>CM065642.1:5598714-5910122 GCA_033220585.1 Dipteronia sinensis
CTGATTGTTGGCCAAAAATAGGTCATCTTGACTAACTGAAAAGTACGATCTCTGCCCACATGGCCCTCACCATGTAATTCCTTAATAATTTGTAGACGTAAACTACAATCGGGAATACAAAGTTGATTTTCCCGAAATAGATAACCATCCACCAACAAAAATTCAGAATTTTTTCCCGCTCGTACAGCAGTCATCACCTCAGAAAAATATGGATCAGAATCAAATAATTCACGAAAGGAATCAAAACCTGGTACCTGGACAGTCATTGTTGACAACAAACTGACTCTTTAACTCAGAGCATCGGCAACTCGGTTTGTAACACTTGCCTTATGCTTTAGAACAAACGTAAACTGTTGTAGATTGGTGGACCATGAAGCATGACGTGCAGAATTCTTGTCTTGGCTATGGAGATGCCGCAACGAATCATGATCAGTGTACAAAATGAACTCACTGTAGAATAGATAATGCCACCAGTGTTTCACCGCTTGGACCATAGCATAGAATTCCATATCCTATGTACTGTAACGAACTCGAGACCCGGTTGGTTTCTAACTAAAATATGCCACCGGTTTCCCAGCTTGACTCAAAACAGCTCCGATGCCCACTTTGGAGGCGTCACTATGCAACTCAAATGGTTGAGAAAAATCTGGTAAGACCAGGATATGGGCTGTTGTCAATTGCTCTTTTATTCGCTGAAAACATTCTTCTGCTTCGGATGTCCACTGGAACTTGACTCCCTTCATACATTCAGTGACAGGAGCCATAATGCTACTGAAATGCGAAATGAACCGACGATAGAATGACGCCAACCCATGAAAACTGCGAACCTCAGTAATTGATTTCGGTTGGGGTCACTGCCTCACTACCTCAATTTTGGACTCATCCACCTGTAGTTCCTCTCCAGAAATAATATAACCCAAAAACAACACATTTGGCTTCATAAAAACACATTTTTTTGCTGCAACAACAAATCTTTTCCTCCGTAGAACACATAACACTTTCCGAATGTGCTGCATATGTAGCTCAGGGTTTGCACTGTAAATCAAGATATCGTCGAAATATACAACGACAAACTTACCAATAAATGGTCGAAGGGCTTGGTTCATCACTCTCATGAAGGTGGTGAGCGCTTTTGTTAACCCAAAAGGCATGACTAGCCACTCATATAAACCCTCTCACGTTTTAAACGCTGTCTTCTGTTCGTCCCCAGGCCGAATACGAATCTGATGGTACCCACTCTTCAAGTCCAGTTTGGTAAACACCTTAGCCCCACTCAGCTGATCTAACAAATCATCCAGTCTCGAAATTAGGAAAGTGATACCTCACAGTGATCTTGTTAATTGCACGGCTACCGATACACATCCTCCATGTTCCATCATTTTTTGGTATTAAAAGGGCGGGTACAGTACACATACTAAGACTCTCACGAATATACCCTTTTGAATGTAGCTCCTCAACCTGTCTCCGTAATTCTTCATGCTCAGTAGGAATCATACGATAATGTGGCCTATTTGGTAACACAGTCCCTGGCTCTAGATCGATATGATGTTGAATATCACGTAAGGGGTGGAATTCCTTCTGGTAACTCTTCCGGAAACACATCATCAAATTCCTAAATCAGAGGGGCTGCAAGCTTCAGGAACCTCCAATTCAGCACTTGTTTCTTTTCCCAACAACATATACACCGTTTTCGATTCCTTTACCTCCAACTCAAATTTTACATAGGACAGCAAGTTAGTATTATCTCCAAACGACTTCGTCTTTTCAGAAGGTTTGCTTGGCAGTAACACAATCTTAGTATCATGAAAAACAAAAGAATAAGTATTTTTAAACCTATCATGATGAACTTTTCTGTCATATTGCCACGGTCTCCCTAACAACAGGTGACAGACTGTCCATATTCACCACATCATACCACATCTGATCTTTGTAGTTGGACCCCATAGAAAACGAGATTGATGCCCGCTGTGAAACGGTTACCTCTCCTCCCTTTTGCAGCCAAGCTAACCTATACGGTTTTGGATGTTTTTCTATCTTCACCCCTAAGTTTTCGCACCGCTTCAGCTGACACAATATTCTCACAACTTCCCCTATCTATGACGAATCGGCACACTTTACCCAGAATGGTACAAGTAGACTGAAATATATTATTTCAAAGCCAATCTCCCTCTTCAGTTCTCGGTGCCAAACAAGTACGTCGCACCATTAACATTGTTCCTATGTTGCCGTCTACCTGTTCTTCACTCGCTACTTCCTCTGTAAGGATTTATGGATCTTCACCTATTTCGCTATCTTCCTCATTAAATTCTGCAGGATCAATAAACAATACCTTCTTTGCTGGTCTCTAACATTCAGACAGTCTATGACCCGTTTCTCCACATCCGAAACATCGAAATCCGCCCGTGGTTGCCCTAGGTGGTTGAACATTATTTGTAGAGTTTCGTTGTCTAGAATTTGAACTGCCACTAGCACTGGAACGGTTCCCAGTAATTATCGCCACTACTACTGCTTCCACTTGTCCTGTTTCGACTGCTAGGACCTCCTTCAAAACTCAAAAACGGCCCACTGCTAGATTTTCGAGACAACATTTTCTCCAATTGTAAAGCTCTTTGATGTGCCTCTGTCACCGTTACTGGATCAAAGAGATTAATCATATCAAGGATTTGCGTTCGCAATCCGCCACAGTAGCGTGACACCTAACTGATCCTGTGTCTCTTGAATCTCGTTTCGCATCAACAGTTGATAGAACTCTGTGGTATATTCATCAACAGATCTCATGCCCTGAAGCAAATTCTGCAATCTCTGGTACATCAACATCTGAAAAT
Source organism: Dipteronia sinensis (assembly GCA_033220585.1). Lineage (NCBI taxonomy): Eukaryota > Viridiplantae > Streptophyta > Magnoliopsida > Sapindales > Sapindaceae > Dipteronia > Dipteronia sinensis. The sequence continues at coordinate 5,601,540 of CM065642.1, forward strand.
TGTGAGGTAAAAACTCAGCACGCAGCTTTCGTTTCATCTTCTCCCAATCAGAAATCTTGGGCTTTCCCGAACGATTCCTAGTGAGTTTAAGTTGCTGCCACCATGCCGCTGCTTGACCCCGAAGTCTCGTGGCCACCAACGCTACCTTCTCTCTTTCAGGAACTCTCTTGAATTCTAGGATTTCTTCAACAATTTCGATCCACTCGAGGAACTCCTCTGGCTGCATACTTCCATGGAATTCTAGAACCTCTGTCCACATCCCTATCTCCCATTACCTGATGTCTTCAGCTCTGTCATCAGCTTCAGGCGCCTTTTGTCGACGTTGTGGCTATGGTGGCGGAATCTCTTCCCCTTCGTCACTGTCACCACCCGTTTCTAGATTTAAGTTCAGAAAAGGGTTTTGGTTGGCCCTCATTGTCGTAAGTTGCTCCGTTAATTGCTCAACCTGTCGCTCCAACTGTGCCATGCGGTCACGTTCGATGGCTTCTTCTACGGGAATCTAGTTTGGTGGACGTCTTCTCGGTGGCATGATGATGTCTTCCCGAACGAACCATGCTTTGATACCAAACTGATGTAGCGGAAGCTCTGTTACCCTACAAGAAACAATTGATAACAACCTACTAACCTTCTGTTGATTCGCGCACGAATACAGGAATATTAGGCTTCAAATTTGCTTGATTCACAAAGAATACTGAAATTGGAGATAATTAGAGAAACTCTAAATTTTATAAATAAAAAACTGAATAGCCTTTCGGCTTACATGAATATTTAAAGCAAACAAATCCTAACCCTAATCGTACTCCTTACAGAATAAGAAAACGAACCTAAATACGAAAAATTACCAAAAAAGGAAAAAACTGAGATTAATGCAGAAACTAATACTATTAAGAATCCTAAGCAAGCCAGAATTGACGAAAGTCGATTCGGACTTGGAAAACTAAAATTATTGCAAAAACAAAACTTTCCTAAAAAGGTAAAAACAGCCTTTTCGGAACCTAAACAAAGGAATTCGGCTAAAAACGGACTTATTGAAGATCTCGCCGAAATGCATCAACTGTGAAAATTTCAAGTCAATCCGACTCCATCGCTCGGACTAGTAGGATGAATTGGCCATTTTTTCTTGGTCTTTTTCCTATCCCACCCCTCCATATATTCCAATGCCATGTAATCCAATGCTGCTTCATAACTATGGAACCATTTTTGTGAAATTCTGACATAAAACTCATGAAGTCCTGTTTGATGACATCCCAATTTTCTTTAATAAAAGTGAGATTGAACCCATCCGGCCTAGGAGCTTTGTTCCCATCACAATTAGATACAGCCTTCCAAACCTCCTCTGAACTGAAATCTCTCTCCCTCATCGAAAGTTTCTTTAAAGGTAAACCATTAGATTTCAGACGACGCCACCACACATGCTTGTATTGCTTCTCAAAAAAAATTGGCCACTCCATTCCTAACATCTTCCGAACTAGATCTTGTCATCCCATCAATAGATACAGTTGATCGGACGATAAATGTACCTATTTGAGGTCCCCATTTCCTAGCTTTTGTTCTCGTTTTCGGGCGTAATTTTGTATATAAGTGTTTGTGGAGCATTGTGTAGGTACATATTCCCTATTTCAAGGTTTTGAGCTTAACATATTAGTTGGGAAGCAAAATGAGCCAAAAAGAGAATATAAGTATTCAGAGTTGTCGTGGCCTTGCCGTCGACCCTAAACCGCGACTGTGATTCATGGTCAACCGCGGAAAGTTTTGTAGGTGAATTCTTCATTGAGCTAGAACTCGACATAGAGACCGCGTCACAGGTCAACTCTGTTTTCCAAAGGTTAGTGGGCTGAAATTGGAAAATGCCCATGCAGAACATACATATTCTGGAGTCCATAATTCCCTCTTCAGATTGAACTGGGTTTCGTACAGCCTATTTTTAGAAAGGCCCCAGAAGTCTACTTTCTAGTGGTGTTTACGGATCACAATTCTGGGTTTTCTAGAGGGAGTTATGATTGTTTTTGTAATGGTGCGCGAGGCTGGAAACCTAGACCTGCGGCAGAGAGCTTTGTGCAGAACACTCAACTTTCGGGGGGCATATCTCCCTCCTTAGATAGAACCATGATGATTTCCTTATATATTTAGAAACCCCTAGAAGCCTACATTCCAGCGGTTTTTACGGATTGCAATTCCGGGTTTACTAGAGGGAGATATACGCGTTTTCGTAACGGTGCGTGAAGCTGATTCCATACCAGTGCGCGAGGCGACCTATTGAGGCGACCAACCCTACTCGCCTCATCAACTCGCCTCAACCTCTGCCCAAACACACAGCAAGTGAGGTGACCTTGCGAGGCGACCATTTTACTCACCTCGGAAGCTTGCCTCGGAGGCTGGAAGGGCCAAAATGGTCATTTCGCACCCCAAATTGTCCCCAAACGTTCCCTAACTATAAATTTACCACTTTCCTCTCTTCCCTACAACAAAAAAACTGATCTTCTCTTCCCTATTCTCTCCCCACTTCATCTTCTTCATTTCCTAAGAGAGAGAGAGAGAGGCATTCAAGCTTCCATGGAGGTTTTCCTCCATGGAAAGCTTCCCATATCCATTTCTACCCATCACCCACCACATTTGAGAGTTGATTGCAGAGATTAGGAGTGGTATTTGGACCAATTTTGAGCTAGGCAAGGAGAGGAGCTCTTGGAGGTTTTCTTCAAGGGTTTGGTTTCCTTTATCTCATCTTTGTATTTCATATTTTCCATATGTGTAATCCCCACTTGGGAAATATTGTAAACTTATATTTGTGTTCAATATATGTGTTGTGTTTATATTCATTTGGGTTTTGATTTATTCTTGATATTATTGAGTAATCTCTTGTCTTGAAATGCATGTGTGTGGAGATTGGAAATTGATATGTGCTTTGATCGTAGCGATTTATATACCTATTTGAAGTCCCCTATTTCCTAGTTTTTATTCTCGTTTTCAAGCATATTTTGGTATATAATGTGTTTGTGAGTGTTTTGTAGGTACATGTTCCCTACGGAAGGTATTTGAGCTTAATTGAAGAGTTTTAGAGTTATTTGGGCTGATTTGGATGCCGTGCAGTACACCTAACTTTCGGAGGACCATATCTCCCTCCTCAGAATGAACTACGTTGCCCATTACCTATTTTCCGAAAGCCTCAGATGTCTACTTTTCAACAGTTTTCACAGATTACAATTCCGGGTTTTCTCGAGGAAGTTATGGCTATTTCTGTAATGGCGCGAGCTGCTGGAAATTCTTCTCCAAAGGGTTAGGCGACTTGAGAGGCAACTTCACCCAAGTCGTCTCCAAAGTCGCCTGTAGCATTGTCAAACTCATTTTCCAGCCCGTTTTTGAGGGGCAATCTTGTTCTTTCACACCCAATTCTTGCCCTAACCTCCCAACACTATAAATACCCCTTTTTCTCCTCATTCTTCAGAAAACTCTTCCCCTCTCTCAATCCCTTCTCTACCCCTTTCTTCCATCTTCTTCACCAAAGGAGTGATTCAAGCTCCCATGGAGGTTTTTCCTCCATGGGAGCTCACCATACACCTCTACCACACTATTTTACACCTTCTCCATCCATCTTAGAGTAGATTATAAGGAAATAAGAGTGATTCTTGGACCAATTCCGAGCTAGGAAAGCTATGAGCTTCTTTGGAGGGTTTGTCTTCAAAGGTTGTCTCCTTTTTACTCATTCCTTATATTTCTTGTTTTCTTTGATGTGTAACCTGAATTTGGGAATATTGTAAACCTTTCATATGTACTATATATGTATTTTTGTTCATGAATTCGTTTGGGTTTTGTTTTTGCTCTTTGATTTATGTGTTTTAAGCTCTTATTATGATATGTATGTATGTGGATGGTTAGAAATCAATATGTGTCCATGAATGGGTTTATGAGGAGATGTAATTTAAATAGGAATTTAGTTGCCCATGATTGTTGATTGATTGGTGGATGACTTGAAATGCCATGTATTGATTGATTTGAGTGATTAGGGATTTTAGCCCCAAAGAGTAAAAAAGGCTAGTTCAGGCATTTAATTGTTAAATTGGCCTTGGTTCATATCCTTGTGTTTAATGGGTCTTTTTAAGACACAATTGCCCATCCTTGGCTGGAATGGGTGATGAATTGATTTAGGGAAAATTCCCAAATCAAGAGGATGATCCCTTAATTCATTTGAATGTTCTTAATGTTTAACAATTGCATTGATGCATATTAGTGTTAGGTGAACTTGTTTTCCATTCGTATTCATCCATCTTAGGGAGATTAGAGATATAAGGAGAGAGCTTTCTCTTTTATTGAGAGAGTTGTGCATTCATAAGATTGGAGACCGCCGTTTTCGTCATGTGGTTAGGATTATTGTGATTGACAACCGTGAGAACCCGGTGTTCGATTCCCGGTTCGGATGGGTTCTCCTCTCTATCTATTTTGTATTTCTCTTCTTGTATTTTTGTCTCTTCTTTGATGCGTACTTTCATTCATTAGGGAGTTGATGTAACCTAGCATTGTTGCCTTTTTATTGAATGTGTTTGTTGATGGTTGAGTGGTCATTTGAAGTGCTTAATACTTTTGAGTGGTTAGCCACCGCTTGAATGAACTTTGGTTGTTGTGTGAAGGACCGAAAGGTGAAGCATGCAACTTGCATGAGTAGTTTGGCCGCTACATGCAGGGTAAGGTAGAAATACGTAAGGCTTTTACATATATAGTCGCTATGTGTGTCTCATAGTTCTTAATGAACTCGAGTGTAGTTCGGGTAACCATATAGAAATAGGTTGCTGGTGCATATCGGTATAGCCGTTATTACTTGAAAGAGAATATTGGTGAGGATTAAGTGAGCACGACTTTCAACATTGACTATGCATGTTTGTATGAAAATGTGTGATTGCTATGGTGGAGTCATTTACTTAGTGTAACCATTTACACTCCTTTGCTTCTTCCAGCTTCCAAGATGTACTAAATTCTTATCATCTCCTTGCCACAAGTAAACTAAGCGGATTATGTCTTTTTCTTTGAGTGAAAATAAAGGGAACAGAGAGAAAGGGAAAGACCTGGATCTCTAACCATTCCAGTCACATGATAACCAGCCAAGAGAAGTCGCTTGACGAGCCAAGAAGCCAATAAGCCTAGAAACCCCAGTGATGCAAACTTTGCCAGTAACTTGCTTGGAAGAGTAACATGTCATGTCTGGTTTGGTGGCATCAGACACCACAAATGTTTGCTGCAGAGTAACTAAAATCTGCTTGTCCTTCCTTTCACTACTAGACTTACTACTCTCCTTTACAAATGCCATCCACTTGTTATATTCACTCACACCATAAATGTTGCCAGTGTTGTAGCCTAGAAAGGCTAAAATGATCCTTTCGCACCCCAATTTGTCCCCAAACGTTCTCTAACTATAAATACACTATTTTCTTCTCTTCTCTTCAGAAATGTACACAGCAACAACACTTCATCTCCTTCACCCTCTTCTTCACATAAGAGAGAGAGAGAGAGAGAGAGGCTTTCAAAGCTTCCATGGAGGTTTTCCTCCATACCACCACCACTTTTTACCCATCATCCACCAATTTTGAGAGTTGATTGCAAGGAGATAGGAGTGGTCTATGACCAATTTCGAGCTAGGGATTCATGGAGCTCTTGAAGGGATTTCTTCAAGGGTTGTCTTCTTTAAACTCATTCTCTTTGTATTTCATATTTTCTTGATTGTGTACTCCCTACATGGGAAATATTGTGAACCTTATTTGTGCTCAATATATGTTGGTTGATTTTATATTCACTTGGGTTTTGATTTGTTCTTGATATTAATTATTAATCTCTTTTCTTGATATGCTTGTGCATGGAGATTGGAAATTGATATGTGTTCGTGGATGAGATTATGAGTAGATTAACTTGATTGTAGGAGTAGTTGTAATTAAATATCCCATTTTTGTGTATATGTCTTTGGAAGGTCGAAATGCCATGTATGGATGTGTATTGAGTGTTTGTGGGTTTCGGTTGTGCCTATGGAGGACCAATCCGAGTATAACCTTAATCACTTAGCTCAATTGATTGGATGAAACTTGTTCTATGCATAACCTTTGCTAGAGTAGGTTTTGGCATTATGTTCATATGCTTAATGGTAGATATTAGAGAAACAATTGCTCTAGCCATGACCTTTGGGGAGTGATTTGTGTCTCAAATCCCTTAGTTGAGACAACAAGCACAATTGCTCTATCCATGACCTTTGGGGAGTGATTTGTGTTTGTGAATCTCTTAATTGGGAGAACAAGCCCTTAACTTGAATTAGAAGTGCTTGATGCCTTAGGTTGGCTCTATGTTCTAGTGCTTAATGTGTCTTTGATCTTAAGACACCATTGCTTTATCCATGACTTTTAGGGGAGTGATGATTGGATTTCGGTATTCCTTAATCAATGAATGATTCGTAATAATAGATAATTTGGTTTCGAAATCCCTTAATCATGAGAGCGAGCCCCCTAACTTATCGATGTTCTTAATGTCTAACAACCATTATTTGTGCACTTATGTATGGTGAACGTATTGCCCCTTGTGTGATCATTCTCATGCATCTCTCCTATCCACCCTTTTATTATTTGTCTCTTTAAACACCATTCTCACATCTCCACATTCCTTTTATTTTATTCACATTTTTCTCATTTCCACGCACACACCACACCTGCATTATACTTACACCCCACACACACCATCCTCACCTATCCACATTCTATTTACATGCTTTTAATAAACACTAGAACTCGATCGAGTTGAAGGATACCACCTCCCTTTGGACGATCCCCTTACTTGCTGCTATACTAGTTATTAGTCACTAGCACCTGTGAGGTTGAACTTATAAATGTCTTTTGGCGAGAGTACAACGACACTCTCATCAGACACCAATTCTTCGTAAGTCATATTCTTTGACACTTACATTCCTTGGTTATCGGATCCAAGAAACCTCTGACTTCCGTCGGATAACTTGCTCCCATCGACCGTTGTAAGATATTACTATTCTCACCCTATTCATTCTCCTGTAAAATTCATCATAACAAACCATTATTACAAAAAATTATTTTAATATTTTCAAAGATGTGTGAATAAGATGTTAACAATAGACTTAGGAAAAAAAATAATAGACTTAGGAAAAAAGTTTATACAAAAGGCTCAGGTCAGGTATTTAAAAGGCTTAGGGACTATTTAAAAAGTCTCAGGACGCTCAATAAGAAGGCTCAGGAGAATATTTTAAGAGTCTCGGACACTTCACCAAAAGGCTCGGACACTTCACCAAAAGGCTCAGAACCTTCACAAAAACGCTCGAAGACAAATTTAAAAGTCTCCGAGACTTATGTAAAAGGCTCGAAAACTTATGTCAAAGGCACAAACACAGTTTCATTGACCAACATAAAGACTATGGAAAAAACTCGGACACTACTTCAAAAAGGCTCGGAGACTTTAGTAAAAGGCTCAGACACTTTATTAAAAGGCTCGCTGACTATATTAAAAGGCTCAGACACTTTACACAAAGGCTGGGAGACTTTACTAAAAAGCTCGGAAACTTTATATTAAGGCTCGTAGACTTTACTAAAATGCTCGGAAAAAAGGCCCGAACAGTGTTTACAGTGGCACGAACAGAGGCTACAAAGGTTCGGAGATTCAAAATTCACAGATTCAAACTTCACAACACAAAATCAGCTTCATGTTTACAAAAGGAACGGATAAAGTGTTACAAGACTCGGAAATGCAGGATAAAAAAGAAGTATTTCAAAAATATATTACCTTGTTGTGCTGACGAACGTTGACAAGTTTATTTTTAGAAAGTTTTTTGTAGAGAGAGAAAGAGGGTTTACTGAGTGCAGTGTTCCAAGTATGGAGATGAAGTACAAAGAGAATAAAAAAAAAATGATTATTTAAGGGCAATTTTAGGTAGTTCACCATAATATGTGTCATTTAAACATAACTTATAAAGTAGTGACTTGGGTGCAACACAGCTCTAAAAAAGTGACATTTCTCACTATTTCTACATTACACAATCTATTATATAAATTAATGGTTGTACAATTATTGTCTTGTACAATTATTTTTATGTAGTCCACACTAAAGTGAAGTTGCTGAAGCATCAAACTTTATTGATAGTGATGGAGTCAGTCTACGCCAATAATTGTGCAAAATTCAATCACAAGTTTAACCCAGAGAAGTGAATCACTTCTGTTTACCAGAAAAAACCAAACCAGTCTGAATTCTTATATGTTGAATTCTCACCTACCTAATTCTCATCTACCTCTTTATGTTGAATTCTCACCTATATATAAGTTCACTCTCTTTATGACCCACCACGACGCATTTAGTCTTCAAGATCAGAGAAGGACCCAACATTTGATTTTTAGAGTTTTGAAGTTCAAGCATCTATTTCATTATTCAAAAATGAAATCCAAAACAATTATCGTCCGAGAGCACTAACGAATTTTCTTTGAAGAGCTAATTAAGTAAGAGGCACGCAGCTTGCATCAAGATGCTTTTTCATCTTGTAAATGATGAAGATTGAAGGATTTCAAACTATAGTCAACACATTCAAATAGAGTATTTTGAATTCCATTTATTTCACATTAATTATTTCTTTAAATTAATTTATGGATAAGTTATTCTAATGTTCTCAGGATTTGTAATGCTCATAACATTCAGGAATTTGTAACATTCAAATAGACATGAAATTTCTACTTTTGTTTTCTTGGGAGAATAATCACCTTTAAGAACATAGTACTCGTAATCATCATCACAGAAATTGTTGTGTTCATCATGAATATTGCAGTGTGGACAGATGACTGGTGTGTACCAAAATTCCACAGATTCATTTCCTATATAAATATTTTCAGAGGAAATTTTAAACATGATTTGATAAATTGAAAATTACAAAGGATTGTTCATTTACCGGTGGAGTCCACTGATGAGAAGGTTTTTGCCGTCAGAAAACCATCCGTCAAAACAATTTATAAAACCTATGCGATGCGTTCACAAGTATAAATACAAGTAAAGCGGCAAGCACGTGTGTCGTCCACTGAGATCGGGGTAGCGGTGATAAGATTAAGATTAATATAACTAGTATGCATAAAAGTAAAGTGATGGTGAATGAAGATACAATATAAACTAAACTATGAAAGCAAATAAAATGGGATGACAATTGAGTGATGAATGAATGATGATGGAACTACGGATTTGATGTACTCGTAAGTGAATATTGGGGCAATTGCAACAACTTTCAATTAAGCACGTATTGACAAATGTAACCAACCTAGGGTGTATAGTGTTGGTATATATCTCTAGCAAGAGGTCAACCTAGGTGTATAGCGAAGACCTCCTACTAGCGATTAATCTCTCATAAGCAACCAACAATGGCTAGTTACTCAATTGAGACTTGTTACATGAATGCTCATCTATCTAGCTATGGCTCAACCTATTACTAATGTAGCCATCCTAGGGTGTATAGTGATGGCTTCCAATTCCCTCACAAGTGGCCGACCTAGGATGTATAGTGAAGGCCACCCATTTGGGATTGGATGAGGCTCGAGGTTATCAACCGAATTCTACTCGAAGGTTAGTTCTCGTAAAATCACTAAAGTAACCAACCTAGGGTGTATAGTGAAGGTTTCTAATTCTCTCACAAGTGGCTAACCTAGGGTGTATAGTGAAAGCCACTAATTCGAGATTAGATTAAGAGCATGGTTGTAGAGCCGGATTTCTGGAAATCCTTCCATTCAATGGAGCATTAGACAACCTAATTGCCTACTCAAGTAATCCAAATCAATCATGCAAAGAGGGTGTATCCAAACAAATCAATAATTGAAATCAATTCAAGCAATGAAATAAAACATAGAGATAAAATAAATATAACACATAGAGTTTATTTACAAAGCCCAAATATCCATCAAACAAATAACATCAACCCCATAGTGGGGTATTTTAGCTACTCATGTTCTATTACAAACCAATAAACTAAGAGAGAGTGTAGAGAGTAAACCCTTGAAGATTGATCTCCTTCCTTGAAGCTTGAATCCAAGTCTCCTAGTTGCCTTTGATTGAGTAGAGATGGTTTGGATGATAGGGAGATGTGTTTCTAGCTAAAAATACAAGTGTTGGGAGATATGAGGGTCGTTTGGTTCATTCCCATCCTTTTCTATTTATAGAGGATGGAAAAATAGGTCACTTAAGCTTGAAAACAGAAGCTGTCGCGCGCACAGTGCGGGTGGAGTGCGGGTGAATTACCCGCATTATACCCGCAATATATGGGTTGTCTTCATCTTCAGTTCTCTGATCTGGGCAATAGTGCGGGTGGAGTGCGGTTGGATTACCCGTACTTTACCCGCACTTTACTCGCACTGTACTCGCACTCTGGTGTCAGGTGTAAATCCACTCCTCTGTTTTGAGCAACAGTGCGGGTTGAGTGCGGTTGGATTACCCGCACTTTACCCGCACTTTAGTGTCAGGTGCAAATTAGCTCCTATGTCTTGAGCAACAGTGCGGGTGGAGTGCGGTTGGATTACCTGCACTTTACCCGCACTTTAGTGTCAGGTGCAAATTAGCTTCTATGGATTCGGCAACAGTGTGGGTGGAGTGCGATTGGATGACCCGCACTGACCCGCACTTTATCTTTTCTTCATGAATCAAGTCCCGGCTGTGGGAAGGAGTGCGGTTGGAGTGCAGTTGCGACCCGCACTTGACCTGCACTGTAGAGATGCTTATGATCCTTTGTCTTTCCTTTTGCCCCTTTTCTACTGGAACCACTGCAATTAGCTTCTTACACCAGAATTACATCCATTGCCTGCAATTAGCACCAACGAGCCTATTAGACATAAAATATATTGAAAATACACACAAGAACGAGACAAAGGAATATGAATGAGGGCCGAAATATACAACAATTTAGGCACGATCATCCACACGGTTTGAAAAAAGAGCTCAAACATCAAATCCTTTTCTATTTTAAGTGGATGCACTTGGTTTTTTTTTTCTTGTTTTTTTCTCCGTTGCTCTTGATTTTTTATCCTAATTGAATGAGTGTCTTGGGAAAAATTACTAGATAGTCAACACATTCAAATACCAATATTACAATGGAAAATTTGCAGAAGCAGAGTAGTCAAATTACAATGGAAAATTCAATCAATCCCCTTTCAAATCACTCTGTTTTATTGATTAGTTACATAAAGATCGGATTCATTATACCAAGAAAAGGCAAAGTTTAGTGGCAGCACGCATCATCTTGTTAGGATCCAACATTGACTAAGTATGAGATTAGTCAATGGTACAAAGTATGGGATTAGGTAAAGTTTATTTGGGACGCTCTGTTCTTAATGTATATATTTCATCATTTGTACAAAGTCTATTCCTAATTCCTCCATCTACTGATAGGGCGACTTCTACTGGCTTTTTACTTTTCTCATCCTCATTATACTTTTCAGTACTTTTAATTTTTTTAGAAAGGCTAAGGTGGGCTTGAGTGATAATCAGGACAAAAATTGATGTTATTTGAACTAATCATCATACATGAATCAGAAGCTTACACACGATTCAAACAAGTTATATAATCGAAAGAACAGTTAAATTACTTTTTTGAAACGAATCCTATTACATACATTTCATTGACCGAAAAATTTAACATATTATATATTTATTCAGAAAATGATTTCCTTTGACTATCTATCTGTAAAGTCTAGACATGTTGTGGTGGTACTGCTGAGGGACAAAAGCATTCTCCAGAAACACATGTAGGTGTTGATTAATCTCCACAAAAACCTTGAGAGAAGCAATCATCATTTGAGTGACAATTTGCAGCTCACGTACTCTTTGTAATTAACCAGTTTTGGTGATGCTGATGTAGGTGAGGATCCATTTGTAAAGGTTAATGTAGTTTAGTAATATTGGTTCTCTTTGTATTTCCTTATCTAGTCTCTTTGTATTTCCTTATCTAGAGCAGCTGTTGTTATACTTCTAAACTTAGGACTTCCTGTTACTGTTTTCTACTTAATTTAGGACTTTACTAAATTCAGACTTCTTCAAGTCTCCTTATGTATATTTATATAGCTTCGTCTTCTTTAATAAAAATATACAGAGAATTATTCTCAACTTCTATATGGTATCAGAGCCCTTATAACTCAAACGAGTTCATCAATCAAACATGACCACCAGCACAACAACTTCTTCCTCCTCAAACACGGTAACAGTCATCTCCTTTTCATCCTCTTCTCATGACATGTCCTCTTCCTCAAACACAATTATCTCCATCAATATAGCTGCTCAAGCGCCGCTGAAGCTCACAGCAACAAACTATCGCTCCTGGAAACTCCAATTCCACACTCTACTTGTTGGATTTGATCTCATGGGTTTCGTTGACGGACAACGCCCATGCCCTCCGGCCACCATCACAACCGGCGATGAGACCACACCAAATCCTGCCTATAACATATGGACCAGACAAGATCAACTATTGCTAAATGCAATACTTGGATCCATATCCCCTTCCATCATCCCGTTTATTGCTTCCGCCAAAACTTCCTATGATGCATGGACTGCACTTGCCAATACCTATGCAAAACCCTCAAGAGGACACATCATGCATCTTAAAGGTGTGCTCACCAACATCTCCAAAGGCACTCAATCCATCACCGAATACATGCAGCATGCCAAGAGCGTTGCAGATGAATTGGCCATGCTTGATGCACCAGAAAATCCTGAAGACTTAACAGTAAAAATCCTAAACGGCTTGGGGGATGAATTCAGAGATATATCATCAGCCGTTCGTGCCCGTGACTCACCAATTACGTTTAAAGAACTTCACGAAAAACTAATCAATTCTGAGGCTGTTTTGAAACAAGAAAGCGCAAGAAATCAAAAACTTCCCATCACTGCAAACTATGTTGCCAAACCTCCCTCTAGTGGTCATCAATCCAACTACAATCGACAAAACAACAGAGCATTCATCTCAAACAACTCCAACAGGCCTGCTGATTTGTATCCCAAAAATTCCAATCGGAATCAATCCAATGGGCCAAGACCATATCGTGGCTTCTGTCAGCTTTGCGGGGAACAAGGTCACACAGCAAAACGATGCTCCGCATACATCTATTCAGCAGCTCGACCACAAGGGAGCCAGCTGCACCAGTCGAACCAGCTGCACCAGCCGAACTAACTGCACCAGCCGAACCAGCAGGTGCACCAGCCGAACCTGCACAGTCAGTCGTCCAAGCAATGGCAGCCGCGAGCCCTCTTCGCTGCTCCTCCATCCTCCTCGCCTGAATGGCTTCTTGATTCCGGCGCATCTCACCATGTCACCACGGACCTCCAAAACCTCTCCATGCACTCCCCATATGGTGGTTCCGATGACATCATGATAGGTGATGGCTCAGGTTTGAATATCACACATACAGGCTCTCTCCATTTGCCCTCTAAATCTTCATCCTTCTTATTAACTGATGTTCTATGTGTGCCAAATATGACTCAAAATCTGATTTCGGTCTCAAAATTTTGTGTCTCAAATCAAGTGGCTATTGAATTTTTCCCTTACTCTTTTGTTGTGAAGGATCTTCGTACAGGGGCGCGGCTCATGCAAGGACGGACTAGGAATGGAGTCTACGAGTGGCCTTCACATGCTCAACCGGACAAACCGCCTATCTTAGCATTCTCCAGTGTCAAAGCCTCAATTCCTGACTGGCATCATCGCCTAAGCCATCCGTCATCAAGAATTATTTCTAAATTAGTGTCTTCTCAGGCTCTGTCTGTAGTGTCGTCAAATAATCTTAGCTATCCATGTAGTGCGTGTCAAATCAATAAAACTCACAAATTGCCTTTTTCAACCTCAACTGTTCACAGTTCTAAACCGCTTGAGGTCATCTATTCAGATGTTTGGACCTCTCTAATTATCTCTAGAGATGGCTACAAGTACTATGTGTTGTTTGTTGATCATTTTGCAAAATATATGTGGTTATATCCTTTGAAAAATAAATCTGATGTTCATACAGTCTTTATTCGTTTTAAATCTCTGGTGGAAATTTTTTTTGAAACACTCCATCATCTCATTCTACAGTGATAATGGTGGTGAATACATTGCACTTAGGCACACCCTAGCTCATCATGGCATCTCCCACTTCATTACACCACCTCACACGCCAGAACACAATGGTGTCTCTGAGCGTCGTCACAGGCATATAGTTGAGACAGGTTTGTCTCTTCTCACCCATGCCTCACTACCACTTACTTTTTGGTCCCATGCATTCACCACTGCTATTTACCTTATCAATATGATGCCTACACCCTTGTTACACATGATCTCACCTTTTGAGGAAATCTTCGGTAAGCAGCCGTCGTATGCGAAACTTCGTGTATTTGGGTGTTTGTGTTATCCTTGGATTAAACCATATGCTAATCACAGGCTAGAACCTCGGTCGACATCATGCATCTTTCTAGGATATTCATTGTCCCAAAGTGCGTACCATTGCCTAGACCTTGCCACTGATCGTATGTTCGTGTCTCGTCATGTCACCTTCGTTGAGTCAGTTTTCCCATACAACACACTTCACATGAGTCTCCCGCGTCCTGACCCCAACACATGCGACCTCTGGACATCCCTTATCTCCCCCACCATGCTAGTACATGTCTCCCACGCCCATTCCTCCACCAGACCGGCTGTGCATGTGATCCCTTGTCCGGCTTCTCTCCATGATTCCCGAGCAGAGGCCACAACCCCTACGCCTTCCCTGCCACTACCTACTGTAACTCCTCCTGCTGCTATAGTCCCTACTGCTCGCAGCCTTGACACTGCCACAGCACCGATCGGCAGCCAAGCCACCATTACTGCACCTGACAGCGTCCCAGCAGCATCTCCATCACTGTCCGCGCACCAGCAGGCAGCGGCCACTCACCACATGGTCACTCGATCACAGAACAATACCCACAAGCCCATCCAGAAGCTATCTCTTACAAGTGTTCTCTCGTCTCGTCAAATTGAGCCCACGTGTGTGTCTCAAGCTCTGAAATTTCCGGAATGGAGACAAGGCATGTCTGAAGAATTTGATGCTCTCATTCGGAATAACACATGGGACTTAGTTCCTCCAAATCTGTCATATAATACCGTAGGGTGCAAATGGGTGTTTCGCATAAAGAGGTCTCCAGATGGTTTAGTATCTAAGTACAAAGCTCGCTTGGTGGCAAAGGGGTTTCATCAGAGGCCTGGTGTTGATTACACCGAAACTTTCAGTCCATTGGTTAAAACTACCACTATCCGGGTTCTACTCAGTATTGCGGTGTCATGAGGATGGTCTCTTCGTCAATTGGATGTGAACAATGCATTCCTTCAGGGTCACTTGGCTGAGAATGTATTTATGGTGCAACCCCCAGGATTTTCGGATCCCACACTCCCACTGCATGTCTGTCATCTCAAGAAAGCCATTTATGGTCTCAAACAGGCACCTCGCGCGTGGTACAATGAGCTTCGACAGTTTCTTCTACAAAATGGGTTTGTTAACTCTCAATCCGACAACTCGTTATTCATTTTTAGTGCTAATGACTGTGTGATTTTTCTGTTGGTATATGTTGATGATATAATCGTCACGGGCGACAATGACAAACTAGTTGACTTATTTGTTGGTAAGCTCGCTCAGCGTTTCTCCATTAAAGACCTTGGTGCTCTATCGTACTTTCTTGGTGTTGAGGTCATTCCCTGCTTCGCAGGCCTATTTCTCTCTCAACAAAAATATGTGACGGATCTTCTTTTTCGCACCAAAATGTTTGACTCCAAACCAGTGGCCACACCTCTCCCTACCGATCATTCTCTGACGCTTCTTGATGGCACTTCTCTTACGGATGCTACTGAATTTCGTCAGGTAATTGGTGCTCTACAATATTTGTCCTTCACTCGTCCTGACATCGCGTTCGCAGTAAATAAACTTTCCCAATTCATGCACCGCCCAACGACAGGGCACTGGTCTCTCACGAAGCGTCTTCTACGCTACCTGCGTGGGACACTAAGTCACGGTTTACTGTTGCGCCGCGACTCTCCGGTATCACTCCATGCATTTTCTGATGCAGATTGGGCAGGTAATCAGGATGACCGCACCTCCACCAGTGCTTACGTTGTCTTTCTTGGGTCTAATGCTATCTCATGGTGCTCTCGCAAACAACGATCCGTGGCCAGGTCCTCCACTGAAGCTGAATATAGAGTTGTTGCCACAACTACGTCTGAGGTGATCTGGCTCTCATCTCTCTTACGTGAATTGCTTGTCCCATGCTCCAGTCCCCCCACAATTTACTGTGACAACATCGGTGCAACCTACTTGTGCTCCAACCCCGTATTTCACTCAAGAATGAAGCACATTGCCATTGACTTTCATTTTGTCAGAGAAAAAGTTCAAAGCAATCAACTACGCATTTCCCACGTGTCTTCTGCTGATCAGTTGGCTGATTCTCTCACCAAGCCACTCTCCAGGACAAGATTCTGTCTCTTACGGTCCAAGATCAGTGTTTGTGAACTGCCCACTGTCTTGCGGGGGCGTGTAAAGGTTAATGTAGTTTAGTAATATTGGTTCTCTTTGTATTTCCTTATCTAGTCTCTTTGTATTTCCTTATCTAGAGCAGCTGTTGTTATACTTCTAAACTTAGGACTTCATGTTACTGTTTTCTACTTAATTTAGGACTTTACTAAATTCAGACTTCTTCAAGTCTCCTTATGTATATTTATATAGCTTCGTCTTCTTTAATAAAAATATACAGAGAATTATTCTCAACTTCTATACCATAATCCACCTGAATATATCTACAAGTATATACATAGGAGTATTCATCATTTGAGAAATATCCTAGTGAATCGTGCTGGTTAATTACCATCTCTCTTTCCACCACCACCTACAAAACACAATTATATATTAATCCACTAATCAGAAAGGGCAAAGATCCTCTGCTGAGCTTTGTCTCTATTGAACCATGCTGAGCTTTTTAGGATTCTTTGCTACTTGGCTTTAATGAAAATGTATGATCAGGATTTTTATTTTTATTTTATCATTTTAAGTAAAACTAAAACTAAACTAAAACTACTATTTTGATAGACCAAACCAAACTCTAAAATATAAGCTAAACTCTCTTTATCATCTTGGTCTTCTTCAACCGGCGAATTGTTGGTGATATCTGCTTCTTCGTTCCGATAGCTATTTTTCTAATATGTTTTCTGTAAAATCGTGAAGCCAAAAGTTCCGGTCGAAATCAAAACAAACAAATTTGTGATGTTTGTGTATCTGAGTAGGGAAAGATCATTTCTCAATTACAAACTTTGGGTATATGTAAAGAGAAAAACTTAGAATATGATAATGCTCAGTGTTGTGGGTTTGCAGTCTGTATTTTTTTTTGATTATTCACTGATTTGATGCAAATTGTGGTGGGAATTGATTTTTCGTTAACCAACTTAATTTTGTCTAGAATTTCACCGTCGCTGTAGCTTTTCAAAATTGAAGAGAAAATTGGGTGGGATGCTTGTCAAAATTAAAGAGAAATATGGGTATTAAAGAGAAAGCTGGGTAAGAACTAAGCTTCGAAAAACCTAGAACACATCGAGTGGGAATGGAAATAGGATCAAAGAGAAGTTTTTGTTGATCAGAACTATGTCATTTAGATTAGTTATGTGAAAAGAAAAAAATAAACAAATCCTGACCACAAGTTTTCGTTAAAGCCACATGGCAATGGAGCTTGATTTCTAAAATTTGCTATTAAAAAAAAAGCCAATTGGCAATGGATCTTCAAAAGAACAGTATGGTTCAGCAGAGACAAAGCTCGGTAGATGATCCTTGTCCAGAAAGGAAAGCATTTGAGAAGACTTTTTAATTAATGAGATATTAATGAAAAAATATATACACTGTTATTTTTTTAGGACTCAAATCAGCTGTCCAAAATTTGATGTCTAACCTTAGTATGATTATTTTTATGGGATTTGATATGATAGAATTGGACTAAAATTAGTGCTATGATGTGTTTTGTGCTGTATGAGATTGGATTAAAATAGTTCTATCTCTTATTTGGTGTGATATGAGATTGGATAAAATTTTATCTTATATTTAATACAGTGTGAAATTGAATAGTATAACATTAAATTAAATTATTTTTAAATAAATTTTTTTTTAAATTTTTTTTTAAAAACTTAATAAAAATATTTAAAATTAGTATCAAAGAAAATAATATTTTTTAATTAATAATTAATATTTTTAAAATATTATAATAAGACATTTATTAAATAAATTTAAATTTTTATAATTAAATAAAAAAATTAAAAGAAGAATTTTTTTTAAAAGGGAATAAATAGCCCAACCTCATTTAGATAAAATGATCGCATAGAATTGGACCGGTTAAAATAATTATTTAATTTTTAAATGGATAAAAAATTGGATAAAATGGTTGCATAATTTTAATTCAATTGTGAGTTAATTCGATTTGAACTGTTAGGTCAGTTAATTCAATTTTATAAAAGATTTGACCTAATTTGATTGAGAGTAGTTTCATATATTGAAGCACCATGTTGTACGTTATGAAGGTCATTGTGTACGTAGTGATGCTTTAGAAGAGTAGTGATGTGTAGAATATATATACTATACGACCATACCATATATTACAGTATTTGCAAGTTTGGTCTTTCAAGCATTTTCTTTTAAAAGATTTATAATCAAAGCACTATGTTGTAATCCACTCATTTAATGGTGGAGTCCACATGCACGGTCTAGAAAATTTCAATGGCTTCTTAATTAGCGTGGAAAAGTAATTAAGCAGGTTGTTTGTTGTTGAAATCTCATTAATTATCGGTGGTCCATATATGCACTGATAAAGAGATTTCAATCTCAGTGACCTTAGTTATCAGTGGTTCATCAGTGAGACCCTACTAATTCATCAGGTACTCACCATCTTAGTCTCTGCTTTTGATTAGTGAGTGATATGGAATCTTTAAGATGGCGAGTACGTGATTAATTAAGTAGTGGAAATGGTGAGAAATGTCACATATTTGGAGGTGTGTTGTACCTATGTCACTGCTTTAATAAGTTATGTTTAAAATGCATATATTATGGTGAACTACCCAAATTGTCCTTAAATAATCAGTTTTTTATTTTGTTTGTACTTCCATCTCCACACTTCGAACACTGGACTCAGTAACTCCTCTCTCTCTCTACAATAAACTTGTCTGAAAATTGAGTTGGTGTTGCACGTGAGGCACAACACATCTTATCAGTTTCCTATCTCAGTATTTTAAAACTGTTCGAGCCTTTTAAATGGTTGTCCGAGCTTTTTTGGTTAGAGTTTTAATTTATGAAAAATTTGTGTATAAGACGATGAAGATCTGGGTTTCCGAGACTTTTAACACTGTGTCCGAGCCTTTTGTAAATTGTTGTCCGAGCTTTTTTCAAAATATTAGTTTTGTCAATTTTGAATCTCCGAGCCTTTTTAATAAGTTTCCGAGTTTTTTCATGAACTGCCCGAGCTTTTTTAAAGGCTCCGAGCTTTTTAATAAGTCTCCGAGTTTTTTTCATGAACTGATTGAGCTTTTTTAAAGGCTCCGAGCTTTTTCATAAAGATTCCGAGCTTTTTCATGAACTGCCCAAACTTTTTCATAAAGGCTCCGAGCTTTTTAATAAGTCTCCGAGCTTTTTCATGAACTGCCCGAGCTTTTATAAAGGCTCTGAGCTTTTTCATAAAGGCTCCGAGCTTTTTTATGAATTGCCTGAGCTTTTTTCATAAAGACTCCGAGCTTATTCATAAAGGCTCCGAGCTTTTTCATGAACTGCCCGAGCCCCGAATGCGTCTGCGTTGCGCCACTCCCTCACCGTTCGAGTGATTACCTGAGTTTCAACCAGACTTTCTCTCTCTACTTCACAACTTTTTCACTGTAAATTGAATGAAAGAAATCTGACGTGGAACAACTATTGAGGGTATTTTTATCCATTCACCATATAATAGATGTCTTTTAAACATAAGTTATTAAAGCAGTGACAGTGTTGAAATGCTACTTCCAAAAAGTGCTATTTATTTTTTGATGCTTTAATTAGTAAGGTCTCACTGATGAACCACTGATAATTAATGAGATTTCAACAATAAACAACCTTGCTGTCATTTCTCGTTTCTTGGTTGACAATGGTGGGTCTTTGCAGCTACCATTACAATTTTTCAGACCGTGCATGTGGATTCCACCATTAAATGAGTGGATTACAACACCTAAACACTCATGTTTTGAAATTACAAGCATGTGAAAAACTTGGATACATACATGTTGCACGGGCTATATATATATATGGAGTTGGAACTGTATATACTAGAAGCTAGACCTTTCATATTTTGTAATCATCTTTTTTTGATGTTGGTTACAGCTAGACTTACAGCTATTATTGATGTTTGATATGAAGAACCCAAAAAACTAATAATTAGCTCAAATCTCAATTATTTTTGTTTGTAATGACTTATAGCAAAATCTAGTAGATATATGCTTTTTGCAATGTTTGGTATAATTGGGTGTCTGAATTATCATGATGATTTCAAAAGCATTTTCCACTTTATTATTATTTTTTTACAAAAGGGTTCGGTCCAATGCAATATTTTCCCAAAAAATATAAATATCTTTATTTTGGTGACATAACTGAGCAAAGAATGATTTTTTTCCATTTGATATATATAATAATGAAATCAAAATTTAACATGATAATTGACTGGAAACTCCAAAATATGGCTGCTAAAAAAAGTGATTTAATTAACATGCAATATAGTCAATGATAAGGGACAGATCCATAAATTTTTGTTGCCATTACACTGAAGCAGAACTTTTGACAGGGGTCAAAGTGAATAAATTACAAAATTTAAGGAAAAGTATATAATTTTTATAAGTATTTTATAAAAAAGTTTGCACACCACCAGCCTTTTTGTTATAAACTCTCCATTCCCATTCCATGGCTGAAATTATTCAGCAAGGACTCAATGTGTTTTAATTTCTTTCGGCATTGACCTGTATGGACCTGTTTCCACAACAGAAAAGGTAAATCAAAACATAGAAACATTAGACAGACCTCCCACCATGTTTACCTGTTAACTATTACAATCATGGTTTGAAATATAAACGATAATTTTAAGTTATAAAGGAAGTTGTTATAATAAGAATTATTCAAAGTATGAGCCAATTATTAAAGTTTTTAAAGAGTTTTATAAAGAACACAAGAACAAAAATGAAGAAGAAAGCAGAGCTTTGATACTCTGTTAATGGCGTTTTTGAGAGAGAGAAAGTCTCACACTTTTCATATTTTATTTTCTGATAATGAGAAAGAAATACAATAAGCTAATTTATACAATGGTCAGGTTTCCTAATTATAACCAACTACCTAAGAGTGTAGGTAACCAATTGAACTGCCATATGAAAATTCTGTTACAACAGAAAACTAGAATTAAAAAAAAACTAATAAACATTCCATTACAAATACAAATAAAATCCATTACAAAATAAAGTGTTTCAAATAGTTAGGGTTTTCAAAGAATAAAAAAAATTAAAAAATATATATTAATATATATATATAAAATTATATTTATTTATGTTTTGTGAAAAGTGGGAAAATGGGGATGGGGGACCTCTCTCCATCCCCATCCCCTCCCATTCCCCATTTTTTCTCCAATATTTTTCCCAAATTGGGATGGAGACGTGGGGATTAAAGGAAAAATGTGCATCTCTCTTTACATGTATAGTACTATTTAACACAGATTTTTTTTCTTCTTAAAAAGATAGTCTTGCTTTGTGACCATTTTGCTTTTTCTTTACTTTTTTTTTTCCTTGTCTATTTGCATGAATTATCAATGGGAATTCCTTGTCCTTTTTTTTCGTGTGTTATTATGTCTAGCAAAGTAGCAAAATTAATGTAAGGTTTTTGTTCTTTAAATTGTAAGGTTTTTGTGATAATTGGGCCCAATCTATGCTCCATCATCATCATCTTTTTCTTAATTAATGTGGGTAGCTAGCTACTAGCAGGTGACGAATCATATGGAGAAGAAGAGGGTTGGTTTGTTGGTTGGGTTGTTACCTCTCAAGTCTCAACCAGATATTAACGGTAGACGTATATCTTAGAAAATATATTTAGTCTTCAACTAAAACAATGTCAGGGTAGATAACCTAAAAAAAAATTGTCAACTGTCAAGCCTTAAATTGAACCAACATGTCGATGAAGACCAGACTTGTGAACTTTAGAGCGAGGATGATTCTAGAGCAGACAAAAAATTAATGACCCCATATAAATTTTCATCTAAATTCAACTCATAAAACCAAGATACGTCACATTGTATTAAAAAACATAATTCAGATTCAATCTTTAAAACTAATTCAACTTCTGGAAAGAAATACTAATAATAATAGCAGAACCTGAAAGTAATAACAATAGGTGACCTATATCTTCATTGCCATCTCCAATATTTTTCACAACTACAGGAATGGATTGAACAGAACAAATGGCTAATAATTGGAAAGACAAAATTTATACAAGAATTGGTATACAAAATCTAAATGTCAAACCAATCTTGCAGGAAAATGCTTCTTGTGAACTCAATGAAAGACATGCTTTGGAAGCGATATCCTGCACCGGAAGGTCAGTGTCTTGGAAGGCTCTTCGAAATTTTGTGGCGGTGGTTCAATTAGTTACAGCTTTCAGATTACTGCAACTCTCCATTCCCATTCCATGGCCGAAATTATTCAGCAAGGACTCAATGTGTTTTAATTTCTTTAGGCATTGACCCCTGTAAGGACCTGTTTCCACAACGGAAAATATAAATCAAAACATAGAAACGTTAGACACACCTCCCACCACGTTTACCAGTTAACTATTACAATCATGGTTTGAAATATAATCGATAATATAAGTTAGGGATATTAAGATTTTATTCCCTCTAGTTTGCGTTTATCTGGGTTTAGTCCACTAGTTTTTGGAATTACTAAGTTTAGTCATTCCATTAGAAATTTCGTTAAAATACACAGAATGCATTGTCAGATGTTAAAATGACCAAAATACCCTTACTGAAGGTTTTTGATGAAGGGCAGTATGGTAATTTTGTATTTCATTAATAAAAAATGAAAAAATAAAAACAAATTAAATTTAAATTTAAAAAATATATAAAAAACTAATTAAAATAATAATAATAATAATAATCTTTCTCTCCCTCTCATGCGTTCTTCATCACCAGATTTCAACCTTTTCCAGATTCATCATCGACGAACCCAGCAGGCCAGCAACCATCGCCGTCGACAACCTACCCAGCATCCTCCAGCCGCCGCCGCCGACGGCAAACCCAGAAACTCCAAAATCAAACCAAAAAAAACACCTCTCCCACAACCAAACCAAACCAAACACAAAAATCTCTCACACACCAAAATTTATTCAATCAACTCCAACAAAAAGTAAAAAACAAAATTATCAATCAATTCATCATTATCACCATCATCGATCATCATTATCACCATCATCATATTCATCATCAGCCATCCATCTCCAATCACCAAACCCTAACCCTCAAATCCAACCACCCAAATCCAACACCATCATCGATCTCCATTCGGCCGCTGTCGTCGCCCACCGTCTACCACTTCCCTCTCTTCTCTCTTTCTTCAAAATCAAAACAAAATAAAACTAAAATCAAACCAAAATCCCCACCGATATCATCAAACTCAATCCCAATCACCATTATCGATCTACATTCAGCCGCCGTCGTAGCCCACCGTCTCCCATTTCCCTCTCTTCTCTCTTTCTTCAAAATCAAAACAAAATAAAACTAAGATCAAACCAAAATCCCCAATAATCTCATCAAACTAAAACCACCCCGAAGCCGAGAAAGAAGAAGAAGAGAGAGAGAGAGATATGGTCGTCATCGTCTCTTCTGGTCATCGCCGCCATCTTCGTTGCTGCTTCCGGTCATCGTCGCTTGGGTGTTGAGAGGTTTGATGTTTGATGATGGAGTGACAAAGATAGAGTAGGTTAAGGTTTGAATGAGTTTTGAGGAAGAGAAAGAAAGAATCGGGGGAGAGAGAGAGAGAAGGGTAAAATAGTATAATTATTTTAATATTATTTAATTTAATTATATTTATATGTTTTTTAAAATTAATTTGTGAATTACTATTATACCCTTTGTTATAAAAGATTCTAAAACATATGATGTCATTTTACCTTTTTACCCTCGTTGACCGTAATTGACTTGACGGAACCCTAACGGAATTGGACGGTAGGGACTCGAATATGTATTGTCAGAGAACTACTGGACTAAACTTAGTAATTCCAAAAACTAGTGGACTAAACCCAGATAAACACAAACTAGAGGGACTAAAATCTTAATATCCCTATAAGTTATAAAGGAAGTTGTTATAATAAGAATTATTCAAATTATGAGCCAATAAGACGAAATATTACATTCATTTCTAGCTTCCTCAATTTCATACTATCAAATACAAACTTGGTCATAGTGTATATACCTTTCTGTAATGAGAACTTCATCCTCGATCCTAATTTCAGTACCTCAGAACCTGCAATATGTTTCTTCATTTTATGACTGACATCAAGGACCTACATAAACATCTCACATCTACACAAGGATGCCATACTAACAAATGAAGGATTCAAGAATTACATGGTATCAGAAACAATTCGGAATCTAAGAATCATACGAACATCAGGTTACATTATGTACTTAATCAGCTTGTTTACTCATAACCAAACATATGATAATTGTAATTAATTAAAGTAAATACACATAAATAGACACCTCTTAATAATTGTAGCCATTAGAAGCTTGGTTCGGGGAATTAGCTTTGTATTTTAATGTTATTAATGTTTCTTCGATAATTAAAGTCAAGGGGCTTGGTTTTTGTTTATGTTTTGATTTCCTTTGTGTGGTGTTGCCTTGTGGTTTTGATTCTTGGAGACAAGTATCGCTTTGGGTGTGGTTTTTATTGGCAATTTCGAAGATGGCAGTGTTTTTAGCTGAGATTGATTTGCAACTTCAGGAGAGGATCAGTGTGAAGATGATCGTGTTTTAGTGGTCTGCTTTTGTTGCTGTTTTTTGTCCTGCTTGCTCTGTTTTCGTTTGTGTTAACATGGCTAGGTGTTGTTGTTTTTTTTTTTTGTTTGCTTCTGGTGGGTTTTCCCAGTCGTGTTTCCTGGTTGTGGGGCATGTTGCTGTTTTGGCCTCAGCTGGGGCTTCGTGGCTGCTCTTTGTTTGCTCTGTTTTGTGGCTTGCTCTGTTTTGTTCTTCGCCTGCTGGGTTGTGGCTTGTGGCTTGTAGCCGTGTTTGTGTGTTCCTTGTTTGGTCTCTAGTTGGCCTTTAATAAAATCTTGCTGTTCGAAAAAATGAAGGAAGGAGAGATCACACCTGGGATAGGTTCTCGAGGAGAAAAAGATTGTTGGAGCTTATCCCAGAGAATAGTGTCGCCATCCTTGCAGCTGCTCCCGTAAAGACGATGACTGATGTTGTACCGTACACGTATCAACAAGATGCTGATTACTTGTACATTACTGGCAGTAAATTATTCCACATAAGGAGGCAGCTGCACAAACACTCACGGATTTGAAGGCCTTTCAGAAGGCAGATTACTATGGCAAAGTTAAAATCCTTTCTAAGCTCACCGTTTTTACGAGAAATGATTAGAGTTTTTGTTTAAAATAAGAAATATATTAAAATAAAGATCTCTATACTATATCAAATTAGGATAAATTTAAAAATATATCTTCTTTAGAACGATATTTTTAAATTGTTTGACCATTTAAAAAATAAATAAAACAACTTAATGATTATTAATTTCATTTCTCAACTCGATCTCTTTTTTGTTTATAAATAAAACTGTGAAATATAGAATAATGAATATGGCAATAACATATAGTGGAGAGAACTATATTGCATGATCCACAGGTAGTGATTTACAGCTCTCTCTCTCTCTCTCTCTCTCTCTCTCTCTCTCTCTCTCTCTCTCTCTCTCTCTCTCTCTCTATATATATATATATAAAAAGGTGTATTCACACCGAAGTTTCTTGTAATTTGAGTAGTGCATGTTTCTTCTCTTCTTCTATAAGTTTTGCATGTAATTCAAGTTTCATAACCGCACACCAACCCGCCGCCCCCCCCCCCCCCCCCCCCCCCCCCCCCTCTCTCATTTGTTATATAAACAAATCTGTGACAATAACCATACAGAGTGCATGCAACAGCATCTACAAATTAACAAGGGATCATCACTCATAATACAGAAAAAATATATAAAGATGTGGAAGCTGAAGACAGCAGAGGGTGCAAATGGCAACCCTTATCTTTACAGCACAAACAACTTCGTTGGAAGGCAGACATGGGAGTTTGATCCCAACGCCGGCACACCTGATGAGCGAGCCGAGGTCGAAGCAGCCCGTCCGAATTTCTTTGAAAACCGATTTGAGGTCAAACCCAGCAGTGATCTCCTCTGGCGAATGCAGGTCCATCCGTATTCTTCTCTCTTCTCTTCTTTTGCATTGTCAAGTAATACTCCATACAACTTAATTACGATATTTAGCTCTCGATCGTCCAATCATATATATTTCATTTCTCTAAAGTTTTAACGAAACTAATCAACTGACATTCCGTGTGATTGAAGTACGTAGCTAACATTGTATCATGCACTCGATCAGCTATATTTTTTCGCTTTTCTCAAATCCATTAAAGCAAAGATGATAATGAATAATTTGAAGTGCAAACAATAAAACAATATAACGTAATCATTATCAAATTAATTTTTTTTTAATGTGTATTCTACTATTTTTACTTTTAATGCTCTAATTTTTCAAACATTTCTTATATAAATCTTTTCAACTTTTATTGTGACATTTTTTTTTATAATTTTGTTTACAATTTATGATGTAAACGACTTGATTTTGTGAGAAAGGAATAAACAAAATAAAAAAAAACATTAAACAACTCTTCTTCTACTAAATCAGGGAGGGATCGGGGATACAATTTTTAACACAATATTTGACATGATTTTATAGCTATCAGATCTATGAGATTTGAATGGTTTAGATTTAATATATTTATTTATTTTTTATTTCCTTCTCCTTTATCAATAGTTAATTTTTTTTATCTCTCATCTATCATAAATTCACTTTCCTAATTAAATCTAGAGGAGTGCTAGATACACTCTCCAAACCCACTCTCTGTTAATTTGCTGACATGTGGACAACATTAATTTTTTCACATTAAATTTGTAGTCTTTATAAATGACCTCTTTTTTTCATTTTATTTACAATACAAAACAACAATTTATTTCCTAGATTGCCCTTCTTCTTTAACTTTAATATATTGTTATGTAATATCAGTTTTTAAATATATTTTTTTTAAATTTTAAATACATGTATTTCTCATATATCTATTTCTTTTTTACCAAATTTACTCAAAATTTCTTTTCACATCACTGACGAACTTGATAGTTGTTGTATAAAATAAATAAATAATAAAAGAAATTAGAGTTAAATAGTTTTAAAATATATTATAAAAAAATCATAAGACAAGATCACTAAAACTTAATGTCTATATCTAAATTTAAAATAAAAAATAAAGAAAAAAAATGTTGTTAAACAATACCTACATATTTTTTATCCTTTAATTTAAAATTGATTTGCTCTAAGTTGACTTAAATTGCCTAATAATTTAGCCAGATTCATTTGTTTTTTTATATATATATATATTTAATCACATGGAGAGAAAAAAAATCTTTTAGTAACTATATTTTGAAAGGTAAAGATTTAGGCTCAAACACATACAATTAGGGTGGACCCAATAAGGGTAACTGAAGTTCATGTTTCTCTCCTCAGATGTTAAAAATTAAATAATGAAATTCAGTTTATATAAATTTTTTATAATATATTTTAAAACTATTTAATTCTAATTAGCTAGTGTTCGGTAATAAAATTTGGTGAAAAGAAATATCGGATTAATTCAATTTGGGACCGTACACTCAAGAAATAAAAGAAGTTGTAGAGTCTTAAAAAGAAACACACACACACACACACACACACACACATATATATATATATATATATATATATATATACTGATATTAAATGACAATGTTAAAGTTGAAGAAGAAGGGCAATATAGGAAATAAGTTGTTGGTTTGTATTATAAATAAAATGAAAAAGTAGGCCATTTATAAAGGCTACAAATTTAATGTGAAAAAGTAAATGATGTCCACATGTCACCACATGAACAAAGAGTGTGTCGAGAGAGTGGGTTGAGAGAGTGTATCTAGCACTCCTCTCATCACATAGAGAAGAGTAAAACTTGAGAGACAAGAGAGAAGAGAAAAGTAATGGAACTGAGAAAAAAAAAACTCACCAAAGAAGAAGAAGAGAAAATATTAATTTGATTTAATTATGAAAGTGAATTTATGGTAGATGTAAGAGAAAAGAAAATAAATTAATTATTTTTAAAGAAAAAATAAATAACTATTGATAAAGGAGTAGGAAATAAAAAAAATCAATTTAATAAATCTAAACCATTTAAATCTCATATATTTAATGGCTGCAAAATCATGTCAAACATTGTGTCAAAAATTGTATCCCTTAATCTCTCCCCTATATTATAATATAATATAATAGATATATTTCACAATTAGAATAAACATATATTAGAAAGAAAAAAAAAAGCAATAAAAATCAATCAACTACAAATTTTTGCATTTAGATTTGAAATATACAAATAAAGCTTTTAACCAAAAATTTAACAATTTACTGAAATTTCTAATTCAAATTATCAAAACTTGCTTTATACTCTCTAAATTGATGTTCTAATTCAATCTCAAGTCTCTAACGAAATAAAACTGCAAAGAAGATCAAATTAAACAAATCTATCATGATAACTCACTTTTGTGTCGTTACCAAATTGCGAATTATCAAAAGATATTTATTCTAAAAGTTCCTACACAATGTGCTATAAACTAGCAAAAGACTAGTAAAGCGGTAAGTGAGGGTATCGTTCCGCAGGGAGATGGTATCCGTTAACCGTATCTAAATCTATCGATTATTGAAAATATGTAAATAGAATGCGGAAATGGTGAGAATGGTGTGTGTGGAGTGTAAGCATAATGCGGTGTGGTGTGTGCAAAGGAAATGTAAATAAAGCAAATAAAATAAAAATAATATGGAGGGGTGAAAATGGTGTTTAAGGTGACAAATAAAAGGGTGGACTGGAGAGATGAATGTTAATGATCACACAAGGGGTCTAAGCTCACCATACATAAGTGCACATACGTGGTTGTTAGGCAATGAATGACATCTAATTAGTTAGGGGCTCGTTCTCACAATTAAAGAATTCGAAACCAAATCATCTATTATTACGAATCATTAGTTGATTCCGGAATACCGAAATCAAATCATCACTCCCCAAAGGTCATGGATAGAGCAATGGTGTCTTAAGATCAAAGACACATTAAGCACCAGAACATAGAGCCAACCTAAGCATTAAGCACTTCTAATTCAAGTTAAGCGCTTGTTCGCTCAATTGAGAGATTCAAAACACTAATCACTCCCCAAAAGGGTCATGGAAGAGCAATGTGCCTCTAATCCCTACCATTAAGCATATGAACATAAAGCCAAGACTTATCCTAGCACGGTCATGCATAAAACAAGTTCCATCTATTCTTTGGAACTAAGTGATTACGGTCATACCCGGATTTGTCATCCTTCGAGGTACAACCGAAACCTACATACACTCAAATCCATCCATTCAATGCATTTTGACATTCCAAAGACATACACACAAAAATAGGATATTTAATTACACTAATCCTACAATTGAGTTAAACTACTCCTAATCCCATCCATAAGCACATATCAATTTCCAATCTCCACACACATGCATTTCAAGACAAGAGATTACTCAATAATATCAAGAACAAATCAAAACCTAAATGAATATTGAAAATACACTCTTAACGTGTGTCTACAACCTAGAGGGGGGGGGGGTGAATGGATTGTTAATCGATTATTACCAATTTTTTCGATTAGTCAATATTAAACAAATAACCCAATTTAAATCAAACATACAAAATCAAGTGTAAAGTGCGGAATAATAAATAACACTTGATTTTTACGTGGAAACCCTTAAACAAAGGGAAAAACCACGGGCTATCCTTCTAGCTACACACGATCCTCAAATCCACTATATGAGTAAAATGTTACACCCTCAAGTGATACTCGGACTCTCACTCTAGATAACCTCAGGCTATGGACACAACCACTCGCCACTCTTGGTTCTGTCCCTAGTGATATCCACTGATACACTACTATTGGCGTGAGCACCTCCTACTCTACCCGCAGGCCTTTTACAATGGATTCTTGACCAATGCTTGCCAATCACAACTTGGTTGCAAGACTTCAATGCTTGTGCAACTTCATCCCGAAGCCACAAGACTTTGACTCAATGAAGAGTAGGGTCTAAGTGAACAATCAATGAATGCTCAACACAATATATGTTAGACCAAACATACAATGCTTAACTAGATGTAGATAATGCAATACAACATCCTAGTTATCAAATAATACCTACATGTACACACATGAGGTCTCAATTATTTGTAGAGAAATTTCCAACAACATAATTGTCAACAAACAACCTTGAATATTCAAGAGAGCTTAACTAGATTGATAAACACAAATCTATCAATCTAATTTTCAATTAATCTCTTAAGAATAATCAAGTCTTAGCTATTTAGGAAAACAACACCTAATCATGCAAGCTATCAAAATACAACACACATAAATATTCATTAACATTAACTAGTTGATTAAAACACAATCTATCAACTTAGTTATCAATAAATCACACATGAATATTTATGACCTAGCTTTTAGGCAAAAATGACCTAATCAATTAAGCTATCAAAATACAAACCCAATCATGTTATCAAGACTCATAAATATGCAATAAAGTAGAGTCTAGGTATTTAATCAAGTAATAAATACCTAATCTAGAGTAAGAAGAAGAATAAATGATATTCAAAGAAGTTCTTGCTTACCTAGTCATGAAACAATGAATACCCATGCTCAAATGATGTTGAATGATGCAAGATGGAGATGGGTTTTGGGTTTGGAGAGTCAAAGAAGCTTTCTTGAAGCTTTCTCTCTCTAGGAGCTCTAACCTCTCTCTAAAAATGAATTTGTGAGGTCTTGATCAGCCAAGAAGAGAAAAGGAAGAATATATATGAAACCCTAGTTAAAACTACGTCGTTTTGAACTTAGGAAACAGAATCCCGTCAAAACCGCTTGCTAGACCGCGGCTCAGGTAAGTGTCTAGACCGCGGTACATACAGCAGTGCACCGTCTGGACAACACCGCGGTTGGGACCGCTGTGCGTGGAAGTGCACAGGTCGCGGTCCACGTCGCGCATGACACACTGGAGAATACCGCTCCGTGCGCCGCGGTTCAAGTAAAGCCTGCCGAGCGGTCTAGGCCGCGCCAAAGGGAAAATCCCTTTTTAACACTCAAGACAAAAGTCAATCTTACATAAATGTTGTGCAAGTGTGAAGTGAGTGAGATGCACACAATGAAGCACAATTAACATGTCAAACATGTTATCAACTAAGATACAATGCAAGATTTGATATCTAATGTAAGCTAGTGAGTGTTTTAGAAAAGGGTGCACACTTATACAAACAATAAAGAACACAAATGCAAGATAAACAAAACATGCATGAAGTGTGTGTGTGCACCTAAACTCTTCAAGAGACAAAGTCAAGTGAATATACCTTTTGCTCTTGAAGTCATGGAGATGCTTGGAAGCTTCTACAATATGGACCTAAGCTACCCATTACACAATCATCCCCAATGTGGTGGTTTGTCATGAAATAAGCCAATCATAAAATCGAGGTCCTTGCAAATATAAAACAACCAACATATATATTGAGCACAAATATAAGTTTACAATATTTCCCAAGTGGGGATTACACATATGGAAACAAGATATACAAGAGATGAGATAAAGAGATAAAACCCTTGAAGATGGTCCCTCAAAGAGCTCCCTTCCATGCTTGCCCGAAATTGGTCCAAGACCCACTCTTAATCTCTGCAATCTACTCATAAATGTGGGGAAGGATTGTTAGAAATGGAGGTGGTGAGCTTTTCATGGAGGAAAACCTCCATGGAAGCTTGAAGGCTTCTCTCTCTCTTAGGGATTGAAGAAGATGAAGTTGGGAGAGAATTGGGGAAGAGAAGGATTTGAAAGAATGAGGAGAAAGTGGTGTTTTTATAGTGAATGGAAGGTTTGGGGACGAATTGGGGTGAAATGACGAGTTTGCCTCTATGAAATTCGTCAAAATCGGGCAATCTAGTGTAAATCGGCGGCTGAAATCAGCTATTGGGAGCCGCAGAAATTTGGCTGCCGAAATTCATGTGTTTTCTGGTCGAAATCAGCAGCTGAATTCGGCTGCTGGGAGCGGCCGAATTGGTCTCCAGCCACGCGCACCGTTACGAAACCGCGCATATCTCTCTCTAGAAAACCCGGAATTGTGATCCGTAAAAACCGATGGAAAGTAGACTTTTGGGGCTTTCCAAAAACAGGTGGTACGAAACCCAGTTAAATTTGAGGAGGGAGATATGGCGTCTGAAAGTTGAGTGTTCTGCATGGGCATTTTTACAATTTCAGCCCATCAACTTTTGGAAAACAGAGTTGACATGTGCCGCGGGTCTCTTTGTCGTGTTCTAGCTCAATGGCGGATCCACTATGGGACAATGATTTTTCTTGCCGTGGTTGACCACGAATCACGCTACGGTCTGTGTCAACGGTGAAGCCGCGGCAACTCTGAATTCTTCCGTTTATTCTCTTTTTCCATCAAATGAATCTCCCAAACTGACCTTTACGCTCAAAACCTTATAGTAGGGAATATGTACCTACACAAGGCTCAACAAACACTTATATACAAAAATATACCCGAAAACGAGAACAAAAGCTAGGAAATGGGGACCTCAATTAGGTATAAATATCGTCCGATCGTATCACATAATAGTATTAATAATAATAATAATAATAATAATAATAATTAAATAAATACGAGTTGTATATATTAAAACCTATCTTATTTGTATAAATACCTGAAAAACAGTGGTAGCTAGAGCTTTACAGATGATCAAATCCTTGCAAACGAGTGTAGCACATACTGATTTGGATACAAAAAATAAACATTTAATTGTAAATTTTTTTTATAAAAAAGCAGTTCATTATTATTACCTCTTTTTGAGCGATCACATAACATCACGGCCTAATCTATGAGACTAGTTGACCAATCACCTAAG
Source organism: Dipteronia sinensis (assembly GCA_033220585.1). Taxonomy (NCBI): domain Eukaryota; kingdom Viridiplantae; phylum Streptophyta; class Magnoliopsida; order Sapindales; family Sapindaceae; genus Dipteronia; species Dipteronia sinensis. Next base: position 5,634,860 of record CM065642.1, read on the forward strand.
CTTGTTGAATGCATACATAAACATTATAGTTTTAATTAAAACCGACAAAAAATATTTATATATATTTAAAAATTACCAAGGTGATTTTGCGATGAGCAATACCCAAAATCACTTCTTTGATTGATCTGGCTAATCTGAAGTTGAATTTTTTTTTTTGAAACGGAAAATGTATATTCATCGGCTTGGAGCCGGAAAGGAAAACAAGCACAAGGGCACAAAAAACAGCAGCCGAAAAGGGCAAGCAACCAACCAAACACCAACCCCAGCACAACAGGGAAACAAGACAAACTGAGAAAAAACAGCAGCCGCTAAATTTGAAATTTTAAAGATGAAGTCAAACAAATATGATTCGGTACAAAACAAATAAAAGATAGTACACATAGAGAAGCATGACAATGTCTTACAAGTTGTATTACATGAACTATACACAAATATATAAAATAAAATAAATTAAAACTCGAATCACGTGTTCACTTCCATTTAGAACCTACCATGGAGATCCATTAATCCTAAATAGGTTCTATAAATAGGATATAATGAAAATATAAGTATTTTTTTTTATAAAAAAAGTTGATATAGAAAAAAGTGAAATTGTAAATGATGAATCGATGAGGATTTAGTGGGTTGTAGAGATTTGGACAAGAGGTGGCCGGAAAAGGAGGAAGTCTGAGAGATTAACGTCAGCATCAGAGTGTCAGGATTGAGTGATAAACAAACAAAGAGATAAACATAGCAACTGAAAAAGAGAGTTTTTGACATTTTATTTTGGGTAGGAATTAGAGGGCTTTTCAAACACAAAAAAAATTATATAAAAGATAATAAAAATAAGATAATTGAATAGGAAAGTTTTTTTTTTTTTACTAAATTGAATATGAAAGGTTAGCTTGTGATTTATTATTTTTAATTAAATTCTTATTAATTAGTATATAAAATAAAGAGCCAATCCCATAATTAATAGGATAATAAATAAAAATGATGAGTCAATTCCATAACTAATAAGATAATGAATGAATTCTCTCAATAAACCAGAAATAAAATAAAACTTATCCTCAATATATATTTTTTAAAGCAACTTACCAAATATTATAATATATATTATATACTATTGAGATTTGCTATTTACAATCCAATTTGTTTTGTACTTTTCAAATTTATTTTCTCAAGACATTTCATTTTAAAAAATTAAATTTTAAAATCTCTTAATACAACCCAATTTACTAGAAAATACCATTTTTAGAAAAAATTTTAAATAAAAACGCTTATTCTAGAAATACTAGTAGAAGCAATAATAATAAAAATAAAAATAAAAATACTCTAAAGAGGTTATTGTCAAGCTAGTGATAAATCAATTTATTTTTCCAAACTTATTTTCTAAAGAAATTTGTGTTTTCCACACTTATTTTCTAAAAGCGTTCCATATAAAATTTAAAATATGTTGAAAAAATGAGGGAGATAAATTTATTCAAAAAATTACAAATAAAAAAGATATTTAAAAAAAAGAATGATTGGTGTCCACCATTCATATTTAAAATGGATGGTGGAGATTAGATAATAAAAACAAAAAAAAAATTTAAAAGGAAATTTTAGGAAGAGATTAGGAAAATTTGGAAAGAGATCTGGAAAATTTTCCAGATTTATTCCCACCTCCATCGCAAATGGAGACCCATCATGATGGTCTCCATCTGCGATGATGCGGATGGAGATCTATCGCAGATAACTATCAATAGCCTCCACGATGTAGGCAATGGAGGCCATTTGCATATAAGAACGAAAAATGTAGAGTCGTCGATGGTGAAAACAGAGGTGGAGGGTCGGTGGTGAAGAACTACAATGGATGATAGTGGATGGCAATGGAGGGCAAGTTGTGAAGAACAAGTGGTTTGAATCTGATGGGAAATGTTGGGGTTGCTTGAATTGAAATTTGTTGGGGATTATTTTAATTGTTTAAATTTCAATCTCTGTAGCTTCCCACTTTCAAACTTCAACACTGCTGCCACGATTTCTCTCTCTCTCACCCCAACAAACCTTACAACCCCAATACCTTAGACTCAGTTGTTAATTCAACTTTTAAATACAAAAACCAAACCCAGAAACAAAGAACACCTAAAAATCCATTTATAGATTTCAAAGCCATATGACTGTTTTTATTTTATTTTTGAAAACAAATTATATTATGTTATTATTGTGGGTAATGGATGAAAGTGGCCAAGTTCACAACAAATCTAACTTTGAGATATGATTCAAGTGGGCCAATTCAAGTAAATAACAATGACGACTTTGAGAAGCGTTTCAAGTGAGCTTGGATATGTAATTTTTTCTTTCAAAATTCTTTTGTTACTCTGTTATTTTTAAATTTTTAATTCTATTTCATTGAAATTTTTTCTTTCTTTTTTAAGTTGTTCTAATTTTGGTTTATCAAGTGTATTTCCATTTTTTTTTACCATATTTAACGGTCAACCTTCACATTTAACGGTCAAACCTTAACAGTAGGGGAAGTAAGTGTCAATTTTTGATAAATTTATTTTTGGATGTAAAAGGGTAAACCTCAAGGGAGTTTGGTGCAATTAGTTCTAAAATAAATATAAAGTTGAAAACTTTTATGGATACGCAATATTTTTTTATTATCTTACAAAAAAATTATTTATTACCATTTATAAAACAATATGAATGAATTTCATAAAGAATATATTGAATTTAATGTAATAATTAATGTTTTCAATGTGTTACCATTAATATTTGACTAAAAATTATTATTTTAATTTTTTGTTATGTTATCATTAATATATTACCATTGATATATTTCAAAAATTTATTAATAATTTCATAAAATATGGGATTACCATTAATTTGGTGTGACAATTGATATTTTAATTTGTTTAAAAAATATTTATTTAATATCATTTATAAGAATAATTAAATTCAAAAATATTTATTTTCTGAAATAATCACAATGTATTTAGTGCATATTTAATACATTCTAAAAATCAAAAAGAAAAGAAAACATAAAGGTTAAAAATAGAAAGAATAAAAAATCGTAAAAAATATGTATAAATTTCCTTCTTTTTTAAATCCGGGTATTGGATACCCAAACACCTGGATGAATTCTGTGTTTTATTTTAAAAGAGGCAATACACTGTTAGACTTAGAACCAAAGACTATAATCATAATATTTATTAGGTAGTAGTTTGTCTATCGAATCCATAATCCTTAAATACATTGCTCCTCTTAATTCTCAACCGGTTCATTAAGTTTCTGTATTGGTACTGATGAGCTGTATGCTAGCCTTGCCAAATGGTTGCATAGCAAACACCATAGTGAACACCTTAGTAAAGATACCGAAATACATCACAACAATAATCATCTAAAATTACATTTTTAAATACTGAAGTGTTTAAATCAAATAACAGATAGAGATGATTCGTTTTGATAAGAAAATGATACCTAAGAATAGTGTAAGGCAAAAAAGAAACTAAAACTAAAAAATTAAAATTATTCAACCAAAAATATAAATAAATAAATAAATCCGTAGAAATTACTCTCACCACCCAAAGAGAAGTATTCTACGGTGAGAGAAAATAAATCTTTTCTAAAGAGAAGTATTCAAAACGGGGTATTATTAAAACATTAATTTTACTTTCCCTAAATTTAGTGCTCAAATCTGGTGCCCAAATTGTAAACAGAGATAGATTTTTGTGTAGAATTTTCTCACACCCTTTTCATTGATAGTCACTTGAATATATAATACAACAGTGTTGAGTCCTGAGTATCAGAGACTCGTAATGATAAAATACTTTCTAAGATAACTATACAATTAAATTCAAAATTCAAATATACAACTGAATAATATTAACAGAGGTATGTTATCCAATATGCCCCCTCAAGATAGGCCACGACAGGAGAGGCCAATCTTATCTTTAAGAGCCTGAAAAAGGGGACGAGACAAGGGCTTAGTAAGAGCATTTGCAAGCTGGTCCTTAGAGGAGACATGAGCCACAAGGCAAACCACCAGATTGAACCTGATACAGATAAAATGAAAATCAATTGCGATATGCTTCATTCGTGAGTGGAAAATTGGATTGGAACATAACTAAGTAACACTAACATTATCATAATAGATGACATGAGTTGTAGATAGTGTAAGATCAAGATCGGTGAGGAGAAAGCACACCTAATTTAGCTCAGCAGCTGTGGCTGCAACCGACCGATATTCCACCTTAGTAGATGAGCGAGCAATGGTGTTTTGCTTCTTCGAGCTCCAAGAGATAGGATTTCTCCCAAGATACACAATGTAAGCACTCATAGATAAGTAATCATCCTTGTTTCCAGTCCAATCCACATCGAAGAAGGCATAAATAGAGATCTGGGAGTCACGATAGAAAACAACACCCTCATCCAACGTACCACATAGATAACGAAGAAGTTGTTTGGCAAGATCCCAATGATCGGAAGTGGGTTGATGCATATACTGCGATAATTTGTTGGCAGCAAATGAGATGTCAGGACTCGTGAGAGACAAGTACTGAAGGCTGCCCACAGCAGTTCGGTAGGCAGTTGGATCACTGAGAGGCGAGCAGGAGTGTAGAGTGATAGGTGGACTTGTGGGCAAGGGAGTATGTACCAGTTTGGCTCTAGACATGTTGGTGCAAGCTAGTAAGTCCAATATGTAACGTCGCTGTGATAGTAGAACACCATGTTTGTGTGGAACTACCTCAACACCAAGAAAGTAGGAAAGATGACCAAGATCTTTCAGGGAGAATCGTTGAGCAAGAGTATCTACAAACCGATCAACATGAGCATAGTTGTTCCATGTAAGAATGATATCATCAACATAAATAAGAAGATATAGTAGATTACCACTTTAGTTGAGCACAAAAAGAGAGGTGTCCGCATATGAATTATTGAAACCAGCTGTGAGTAAGAACTGACGCAGCGTATGGTACCAAGCTCGCGGTGCTTGCTTGAGGCCATAGATGGCTTTCTTGAGCTTGTACACATATGTAAGGTGATCAGAATCAATGAAGCTTGGAGGTTGAGCCATAAAAATAGTCTAAGTGAGTCGACCCTGTAGGAAAGCAATATTAATGTCCAGTTGACGAAGACACCAGCCATGACTGATAGCAATACTGAGAACAAGTCGCACTGTGGTGGGTTTGATTAATGGACTAAATATTTCAAAATAGTCAACTCTAAGTCTTTGATTGAATCACTTCTCAACCAAACGTGCCTTGAATCTATCAATTGAGCCATCGAATTTTGGTTTGATTCTAAAAATCCATTTGTAACCAACAATGTTAGATTCTGTGTCTGGTGGAACTAGCTCCCACATACCATTATGAACAAGTGCATTGCACTCTTCTGACATGGCTCTACGCCAATTCGGATCCTTTAGTGCTTGCGTCATTGTAGTAGGTTCGAAAACAAGATGATGGCTACAGTTGTGTGTGGAGTTTCAATTTCTGAAGCGGCTTGTGAATATTGTTCATTGCTTGGGTGGTCATGTGATACCGGATTGGTGGTAGAGAGGCTGCATTGATGTCAGATGGTTGTTGTGTAGGCACCGTTGCAGCAGAATCAACATTAGTAGGGGAAGAAACTGAGTCACGGGCTGTACTGGCAGGCGATGAGGATGGATCAGCCGATCCCGTCGCTGTTACAGCAGCAGACGGAGAATAAGGACTTGGTTTCATGACAGTGATGACAATGGGGATTGTCGGCATGGGATGTACAGCAAGTGACGTGGATGAGGGAGCTTCAAACGATGACAAAAGGATGAAGTTGAAGCCAACAGACAAGCATTCAACACAACTACGACCGACGGAACCCAAGTGTCTATTGCGTTGGAAGTAGGATGGTCTAGAGAGACACCTAATTACTTGTAAGGGAACACATACTCAATAAACTGAACATGAAGAGAGACAAAGATTTTGGAGCATGACAGATCAAAGCACAAATAAGCACTTTGTGATAGGGAATACCCAAGAAACACATAAAAGGTAGAACGTTTATCTAGTTTGTGAGACGAGTAGGGCCTAAGCCAAGGATAACATAGACATACGGATATTTTTAGTTTTTAGTAATTCGAAAGTGCACCAAAAATCTTTTCGTAAGGAGACGAGAGATTGAGTGTAGGCATATGCATTCTGTTGATCAAATACACAGCAGTGGGAAATGCATGATACCAAAATGTTAATGGAAGTGAGGCATGGGATAGTAAAGTGAGACCTATTTCAACAATGTGACGGTGTCATCTTTCCGAGTAACCGTTATGTTCGGGGGTGTGAGGTGGGGTTGTGAGATGTGAGATGCCATTTGTGGCAAGATGGTCTTTAAGTGACATGTACTCACCACCATTGTGAGAGTATAGTGTGATGATTTTGTGATGAAATGTTTTTTCCATAATAGCCTTAAAACGTATGAACTTTTCTTTAACCTTTGATTTTCTCTTTAACGGATAGAACCAGATATATTTTGTGTAGTGATCAACGAAAATTACATAATATTTAAAATTATCATGAGAAATAACAGGAGATGTCCATACATCAGAAAATATGATTTCTAGTGGGTGAAATGAGACAAGAGATGAAGATGAAAATGGTTGCTTGTGACTTTTATTGCAATGACAGGAATGACAAAAAAATCTTTCGACATAGGAGATGACAAATCTAAACTAAAACTTGAAACAATACGCTGTAAAATAGGAAAAGCAGGGTGACCTAGCCTTTGATGCCAGTTTGACGACGTGGTTTTGACGCCTGAAAAGGTTAGAACCGGTGAGAACCTAGAGGTGGTGGTTGGCCATTCAGACACGCCATCTTTGGTTGTGCCTCTCAGAAGAATTGCCCCGTATGAAGATCCTTCACATGAAAAGAAGATGATAAGAACTCAACCGAAACATCATTAGTAGAGCAAAACTGTGAGATTGAGATTAAATTCTTCTTTATATCAGGCACACACAGTACATCATTTAATTTAAAAGTTTTATTATGAGAGCAAAGAGATGCAGAACCAATATTTATGATGGAAAGACTTGTGCCATCGCCAATCATAACATCATCGGAGCCGCTGTACTGCGTATGAAGGGAGAGATTGCTCAAGTCAGCTGTTACATGATGTATCAAACCATTATCGAGTAGCCATGAGGGGTTTGCGGAAGACATATTGGCAGCATAGTGGGCTCTCGGTTTCCAAGGCATCAGTGGAGGTGTGTTTGGCAGTACGGAACCTGACCCGGAAGATTGAATTGGAACCATTTGGAAAGAGGAACACCACTTGGCCGTGTGGCTCTGAACTCCACACAACTGGCAGCGACCCAAGTAGGGACATGGGGCGTGATTGCTGCCACGGTTTAGTGAACCAACGTTGTTGGGTGATGGAGGCCGGTAGCTGTTGTGGTTGGGCGACGAGCGCTTGCCCAAGTTGTTAGAGGTATTTGGGCGCCAGTTGTTGTTTCCTTGCTGTGGGCGCCAATTTTTGTTAGACCGATGTGTAGGATTGGCTGTGGCATGAAAAGTAGCAGAGTCTTTGTTGCTGTTCTGAAGGGAAGCCTCAAACGATAACCGTTTCTCGTGAAGTTCATCAAAAGTGATGGGATTATCCTGAGCTTGAACTGCACGAACCAACTCCTTGTAGTCATCATCAAGTTCATCTAGGATCCTCTCAGTGAGATCCTCATCGTCCACCGGAGTGCCAAGTAAAGCGAGTTCATCTGCACGGGCTTTAATAAAGTGAAAAAAATTAGTGATATTTTGTGTACATTTCGTGTAGTGTTTGAGAAGATCTTTGATTTGTTTTATGCGGCCACGGGATGGTTTGGCATAAGTATTTGCCAGGATGTTCCATGCCTCCATTGACGTCTTGGATTTGGCTACAAAAGATATAATTATTGGTGACAGGGAACTGATAATCGCATTAAGAATAAGCTGATTTTGGCGAACCCAAATGTCATATGCTGGATTTGGAGTGGCCACATCGTTGACAGTCAGGCTGGTCGGTGGACATGGCTTTGAGCCATCAATATAACCAATAAGGTCATATCCAGTGAAGAGAGTTTGGAACTGAATTTTCCAAGACATATAGTTGCTGGCAATGAGTTTGAGAGGGGCCTGGGCCGAGATGTTGATGGTGATGAGATGAAACTCACTATTGAAGTTGCTGGTGTGACATTAACGATCATGGGGGATGGTACGGATGAGCTGTTGTCAAGTGTGGAGTCTAGACTAATTGTGGTCATCGTTTGGAATGGGTGAGAAGAAGAAAGAAAAACTTTGTTTCTTAGAGAGGAATCGTCAGCTCTGATACCATGTAAACAGAGATAGATTTTGGTGTTGAATTTTCTCACACCCTTTTCATTGATAGTCACTTGAATATATAATACAGCAGTATTGAGTTCTGAGTATCAGAGACTCCTAATGATAAAATACTTTCTAAGATTACTATACAATTAAATTCAAAATTCAAAATTCAAATATACAATTGAATAATATTAACAGAGGTGTGTTATCCAATACAAATGATGTGGCAACACTCTAATCCATTCATTTAAATTGTATTATAATTATATGATTTAAATGAATGAATTAGAGTGTTGCTACATCATTTGGGCATCAGATTTGTGTACCAAATTTGGACAAAGTAGCATTACTCATATTAAAATATATTTTTTAAATGATGAGTCTTTAGAATAGGAGTGCGAAAAAATAAAAGGGATAATTTTGGAAAAAATGAAGTGTCTTTAGCTTGTAAGAAGGAACTCTATTTAATAAAAAATTTAATTCCAAAAATATTCTAATAGAAATTTACCAATAAAGACAAATTTGTTTAATTAAAAATAAACCAAATACTATGTACACCCATTAATTGAACTCATATCTTAGACTATATCTCTTTATTAAAAAAAAAACTTATGATAAACCCTAACTTACGATAAACTATAATTTAGAAATAATTGGCACTATGTCATATCTTAAGCTTTTCTTGTTGAATAGCATAATACACAAGAAATGGTCTTATATATATATATATATATATATGAATTTGAAGGTGATGCTGAGAAGATTTTTTATATTTAAAATTGATGTTTTATTGCGTGGAGTGATCCTTAGTGTTTTCGTTGTGTGGTTTGGTTTTGTGTTTGGGGTTTTGTGCGTGTATGTTCCCATGATCTTTGGTTCTTGTTCTGTTTGGGTTTGGCTATTTTAGTCTGGTGTTGCCTATTATTGGTGGCCGAGTGTGGTTGTTTTTGATTTCCTTTTGTTGCTCTATTTTCAGTTGGCTATGTCCCTTGTAGTTTTTGGTTTTTGGTTTTTTTTTTATATGAATAAAGCTAGCAATTAAAAAAACATTATGTGAACTTTCTGATTATATATATTTTTTATCTCAAACTTAGAAGAACTCTGGGTTTTTTAAGAGCTCTGTTTCTTCATTGCTTGGTTCTTTTTTGTTTGCTTACTGACTTTTCAAGCATATACAACATCAAACCTTGTATTATATCCGTACCCTGCATTTAAATCAATTTCATTATTTTTATGATTTTAGTTTTGAGTGTTGTTATTGGCATCCATATAATGATCTAATAATGCCCTACTTCTAGAAATCCTAAAATTTAATTGATTTCTTTTCCAAATTACCTTTATTTCTTTCCCAAACTTCACAAACCCCATTATGTTTGCTCACCAACACCTCCAGATTTCTCTGTTTAATTTCTGTTTGTTTTCAAGAATCATGTTGTTTTTGTTGTTATCATTCTCTCTTCATATTTTCTTTCAGTTTTGAGTGAATTCTTTTAATCTTTGCAGCTCACAAAATGAGATTTCTCTTGAAAAAATTTCCGTGAGCGGCTTTACTCTGCATGTTGATTCGATTTTTATATTTTCTAATTCTTTGTAACTGATAGCTTTTTGTATATATGAAATTATTTGTTTGTTTGTTTGGTGAGAAAATGTTAGAGAAGAAAAGAAAAACTAAAATATTTGATTAATCATATACTGCTCAAAAACAGATTGCAGGTGTTTATGCTATTCAATTCATATATAACTGAAATCATTTGATTGTCTACTTGTTTGGTAAGAAAATGTAAGAAAAGGAAAGAAACTAAATATCTAATTAATCATAATTTAATGCTGTAAGGGAAACATAAGTATATATTAGCTTGCTTTGTAATAAAAAACAGGACACAGGATTCGTGTCCTATGTGGTTTTTGACATAAAACTTATTTTATTAGTAGAAGTAGCTAGTGTTTATGCAATTTAAATTCATATAACTCAGCCTGAACCGTCTGATCAAGCAACCCATTTGTCATGTTCGTCTGATGCTCTTGCTGCTGCTGCTGCTGTTGTTGCCACTGCTAGTCTGCTCATGAATCTGTTGAACAATCAACAAGTTACTGAATCCAAAAGTCAAACCTTCGTTTCGTAATCAGATTCGTAAACAGAATGGGGATTTAAAAACAAACAGAAATTAAAGAGAAAATTGGAAGCGGAGGTGAGCAAACATGATGGGAATCACAAGTTTGGAAAAGAAATAAGGGTAATTTAGAAAAAAAAAAATCAATTAAATTTCAAGATTTTTAAAAGTGCGGTATTATTATATCATTATATGGGTATCAATAGAACCACTATTTAGTTTTAAATTACCAAGAAGAGATAAGTGAAGAAGAAATGATTTAGGAGGTGAGTAACGTAATCTTTGCATTTAATTAAAGGTTCATATAATTAGGTGATGTTTGTTTGATGGAATTTGGGTAGGAAAGGAAATGGAATCCTTTTTCATTGTTTGTTTTCCCTTAATTAACCATGGATCATGATTCCATGGAATCATCATTCCATCAAATTAACTAGAATGGATTCCTACCCCTTAAGGTTGGAATCCAGAATCTCACCCTCCGTAAAATGTTTAAGTTACCATTTTGTCTACGACAAACGGTGGTCTTGATTGGTCCTGTAAAACAAATTCACCAGTGCCTTCTTCAAGCTATCGATCTCCGTCTCTTCTTTTGGTGGCTCCTCCTTCCTCCTCCTCCTCCTCCTCCTCCTCCTCCTTCTTCTTTGGACCCCACTCCTTGTTGTCTGAAACCCACATCACAAAAAGGGGCCTGACCCGATTGAATTTGTGGACCGAATTTTATGGTTTTCTAGTGTTAGGTGTTGGGTCTGGTTTGAATTTATTTGTTTATTTACTTTAATTTGGTGGATTGGATCTCCACTATCCATCTCATTAGATGAGCGGTGGAGATCCGATCTAGATTTCCATCAAATCTATTTTTAAATTTAATTTTTTTAACTTGGTGGAGATGAATAAAAAAGAGATCCATTTTTTAAATTAATTTTTTTTATTCGGTGGAGATCTAATCAAATTCATTTCAAATTTTAAATTTTTGTTTAAAGGTTAAAATAGTATTGTCACCAAAAGTCACACTTTAAAGGGCAGTAAGGTCATTTTACCTTCTGGTCATGTTAGAAACCCTAATTTTAACAAAAATCGTAACAGAATAGCCAAACGAGCCAATACTGAAACTAGAGAGACCAGAACGGATAATAGGACAAACTAGATGGACTAAAATCATTTTTACCCTAATTAATAACTAATAACTTATTAATAGAGCAAAAGAGAATTACGATCATCAATATAAAAATATTTAAAAGATTATAAAAAAAATGCGAAAATTAACTTTAAATTAACTTTTAAAAAATATTCAACCAATATTACTAAACTTACCCTTAAATGTATCATTATTCATTACATTGCCTTCTATTTACATCCAATGTTATTTTCATACTCTACTTTAAATTTTTGTATTCGGTTTGTGATATTTGTTCATTTTTTTGGACTATAATTTATAGAACTTTAACCTTAGATTACTTCTAGTATAGGTTTTAGTGTGCTCAAGGTTTGATAATTTACCTATTATATAACTCAAGATTAAAAGATAATAATAAAAACCACAATCATTCAATTACCTATTCTAACTCCATACAAAACATTGCACATGTTAAGTAGTTTTTGCAAATATGTAATTTTATGCATGTTTAGTATAAAATATTTCCTTGATTTTGTTTCAGTTCTTTGATTATAAATTTTATATTCACTTGATTTTGTTCTGATTGTTAGGTTAAACATTTCATATTCGCTCGATTTTGTTTTAAGTGTCATATTAAACAATTCAAACTAGTCTTTAAAAGTAAATTTTCATATATGTCCATTTATGCCTTTTTCAACAAAATAAAAATCCCAAGAAACATATATATATATATATATATATATATATATATTATATGCGGTGGTGTAATAATTTAAAGTATTGATGATGGAGATAAAAAAGTAATCTAATATAAGATGAATTAATTAATTAGACTTGTTTTCATGTTTTTCATATTAGGCTACTGTTTTTGTTTTGATTGCAGATATCACCCCCCATAGATATTTTCACTCATATTTTATTAAAACAATTTAAATACAAAAACATAAATTGATCAATAAGGGCAAATTATTTTAGATTAAACAAAAATCAAATACAATACACACCCATTATTTACATCCATCATATTTTTAACTACAATAAATTCTCCTCTTCTGATTTTTTTTTTAAATCTATACTCAGTCCAGATTTTTCTAAATAATTATAATTAATTGTTTTTGCAATTAAGAATTTCTTGTTTGATTTCTTTTGTTCCATGTTTGTAAATCGCATGTTGCTTTTATATTTGGGTCTTTGCTGTTTCTTGAGGCATTGCTTTATTATTATTATCATTATTATCATTATTATTATTTAATGGCGAACTGGAATGTCTTCCTCTTTTGGAGATGTGGCTTGTGTTTGGATTGATTTTGATAGATTTTCTGTAACGTTTGGTAGATAATTAGGTATGAATATAATATGGTTTATAGTTTGCGGGGATTTGAATTGATGTAAAGATTAAATACAATGTATTAAAATAATTATATATATTTTAATAAGAATAGTACTGCCTTAGAATGAGTGTTTATATTTGTGCTTTTTGCTCTTTCTTTCATGGATATGGTTCCATTATAGTTTCTTCAACTTATTATTATTTCATTTCATATTAAATTAAGTAACAAAAGATAATTCCTACAATTTATTACCTCCGGATTCCTGAATTTTATTTTCATAATCCGATTAAATTAATAACAACTCGGGTTCGTGATTCATGAATTCACACTCTTGTTCCAGCCCAATCCTCCCCGTGGTTACTAAAATTGGTTTTATCAAATTTTTTTTTTTCCCACAGTTTCTGAAGGAGAAGAATTTCAAGCAAACAATCCCACCAGTAAAGGTGGAGGATCACGAAGAAATCACATACGAAACAGCTTCTACGGCGTTGAAGAGGGCTGTTCATTTCTTCTCAGCCCTGCAGGCCAGCGACGGCCACTGGCCTGCTGAAAATGCAGGTCCATTGTTCTTTCTGCCACCGCTGGTCAGTCATGATCACCCTCCCTCCAGTACTGTAACAAATTTTAATTCAACCAAGAAGTGCAACTGCTAATTGTCATTGTTTTTCAATAAAAAAAAAAAAAATTGCAGGTCATGTGCATGTACATTACTGGGCATTTAAACGCTGTATTTCCAGATGAGCATCGCAAGGAGATCCTTCGCTACATTTACTATCATCAGGTAAACATTATTTGACCATTAATATGAATTTGCATCAATTAAATTCTAATTAAGTAAAGTGCAACAAATATAACATTTAATATGTATGTTGCAGAATAAAGATGGTGGGTGGGGATTACACATCGAGGGGCACAGCACCATGTTTAGTACAGTACTTAGCTACTTATGCATGCGTATACTTGGAGAAGGACCAGATGGTGGTCAAGAAAATGCTTGTGCTCGAGCACGAAAATGGATTCTTGACCATGGTGGTGCAACTCACATTCCTTCTTGGAGAAAAACATGGCTTTCCATATTTGGTGTTTGTGACTGGTCTGCAAGTAACCCAATGCCTCCTGAATTTTGGATTCTTCCTTCATTTCTTCCTATGCATCCAGGTTAATTTGTTGATCGGGATTAAAGAGGGGTTGCTTTCATTGTTTTAATTATAGCATCATCAAAAGTATTAATTGTTGTTCTGATTTCCCCAAAACAAATGCAGCAAAAATGTTTTGTTACTGTCGGATGGTGTACATGCCAATGTCATATTTATATGGCAAGAGGTTTGTTGCCCCAATCACACCTCTCACTCTACAACTAAGACAAGAACTTTACAAAGAACCTTACAATCAAATTAATTGGAAGAAAGCGCGCCATTTATGTGCATCTGTGAGTTTAATTACCACAAACGCATAATATATAATATGAATTAATTATTGATAAAATTACATTGTTGATGCAGGAGGATCTTTACTATCCCCGCCCTTGGATGCAAGATTTGATGTGGGACAGTCTATATATACTCACTGAGCCTCTTCTTACGCGTTGGCCTTTTAATAAGTTGGTCAGAGACTATGCTCTTCGAGTAACAATGAAACACATTCATTATGAAGATGAGAATAGTCGATACATTACCATTGGATGTGTGGAAAAGGTGTTATGCATGCTTGCTTGTTGGGTCGATGATCCGAACGGGGATTATTTCAAGAAACATCTAGCTAGGATTCCAGATTACTTATGGGTTGCTGAAGGTGGAATGAAAATGCAGGTTAGTAGGATCAACACATATACATATATACATTCTCACTTAAAATTACTGACTTTTATAATTGTCATTGTTATATAGAGTTTTGGAAGCCAGCAGTGGGATACTGGTTTTGCAGTTCAAGCTTTGCTTGCAAGTAATTTCACTGATGAAATCTTACCTGTTCTTAAGAGAGGACATGAATTCATCAAGGCATCTCAGGTTTAATTTTTTTTTTCCTTCTCTTAATAGTAATTAAAGTCATGTCTTCATTTGATAATATTTTTTGTTCATCTTCGTAAAGGTCAAGGACAATCCTTCAGGTGACTTTAAGTCAATGCATCGTCACATTTCGAAGGGATCTTGGACATTCTCTGATCAAGATCATGGTTGGCAAGTTTCTGATTGCACTGCCGAAGGTTTGAAGGTAAAAACACTAAACAATTTCAAGTAAACTTGTTGGTCTGCAGTACTTAATTAACCATTACATTATTTACATTATTAATTGTGTTTGTTCCATATTACAGTGTTGCCTGCTTTTCTCAATGATGCTACCAGAACTTGTTGGTGAGAAAATGGATACAGAACGGCTATATGATTCTGTCAATGTTCTACTTTCATTACAGGTATTGCCTCTTCTACTTGTTTATATATTTCATATTTGTTCCTTGTATTGTAATTTCAAGTACAAGTTGTAATGTTTGATTCATTGCAGAGTAAAAATGGAGGTTTAGCAGCCTGGGAGCCAGCTGGAGCACATGAATGGCTGGAAGTAAGTAGTCGTATACATATCCAACTCTTTCGGATTTAGTACTCTAGATTAATTGTCATGTATTGATGATTGTTCTTCAGCTGCTCAACCCCACAGAGTTTTTCGAGGACATTGTGATCGAGCATGAATATGTGGAGTGCACAGCATCGGCTATCCAATCTTTGGATTTATTCAAGAAGTTATATCCAGGACACATGAAAACAGAGATTGAAAATTTCATTATAAATTCCGTTCGTTACTTGGAAAACTTACAAATGCCTGATGGGTCGTGGTATGGAAATTGGGGGGTGTGCTTCACATATGGTACATGGTTTGCACTTGGAGGGCTAGCAGCTGCTGGAAAGACTTACAACAATTGTGTGACTGTGCGCAAAGCTGTTGAGTTCCTTCTCAATTCTCAGAGAGATAATGGTGGGTGGGGTGAGAGCTATCGTTCCGGTCCAGAGAAGGTATTTTATTTAATTGAACTAACTAATTTTGTTACACATCATGTATTTGTACAACAAGTAACGGATAAATCATACACAGAAATACGTACCACTTGAAGGAAACAAATCAAATTTGGTGCACACAGCATGGGCTATGATGGGTCTGATACATTCCGGACAGGTTGGTTTTTGCCCTAGATTGAATATAATGTATCAATGAATATTACTGAATGATTTCCTGATGTAAAAACTTTGTATCAGGCGGAAAGAGACCCGACTCCTTTGCACCGTGCAGCTAAGTTGATAATCAATTCTCAATTTGACGATGGTGATTTCCCCCAACAGGTAATAAATATATCTAAATACAGTAGTAATATATATATATATATATATATATATATATATATATATATATTTGAACAACAAGTTTATTCATCAGCTAACATGCCAGAACAGCAACAGAACAAAACAGAGGGCAGAGAGCAAAACAAAGCAGCCACCCCAACAACAACGCACCACAAACAAAGACAACACCCAGAAAACAAAACAATAGAACAACCTGAGAAAACAACAGCAAACCATAACCAAAAGACAACCAAACCCGAAAGCAGACAAAACAGAGCCAGCACCGAGAAGCAAAAAAGAGCATGAGAAGCGAAACGGAAGTCAATGAACCTCCCAAATCAGACAATCCCCTTCCCTAGCAGAACCCTTTTTAGCTAAACTATCAGCAAAGGAGTTGCTTGATCTTGACCTGAAAGAGACCCTCGAATTACCAAGGAAGTTCAGAGCATTGCGGATTTCGTAGATGAGCTGCACATGATTCAGACTTCCCAAACCAGCTGAATTAATCCACGACACCACCACTTTTGAATTGCTAATAATTTCGATATCCTTGTCAGCTAGGTTGGGAGACTCAGCACACAAGGATACTGCTCTATGTATGGCTAGGATTTCGGTAGCAATAGAGTCCAGAATCCCCACATGTTGAGAAAACAAACCCATAATCTTGCCATTGCTGTCTCTAAGAACACCACCTATACCTGCTTCCCCTGGATTTCCTTTTGACGAACCGTCGACGTTAAACTTCAGACCAAAACCGATTGGAGGGGTCCAAGCTTCCACGATTTGTCTTTTTAAAGGCTTTGCATCAATGCAACTTTCTTTTATGTTGAGGAGCATAGTAGATATTGCACAGTAGTAATATATGATTAGAATTTTCCAATGATCCTGAAGATTAATTGTTGTGATAATGGAATTGCAGGAAATAACAGGAGTGTTCATGAAGAACTGCATGCTACATTATGCAGCTTATAGGAACATATATCCATTGTGGGCTCTAGCTGAATACTGCAAGCGTGTTCCGTTGCCATCAAAGATCACTGCTTAGATAACAAATCAAAATCAAAATCTCCCATCGATTTCTTTTTCACTGTAATGTTACTGTTGTTGATTTAATATATCTAACACTATTTCATAATTACTGTACGTTTGTACACCCAATAATGTTAAATCAGACAAAGCATTAAGCATATTGATGGAGATCCAGATCTCTCCGATCTATATATTTTTATTGTTTAATTTTCATTTTCCATTAATATCGAAATCCATTTAATTTTTTTCCAAATGAAAAAAATTCAAACCCGTCTCATTTTTTTTCTTATTTTATTATTTTCTGAATTTTTTTTTTAAAATTTCAGTTCATTTTTTTTTTCAAAGAAAAAAATTATTCAATTTTTTAATAGTTACTGTTATCATCGTCAAATTTGACCTATTTTAACTAATGACAAAGAAATAGTTATGAACTTTATCAATAAATAAAAATATATTTTTTTTAACGATAGTTGTAAACATCAACAGGTTTTTTTAAAGGTAGACGTAAATATCAGTAAGTTTTTTTTTTTAAATAGCTATATAAATAAGAGAATGATCTCTTGACCCTATATACGGTTCCGAGTAGACTTTTGCTTACCCCCTTTCAAGTGAGGTGAGCATTACCCCCCTCCCTAATAAATGACATGTGTCCAAAGAGGGGTATTTTTGTCCAAAACCTCTCATGTATTTGGACAAAACTACCCTCTCCCTAGACACGTGGCATGTATTGGGGAGGGGGGTAATGCTCACCCCCTTGAAGGGGGTGAGCAAAAATGGATTCTACGGTTCCATATATTCCTTTTTATAAGGCTTCTACACTCGAGATATTTCCAAAACTAAATTGGACTCTCATGAAAAGATGATTTGATTCCAAAAATAATATGACTTTTTTTATAAATTGAGTGTGATAATAATTTAAGAGTGTTTATAAATAATATGTATTAAAATGAATATATTTATTTCAATGAGGGTACTATTGGCATTAGGATGGGTGCTTATAATAAGATTTAATTTTTAAATTTTAGACATAGGTGTACTTATAAAAATGAGTATACTAATAAGTTTTATATGTGTCAATATCCGCACCCCTTAATTATTTGACAAAAAATATCCATTTATCTTGTTCAAAAATCTTTACCCAACAACAGTCAAATTTCATTGGTTTAGTTTTGTATAACCCAAACCAAACCATTTATAAGGTTAAACCAAACCGAACCGAACCCAAAAAAATCGGTTTTGTTCTGTTTGGTTTAATAGTTTAAGAAAATATTACATTATTTTTTATTAATCAAATAAAATAGGGTTAATTTCATTAAAGTCCCTATTTTGTTTTTTTTTTGAATTGTCACATATTTAAACGTCTTTGTCATATTAGCAACTCTAATCCCTTATTTTTTCCAAAATACATCACTTTAGTCAATTTGACCAAATTACTAACAGTCAACTATAATTAAATGTATAAAACGTCAATTTTGCCCCTAAATTTTTTTTGTTATTACATTTTAATTTTCCAAAATTTCTTTCAAATACTTTTTATATTTTAATATTAAATTATAATCAAATTAAGAAAAAAAAATTATTTTCTTTAAAAAAAACAGAATTTTTTTATTATTAGCAGAATATTAATTTAAATATTAACAATTAAGATTAAAAATATATTAAAAAACAGAAAAATAAAATTATTTTTTTATTTGCACCCTCAAAAAAGAAAAAAAATCTCTTTGACACCCTCAAAGGGGGTGGCCAAAGAGAGGATTAGTTCAAAACAATGCATGTAGGTCAGATCAAGATTGCGCTTCTCAAGGTGGTTGTCCAGATGGATTTAAAACCGGAGAATGCACTTGTCCTTCACCAATACCACCAGGTCCATCAGAAGAGGTTAACAAATTGTAACTCAAATTATCAATGCCTCGGATCAATACCATTATACCAACACACCATGTCTAGATGTCTAGACTTTAATTGATGGTCAAAGGAAATCATTCCTTTTCGTTAATGATATATGTAATAAGAGTTCCTAATAAATAAATCATTGATCTTTCAGTGATACAACTTATTTGAATCGTGCAAGCTTTCAGTTCATGTGCTTTCAATTCATGTATGATCAGCTCAAATATTAACATCAATTTTTGTCAGGATAATATTGTATCTCTTGAATATAAATGGTTATGCATATAGATTAATTTTTTTAAGGATTTAGCTGGCTAGAGAAAATGAGAAAGAGAGCGTGCTTGTCTGATATATACCCTCGTAACGTGTTTTGTAATGAGAACTTCATCCACGTTCCTTATTCCAATACCTCGGAACCTACAATATGTTTCTTCATTTTATGACTGACATCAAAGACCTACAAAAACATCTCACGTCTACGCAAGAATAGCATATTGATAAATGAAGGATTCAAGAATTATATGGTAACAGAAAAACAATTAGGAATATATATAAATATCAAATTCCAAGTATAAAGTCATTCTTCAACTCCCAAGAATCATATGAACATCATGTTACATTATGTACTTAATCATATGAATCGTGACTTAAAACTGCCAAACCCAGGTTGCTCATAGCCAGTAATATACTAGTAATCAGCATCTTGTTGATACGTGTACGGCACAACATCAATCATTATCTTTACAGGAGCAGCTGTGAGGATGGCAACACTATTCTCTGGGAGAAGCTCCAGAAATCTTTTTCTCCTCGAGATGTATTCCTCAGTACCTAACCCGGGTGTGATCTCTCCTTCTTTCATTAACTACAAATGCAATCAAAACAAAAATAAAAATCAAGCCCCTCAACTTTAATTATCGAAGAAACATTAATAACATTGAAAATCTGAAATACAAAGCTACTTCCCCGACCAAGCTTCGAATGGCTACAATTATTATTTTTTTTTAGCAGCGAAATTTTATAGCAGGCCAAAAAGGGCAAGGCGAAAGCCAAACAACACAGAACAGGCAAACAACAAAGAACAGGCACAGCAAAACAGACCAGACAGCAGAAAACATGGGAAAGGAACAACAAACAAACAAACAAACAAACAAAAAACACCAGCCAAAAACACAAAGTGCTGAATAAAACACCCGCAGAACGGCGGCACACAACTAAACATCTCTCCAGTGAACAAAATCTCCTGAGAAGCTCGAGCCCAGTTTGGCCAGGTTGTCAGCAAAGAAATTCGAAGCTCCGGAACTAAAGGAAATAGTCATGCCGCCTTGTAATCTTAGAGACTCCCTGATATCCTAGACAAAGTTAACTAATTTGAAGCAACCAAACTCCTCCTGATTAATGCAAGACACTGCCACTTTAGAGTCACTTACGATCTCAATAATTCGACCAGACGGATTCACCACACATAGAATACAGGCTTTTTCAATGGCCATCAATTCTGCTGAGTTGGACTCTAAAGAACCCACAAACAAGGAAAAGGGACACAAAAATTTACCCCTAGAGTCTCTCAAAACCCCTTCAATACCTGCTGGTTCAGGTTTGCCTCTCGCCGAACCGTCGACAATGAATTTTAATCTTTCACAATCAGGCAGAATCCATTCATCGAACCTAGGAGTTTTGGTTTTCAGTGTCTCCTTACAAAAGTTACTGATATTTAAGAGAAGATAGGTGAGGGGATCGTTGAATGGCTACAATTATTAAGAGGTGTCTATTTATGTATATTTAATTTAATTAACTACAATTAAAACTTGTTCCTAAAATCCAGTATGTACACACAGATGTATGAGTAGCAGAACCTGAGGATGTGAAGCTGGAGTTGGTTGTCCAACATCGATAAACTTCTTCGTAGAATATGCACGGAGACCAATCGTATAGAGAACAGTATTAGAAAATTAACACCAGAATACAGATTAGGCCAATACCAAATAAGGATTACTGATTACAGAATAGTCATTTGATATTCCATCAATGAAGAAAACAAAAAATCATTGAACCAATCAAACAATTACTGACAAAATACAAAGCAAAAAACTTCAATCTTCACAAGCAATGAACATACAATACACATTAAAACATCACAAACAACATGAAATTGAACTACTGGTAAAAAGCTCCTAAAACTAAATTGCAACAAAAACCCAGAAAATTCTATCTGATTATGTAGCTTTTACTATCTAATCCCACATTAAAATTTTGGTACTTCCACATAAACAGATTACTTACTCATTGGACTATATGTGAAGTACCCTCTTCAAGTGATTGCATCTCAATTCAGAATTGGCCAAAAATACAGTTATTTCACTATCGAAGATAAAATTTCAATTTCTCCTAAAGCTACATAAACAGATTCTCTTTAAAAAATAAGAATAATAATAATAATCAAATCTGTACCACAGTACTAGATTCTTTAGAAAAGCGATGACAAGAGGACTCTACCGGTCCGCTTCCTCATCACAACTTAGGACAGTGATGTTAGAATCGTGAAAGAATTAGGGATTTGAATGATTCAAAACGCAGAGTTTAGACCAAGTGATGTCTGAAATGACACCGTTTCATTAAGTTAATGGAGGTTTTTAAGTCCCGACACTTTTTATGTCGGACGAGTATTTTTAGCCTCGGGACCTGTCCCTACGCTTATTTTTGGTCATCTTCAACAATCAATAGACATACCCGGACCTCCTGTCTTAAGACTGTTTATGCCCCAAGTCCGTCCCAAGGATTGTAAGCCTTAGAACCCGAAGCATAAAATCATGACTTCTCCATATTAGGGTATGGCTCCTTGAATCTCGAAAATGTAGATGTTTTTGGAATTGTCAATGTCCGTATAAAATCCTAAGATTTCTTATTATTATTTATCTTAAGATAATCTACTTTAAGAGAAATTGAAATTTTATCATTTAATAGTGAAATAACTGTATTTTTGGCCAATTCTGATGCTGAGGTGCAATACTCATATTTAGAGAAACCATATATAGACACTCCTTGCTTGTACAATAGTTATATAAAAATATTTAGACTATTGTTTTCGTAGCAGTTGTGAGTTGACTGAATAATGGCAGACTATATACAATGATCTATTACAACCTTTATGAAAAGATTGTTTCAATAAATTGTAAATCTCATTCACCTTTTTATTATGTCATGTTTGATTGTTCTGAGATCATGATATGATATGTGATTCAAATGAAACCAAATTGTATCAATCAAAATCACAGGACCATCAATCATGTGTTGGTGTGAGTGGTTCGCCACTCTCATCCCTTAAGTAAAGTCGTGGGTTCAACCCCCCTTGTGAACGGAGCAGCACATATTGGGAGCACTTTACCCCTTAGTGGGCCGACCCGGTGCGAGTCCGGATTAGTCAGGGTGTGGACAGAGCCGATTGCACCGTATGGTGGATCCGTCCCACCCGGAAACCGGATGATGTAAACCAAAAAAAAAAACTCACAGGAGAATCAATGTAAAAAAACCTTTATCAACTCTTAAAGCAAGCAGCATACTTTGAAATCAACAGAACATCAAAACACACCAGGCTTAAAAAGCTTCCGGACATGGTGACCCGATGCTCGTTTTTCATGAAGATTCAATCTCTATTGTATTAGATAAAGGCCTCAACATGCTTGGGCCCAAATGATTTAAGGTGTTATAAAATCAATCCAAATTTTTCCTAGATCCATTAAACAATATTCTGAAAAAAAAATCCAAAATTTTGCTTTTTCATCAAATCTATCTATTTTACCTATACTGTATGGGCATGGGATAAAATAGAATTATTTTTATGGGATTTGATTGGATTTGATTGATATGATAGGATTGGACTAAAATTAGTGCTATGATATGTTTTGTGTTGTTTGTTATTAGATTAAAATAGTCACATATCCTTATTTGGTGTGATATGAGATTGGATAAAATTTTATTATATATTTAATACAGTGTGAAATTGAAAAATATAACATAAAATTAAATTATTTTGAAATAACTTAATTATTTAAAAAATTTTAAAATCAATAAAAATATTTAACATTAGTATTAAAGAAAATAACATTTTTAATTAATATTTCATATTTAAAAATATTTTTAAATATTATAATAAGATATATATTAAATAACACTACAACAAAAATGGTCTTACACAACATTCATTGCATGTTGTAAAATCTCTCAACAACATACATGTACAAGTTATCTATTAAAGAGTTTTTAAAGGTATTAGATACTTTTACAACTTTAAGTTCATTTAGTTAAAAACATGATATTCTACGACTTAGAATGCAAGTTGTTAAAAACATGAAATTCTACGATTAAGAGTGCTTGTTGTTAAAAACTTAAATTTTTACAACTAAGAGTGTTTGTTGTTAAAAGTTTATAACTTGAAATGAAAGTTGTACAAGACTAGACCTTCGTAAATTCATTATATATCATCAAAAGACAAAAAAAAAATCCTAAAATCAATATTTTGTAAAATAACTAACCTAATTGCAATAAAACATTTTCAAATTAAAATAAAAACACAAGTAAACCAAACTTTTGAATTTACGATTTTATAATATATTCTAATATTCCAACTTCGTTTCTATATCATATTCAAACTTATGCTAACTACAATAACCTAATGCAACTTTTAGGCCATGCAATTGTACTTCCTACAACTCCGCCAAGTGTGTGAGCTTCATCGGTCGGTCGAACTAAAATGACCTCTGAATAAATGACTTCATGCCGGCAGCTGCTGTAGGTTGCTCAGCTGAGTTTGCAGAGTTCCCTGTGGCTTTCTTTCTACCAGGTCCTGCAGAAACTTTAATAGTTATCGGTCTGAGAAGCCTATCTCCAAGGACAAACCCACATCGGAATTCTTAAATTACAATCCTTTCCTTGAACTCTTTAGATTCCTTTCGCGCAATCACCTCGTGCAACTACATGAAGGGAATTGGTGGCAAGACTAAAGAAATTAGAAAAATGACTAGGCACTTGCAAGAAACACATCAGATCATATGCTAATGACAAAAAAAAAATGCAAGAATACATGACAAATAACTTTCTAAATCCTGCCAAATGAGACCCCCTCCAACAATAAAAACAAATTTGAGGCTGAAATCATAAGAAATTATTTAAGAAAGATGTGAAGCAAGTGCAGTGGAAATGAGACTAAAAAATTTATTAAACAAGAAAACAAGTGCGATACTACCAATTCGGGCAATGGTTGCAAGATATACTTCTGTAGCAATGTTGGCTAAGAAAACAATACCATATCCATAGAAGTCAAACGACAAATCCTGAGCTCCAGCGGTAAATGCACCAAGAACTACCAATCCAACACTGATTGACCCTTAAAATTTTTTAGTTAGCGTGAAGGAATCAGAAACATGGCATATTAAACAAAAGATCTCATAACTTCTTCAAGTAACATAAACTGTATAGTGAGCAAATTCTAAATCAAAAGCAGTCAAACTACTAAAGTTAGACACATGTTATCAACATTTTTTGAGGTGTTCATTGAGTCTCTGCTGGAAATTCATTCCTAAAAGTCAAACCTGGTAATGAAACTAACTACCTGAAGAGGCAGAAAAAGAGCCGTGTACCGTAGTAACCATCAAAAGCATTTAAACTACTAAAAGAAATTGTTAAAAGAGCCATTTACCTTCCAACAACAGGAGGTGTACATTTTTGCCCTGTCAGAACATGCTCCACAATCATTGCAAATGCCACCAGTAGTCCGCCTAAGAGTGGTGTACATTGGAACATTTACTCCATGGACAGACTCCACAGTGGCTAGCTTTCAAGGAGAAATAGGAAAATGGGTACCGATCAATTACGATGAAAAAAACTGATATTGAAAGATATGCACCAAAAGTAATAAACATCGTGTAATCAAGGTGTTTAAAACAAATACCATGTAAAGAAATAGGTCACCGCAACAGGAAGGGTGTGTATCATGGTCTTAAGTGATATAAAGCTAGAGTTACTGCCAAATGTTGTCAAAGAATCACCAATCGTGAACGTAATAACCTTCCAGTGTCTCAACACATAGAGAAAAGAACAAGAAGATATCAACTGCATCGAAACAAGGTGGAATTGTAAATTCCAAAATTTAATCAAGTGATAGAAGCACGAATTCTCTGTATCCTTGCAAAAATATTAACCATTCACTACTTAAAAGAAACAATGCTACAGTGCTTTCACACATCAATTTTACTTTCGAAAGCAAATAATGAGCATACGAAAAACCAATACAATAGATATTAAGAACGAATTACATTAGCTTGGCAAGGATCTACCTGAAAAAGTGTGATAACGTTTGCTGACGGGAAATGATAAGACGAAGGAGCTGCCTTGTTAAACAATATTAAGAGCACTGCAAACAAATTGGATGAAAAATGAATTAAACTCTCAAAATTGGAAATTCAAGTACAATTTTGAGTATTTCCAATTAAAAAAAAACCCTAATTAGAACAAAAGGACAATCTAATTTATACAACAGAAATCCAACGAACATGATGTGTAAACGAAAGAGCACACATATATTATGTATTGTATCAACGATTAATTGTCTGGCTCTTAAGAAGCAATCAAAATGAAATACACAGCGATAAATTGTAAAATTTGCATTTTAAACAAAAGAAATACGCAGCGATTAATTGTAAAAATTGCACACATATATAGGTTTGATCCAAGCATGCCCTTGGATCAAACCACTTTACTTGTAGAAATTAAATCCCTAACTCTCAAATAATTTCGACATTGGAGTATCAAAACACATTTATTCACAATCAAACAAATAAGAGAGTGAAAAAGAAGAAAGAGTTAGAACTATTCCAAAAAATCACAGTGGTTGAAATTTATACAAACTTCAACAATCGAAAATCGACTTTCAAGTGACCGAAAAATTGAACTTCAAGCGACCAAAAAATTGACATGAACTCACCATTTAAGACAAAATCACGGTAGTTGTGGTGGTTGTGGTGCTCACGGTGGTTGTGGTAGTTGCGGAGCTCACGGTGGTTGAGATGGAGTTTTCATCGTTTTACGGAGAGAGAAGAGGAAATTAGGTTTTGTTCTGCGAAAAAAAATGTGAAAGTAAAAAGAAAAATATTAGACTCGTAAAAAAATGGAAGCCATCGGGGTTTTTAGTTGAAAATTATTCAATTGGAAGTTGGGCTTTTAAAATCGGGTATTGAGCTTTTTAATTGGAAGTTAAACTGTTTAAATTGGTAATTAGTATTTACAACTTTCACTTCCCATGTTGTTATTGAGCCTGTGAATTTGAGAATAACAACGTTATAAATTCGAAAGTTGTCATTGAACCCATTTAATAACTTTCATTTTTGAAAGTTGTTGGACCCTTGTTGTTAAAGATATATTTTGTTGTAGTGTAAATATAAATTTTTATAATTAAATAAATAAAATAAAAGAAGAATTTTTAAAAAATATATATGGGAATAAATAGTCCAACCTCATTTGAATAAAATGGTTGCATAATTTTTAATTCAATTTGATTCGAACTGTTAGGTCAGCTAATTCAATTTTATAAAGATTTGATCTAATTTAATTGAGAGTTCAGGTCAGTTTCTTATATTGAAGCACCATATTGTACGTTATAAAGGTCATTGTGTATGTAGTGATGTCTTAGAAGAGTAGTAATCATGTGTAGCATATATATAATATATATACGACCATACCATATATTACAAATTTACAATATTTGCAAGTTTGGTCTTTCAAGCATTTTCTTTTATAAGATTTATAATCAAAGCACTATGTTGTAATCCACTCATTTAATGGTGGAGTCCACATGCACGGTCAGGAAAATTGCAATGGCTTCTTAATTAGCGAGGAAAAGCAATTATTCAATTAAGCAAGGTTGTTTTCTATTGAAATCTCATTAACCATCAGTGGTCCATATATGCACCGATGAAGAGATTTCAATCTCAATGGACCTTAATTATCAGTGATAAACAGATTTCAATATCAGTGGACCTTAATTATCAGTGGTGCATCAATGAGACCGTAATGTACTCACTACTCACCATCTTAAAGATTCCATATATCTGCACTAATCAAAACCAGAGATCCTACTAATTAATCATTCCCCATCTTTAAAGCTACAACTTGATCGGATGATAAATGTATCTATTTTTTTAATTTTTTTTATTAAAAAATTAATAAAAAAATTAAAATAATAACTTTTTTAATTATTAATTTTTTAATAAAAAAATTAAAATAGGTATATTTATCATCCGATCACATACTCCCAAACCTATCTTTTGCTCGTCCTCAAGCAAAACTAAAAACGAAAATCAAACAACAAACAAACAACAATAAAACACATAAAATCATAAAAATATATATACTAGGATAGTCCATTTTCGTAGGAACCACGATGACACTTAGCATGTGCCACAAGCCTTTCAACTACTAGGCGATCCCTAGATAGAGGAGTTTTGTCTCCTGAGAAGTTACAGCTACAACACCCACAAACATATACTCTGCAATAAAATGGTTGAGATGCAATCCGCACATACCAAGCAAAGACAACACGTGCATGCTAGAATCTTAAATTCACCAATTAATAACAATGTATCATGCAATGCAAGTATGTCAATACTTAAGATGCTTTCGGTTTACAAAACAACAACACTAGAATGCCAAAGATAGAATTCGCCTCGACTCTAATACTCACCGGATTTCAGTCATATTTTCACCCAGAACCTAGGCGATAACCCTCATCAACATATGCAAAATGAAGTTTAGGTACATGGAAATCCAATTTAATCGCATAACATATAATTAGAAAGACGCTCATATAAGTGTACAAGATCTCTTGAACAAATCAAACATTAAGAACATAGATAGAGCACATGCAACTTCACTCTCAAGCAAGCATTACCAACAGATCCGCTAGGTCTTTCATGGGTTGTAATGGGGCCATGGGTGTAGGCTAAGAAAGAATGGGAAAGTGAAAACAAACAGCCTGAGACCAACAAACGGAATTTTTCTGACCATCTATAATGCAATAACAGAATCTTGAGATGTATTTATCCTGGACTTTGCTGACCATCTACAATGCAATAACGTAGTCTAAAATATAATCATTGAGGTCTACATATAGGCTACACTTTTGTTGTTCTAACACTTTTTCATACTCCTTTTCTCTTTTGAGTAAATATTCAATTTTTTTCTTTTTTTTTCTTCTGAGACACCATTCATTTCTTCAAATGGCAACAAATATTGTCTGTTTTGACTCCTTTACATTCAAGCCTATGCAGTTACATTTACAATATAACCCAAGAAACTCATTGGTTTCTTCCCACTATCAATGGTAGTAACTACAAGACACCCCAAATACTCAATACCATCTTCATCACCAAATGGTCCCAAGCTAATTAGGTACGGTTTCATTATATATAGTAGCTTGGTTCTTTGGAAGTGTGGGTAATGAAAGAAACGGCTCATGTATTTGGCTTCAAATTGGCTTAGGGAGCACACATATAGGGTAGGAGTAAGTGTTTACGCCTTTTTGTAGTTTAAGCACACATTGCCTAGCATCATTTCTCAAGGATCAACCAACACAAAAGTAAAGCAAATACACATGTGATATCTTAAGAGGATTGTTCTTTAACATCCAATGCAAAACCTATAGAGATCAATCTATACATTGAAGAACAAGATAAGTGTATAAGAGTAGAAACGATATTAAACCCTCTAAAATGAACGTTAAAGGCACAAAAATCTCACAAATGTAGTCTCCAATATTCTCTCAAGTTAAACAAACATAGAGGTCTCATCCACCTTAACATCAAAAGATTGGCACTGTATAAGTATATTTAAAGCGGTGCATGGAGCTAAAAGCATACATGATATGTCTCTACCGGCACGCGAAAGAAAACGACTTAACATGGAGGCCAAAATTTTCAAAAACTGTCGAAATTCAAATTCGTCAAATGTTTGCTCTCTGGTGCATATTTTTGAAAGCACTCAAAATCTTTTGACTAATTTTTACACCATAAATTAGACATAAATACACACTTTTTTTTTTAGAAAACACTTCAAAATTCGAATTGAAAAAGTGTGAAAACGGACGATGAAAATAGTGTATATTGCAGTTTCGAAAAACAGGGCATCGTCCTTGACCTTTGGTCGAAGAAATGGTCATAACTTTTGAACCACCGCCCAGAATTTTACGTTCTTTATATATTCGGAATCAGCACGAAAAATCAAAGAACGCCATGTGGACAAAATTATTTATCCCCTCACCAATTGGTACAGTTTTAAAGAAATTTTTGCCTCAAAAATAATCAAAACAAGGCAGTGTTTTTTTGTTTTTTTTAATTTGCAAAGATTTAAAATTTTTCTAAACGTAACCAAATACATATAAACAACGGAAGTTTCCATACCCCCAAACCTAAACTCAACATTGTCCTCAATGTTGCTCAACTCATAAAGTATGGACAATGCTTAGCAAGATTCGAAGATGAGAACACAACATCACAAACATAACAAACATAGCATTCTATCGTTAAGTGCATGGGCGGTTTCCACACAAGTCGACAACTACTTTACAAGCACTCAAAATTAAGCTCAAAATATAGAGGATGCCTCTTGTGGCTGCACCTAACGGGTCCAGTCATGGCGTTGCCGTTTCACTTAGTGGAATTGTTGCGGTGCATCGGCGCACACTTACTGTTCTCATGAGTTGTGTGATTCATAAATCTGAAAATTTTCGTTCCTTGCATAAGCACAACTCAAAAAACATTAAACGCATATGCTATAAAAAAGAAAAATAAGAAAAAGAAAAATCTTAAACACATACATATATATCCGCAATGCAATTAAATCTAAAAATTCACAGAACTTAATCTAAAACAAGAAACAACCAATGAATAGGTATCTCCCCATGAATAGGCACCTCCCCGGCAGTGGCGCCATTTTGATGAGAGCGTTGTTGTACTCTCATCAAAAGATATTTATAAGTTCAATCTCACAGGTGCTAGTGACTAATAACTAGTATAGCAGCAAGTAAGAGGATCGTCCATAGGAAGGTGGTATTCGTCGACCGTCTCTAGTTCTAGCTTTTATTGAAGCATGTAAATAGAATGTGGAAATGGTGAGAGTGGTGTGTGTGTGTGTGTGTGTGCAAAGGAAATATAAATAATGCAAATGAAAATAAAAGAATATGGAATGGTGAGAATGGTGATTAAGTGGGAAATACTAAAAGGGTGGATTGGAGAGATGTAGGATAATGATCACACAAGGGCAAAAAGTTCACTATACATAAGTGCACAATAATGGTTGTTGGGCAATGAATGACATCTAATTAGTTAGGGGCTTGTTCTCACGATTAAGGGATTCCGAAACCAAATCATCTATTTTTACGAATCATTCGTTGATTAAGGAATACCGAAAACCCAATCATCACTCCCTAAAGGTCATGGATGGAGCGATCGTGTCTTAAGGTCAAAGACCTATTAAGCTCATGAATGTAAAGTCAACCTAAGCATTAAACACTTCTAATTCAAGTTAATGGCTTGTTCTCTGATCAATTCAGAGATTATAGACACAAACCACTCCCTAAAGGTCATGGATAGAGCAATTGTGCCTCTTGTCACAACTAAGGGATTCAGAAACACTTCTCACTCCCCAAAGGCCATGGATAGAGCAAGTGTGCCTCCAATCCCTACCATTAAGCATAAGAACATATAACCAAAACCTATTCTAGTACGATCATGCATAAACAAGTTTCATCCAAAGGTGGCAGTTTCGTGGATTAACTCGGAAGGCTTGGGCAGTCTCAAGCACGTTAAACTCATCTACGAGATTCGAAGTTTGCTGAATAATCTCCATAATGCTCGGGTCTTATTTAACTCAAGAGCCAGCAATTCCTTTGCTGATAGCCTCGCCAAAAAGGGGTCTGCCATGAAGAAGGACTGTTTGATATGGGAG
Source organism: Dipteronia sinensis (assembly GCA_033220585.1). Classification (NCBI taxonomy): domain Eukaryota; kingdom Viridiplantae; phylum Streptophyta; class Magnoliopsida; order Sapindales; family Sapindaceae; genus Dipteronia; species Dipteronia sinensis. The sequence continues at coordinate 5,665,946 of CM065642.1, forward strand.
GTCCACTGATTTTCTTTTGTGTTTTGTTTGCTCTCTTTGTTTTCATGTTTCGTTTTCTAATCCTCTGTTTTGTTAGTGTTTGTGTTGCTTTTGTTTCCATTGTTCCTGCAATTGAGTTTCTTCCTGCTTTGGTGGTGCGTTGGTTTCGTGTGCGGCTTTCTTTTTTACCCAGTTTGTGATGTTTTGCCCCGGCTCATTTGGCCGACGAATAAATTTGATGTTAAAAAAAAAATCTATTCTTTAGAGCTAATTGATTACGGTTGTACCCTGATTGGCCCTTCAGAGGCACAACCGAAACCCATAAACACTCAAATCCATCCATACAATGCATTTTGACTTTCCATAGACATACACACACAAATGAGATATTTGAATACAACTACTTCTACAATTAAGTTAATCTACTACTAATCTCATCCATAAGCACATATCAATTTTCAATCTCCACACACATGCATATCAAGATAAAAGATTATCAATAATATCAAGAACAAATCAAAACTCAAATGAATATAAAACAACCAATACATATATTGAGCACAAAATAGGTTTACAATATTTTCCAAGTCGGGATTACACAATTAAGAAAACATTAAATACAAAGAGCTGAGATAAAAGGAAACAAAACCCTTGAAGAATCCCTCAAAGAGCTTCTTCCTTGCTTGGCTCGAATTTGGACATGGACCACTCTTTCTCCTTGCAATCAACTCTCAAATGTGGTAGAGGATGGGTAGAAATTGTGTGGGAGAGACATCCATGGAGGAAAACCTCCATGGAAGCTCTTGAAAGCTTCTCTCTCTCTTGATTGATAAAGAAGATGAAGTGTTGCTGCTGTGCCGTTTTTCAGAAGAGAAGAGAAGAAAATAGTGTATTTATAGTTAGGGAAAGTTTAGGGACAAATTGGGTTGCAAAAGGACCATTTTGACCATTCCAAGCTTTGAGGCAAGCGACGAGGCGAGCAGAATGGTCGCCTCCCAAGTTGCCTTGCCTGCTGCGAAAATTGGGCAGAAGATGAGGCGAGTGATTTTGGTCGCCTCACCGGTCGCCTAGCACACTGATATGGAATTTCAACTTCCCGCACCGTTACAAAATGTGCATATCTCCCTTTTGAAAATCCGAAATTACGATCCGTAAAAATCGTTGGAAAGTAGATTTCTCGGGCTTTCCAAATATATATGGAACTCATTGTGGTTCGATTTGAGGATGAAGATATGCCCTCCGAAAGTCGAGTGTTCTACACGAAGATCTCTGTCGCGGTCTAGTTTTTAGCCTCGCACACCGTTACGGAAACGATCATAACTCCCTCTAGAAAATCTGGAATTGAGATCCGTAAAAGCAGCTATATATTAGACTTATGGGGCTTTCTAAAAATAGGTGGTACTAAACCCAGTTCATTCTGAGGTGGGAGATATGCCCCCCGAAATTTGGGTGTTCTGCATGAGTATTTTCCATTTTCATCCCACTAACCTTTGGAATATAGAGTTAACCTTTGCCGCGGTCTCTTGTGTCTCGATCTAGCTCAACGGTGGATTCACCACAAAACTTTCCGCTGTTAAACACAAATCACACCGAGGTTTGGGTTGACGGTGAGGCCACGACAACTCTGAATACTTCCAATTCTTCATTGTTTTGCTCATTTTAGCTTCCCAAACTTGACTTTAAGCTCAAAATCTTATTGTAGGGAATATGTACCTACACAAGGCTCAACAAACACATTATATACAAAAACACGCCCGAAAAAAACAACAAAAACTAGGAAATAGGGATCTCAAATAAGTACATTTATCGTCCGATCACAACTACACATTCAGTTAAAATGATTTAATTAAAGCTACAAGGGCACAATATTATGAAGATTAGAAATGTGAACCGGCTCGGCGAGATCATGCATGCATATGCCAACTGCCAACTACACATGTAGTTAGCGGAAAAACGAGATATAACAGCAAGTTTGATGGCTGATTGACTGATGAGCTATATATGTGGACCACTCTACAGTTTAATTAATAGTTTGATGAGCATTTTATTACAATGTAAAATTTTAAAAGATTTTCAACTTTTCCTAATAAACAATATGAAATTATAAAGTAGATTTAATTTACTGGTCAATGTATTTGACTTAAGAAAATTATCACAATATAATCCTCTTTGTGAAATTACAATTTTGGACTAAAATGGGTTAGGTATCTTTTTTTGAACCGAGAGGTATTATTAAGAGGAGAGCAAAAACCTAACCAAGAAACCAAGCAAAGGCACAAGACCAAGGCTCTCACAAACAGAGCAGGCCACAACAAAACTTAACAAAAGAAAACCATACAAACAAACCAGAGGGCAATGACAGAGCAATTCCCAAAACATAAACAGAGGCACAAACGACCAGGTAGAAAAAGAGGAAATAACCAGGCACTTGGTCTAAAGCAACAACCAAGCACCTATAAAAACAACCACCATTCATCTTATCTAGTTCTTCAACAACAACTACAGACAAAGCATACCAAACGCAAAAATCAAGCTAGATCCTAGATAATTGTGTCCCCTACCAGACCATACCCTTTCTTAGCTAAGGCATCATCAAAAAAATTCGTAGACCTGTGATTGAAGACCACAGTAGTGTTGCCCAAAATGCTGATACAATTTCGGATATCATAAATGTAGTCAACATGCTTCAAATTGCCTACCCCATCACAATTTATCCAAGACATTGCTACCTTCGAATCGTTGACAATACTGACCTCTTTCCCATACAGAACAGTCGAGGTAGCACATAACGAGCAAGCTTTGTGAATTGTCATGATCTCCGCCGTGTTGGAATCCTGAATACCAACAAATAAAGAAAACATACCCATAACTTTGCCAAGAGAGTCCCTCAAAACTCCACCAATGCCAGACTTCACACACATATACACCTAACACCTCCCAATAAAATGGTCCATGCACCTATTAGCTATTCTCTCTTCCACAGCTCACACACACATACTCTTTCTTCTTCTCTTTGAGGGGTGTGCTAAGGTAAGTCATCTCTCTGATTGCTCTTACTTTTTGTCTGATTGACTGATCGATATAGATATATGTTTATATAGTTCGGCACATGCATGATCTCACCGAACCAACTTACATTTCTAATCTTCCTAGTACTATGCGGTTGTAGCTTTAATTAAAGGGTAGTGTAAAACAACTACTTTAGAGCATCTCCAATGCAAATATGCATTTTTGAGTTTCTAAATAGTGACACATCATAATTTCTATTCATTATGGGCCCATTTTTTAAAAAAAAATTACAGAAATTGTAAGGTCCAGTTCCAGAAATTTTTCCAAGTCTGGATTCCAAACCCAAATACATAACCCAGGATCCAGTTAGATAGCCCAGAAACCCAAGTCTAGACCCAAGTTGACCCAAGTCAACAATCTATTTGCATTTATAAAGCCCAAGCCCGTGCTAGCCCAAGCCCAAACTTGAAATTCATTTGGTTGAAGTCAGGTTGAAGTCAGATTAGTATAAAACAAAATAATAAAAAGTAAAGCAAGGTGGCAAGTGTTGGTGAGGAGTGGTGGGTTAGGTGGCAAAGCAAGAGGTGGGATAATAAAGAAAAAGAAAGGAGATAGATAGAGAGTTGGGAGAAGGCGTGAATTAATATAAAAAGAGAAATAGAAGATAAGAGGGGTGGCTGTGGAGAAGAACAGAAAGATGACAAAAGAGAGAGAAATAGAGAGAGAGGAGTCAGGCGTCCAAAACAAGAGAAAACAGAGAGAGAATTCGAGCAAAATGAAAAGAAAGAAGAAAAGAGAAGTAGATCGTTAGTGAGAGAGAGAGGGAGATAGCTACCGAGAGATAGAAATATGCAGGAGAGAGAAGCAGATTTCGGTTGGGCAGCAAAAAAAGAAAGAAAGAATAGGAAGGAAGAAGAGCAGCCCAGAGTGTGAGAGAGAAGAATAGGAGAGAGACAGAGATAGAAGATGATGAATAGTTCACTTAGACATGCAGATAAGTCATCCTAGTTCGATGATGTTCCAAATATTATTAATTATTAGATTTCCCAGTAAATCCTGAATTGAGTTTTATATATTTTAGGGTGGATCCATAATCAGATGAATTCAGATAGAATTCAGTACCAGAGCAGATTTGAGCACAGGAGTTTTGTGAGTGGATGGCTTTATTTATTTATAATATAGTTAATTATTTTAGAATTGAATATTAGCTTTGATGATTAGAAATAAATGGTTTGTTCATTTGAAAATACAATTTTTAGATTATTTGAGATATTTTAAGAAAAGCGTGCATTTCCAGAATCCAGAAATAGATTAGTTATAGAATTAAGATTTAGAAAGATGAATAGTTCACGTATGTTCAGACATATTTCCAGAAAGATTTCTAGAATATCAGATTTTCTGTCAGATTTATAGATTATAGATTTACAGATTTCCAATTAGATTTCCAGATTCCAGATTTTCAGATAGATTTCTAGGGTTGTCAGATTTTATGTCAGGTTTTTAGATAGATTTCTAGGTTTCCAGGTTTCCAGATAGATATCCGGATTTTCAGAAAGATTACCAGATTTTTAGAAAGTCATTCAGATTTCCAGATTCAAGTGTTTTATGAGAATTTTGAGAAGAGAGAAGAAAAAGAAGAATATTGATATATTCATGTTTTCATTAACGTGTTTTTAAAGATTATATATGTATGTTCAGAAAGCTAAAAGAGTTTTTAAAGATTGATCAGATTTTAAGATATCAGATATATACCCTCCCCAGCAGATTATATTTAGATTATTGGCCTTTGGGGCTACTCTGCATCGTGTATGTGAGAACTCTGTACGTTTGATTGATTTCATCGTGTATGTGAGATGTTTTTCCCCTGCTCTGCGTGTGCATTGAGATGCTTTGCCACGTACGTGAGAAAACTTCCCCTGGGTACTAGTTTGGTATATTACTGATTATGATCAGTAGAGAAAAGATTTCAGATCATCAGAAAAGATTTTCAGATTATCAGATATTTTATATTTTATAAAATCATAAAATGTTTTTACTATATTATATAGTATTTACAGACAAAAGTGCTTTAAATAAAAGATTTTTAATTAATTCTCAGCTTAGAGAACAGTTCCAAATTCAAGAAGAGATACATAATTTAGAATAGAAATACGGATTCAGGAAGAGATTCAGAATTTAGAATGAGATATAGATATGTTTTCTACAGATTAAGTTTAGCCCAAGAGATACAGAATTCGGAAAGAAATAGAGAAGAGTTTTCTACAGATAATAGTTCCAGATTAAGTTTATTAAGTATAGAATGTCTTTCAGAAAGAGATTTTGTTTCCCAAAAGTAAAGAAGATACTTATGATTTCAGATTTATTTAGAGATAATAGTTTTTAGTAAAACTTATAAGAAAATAGAAAAGTTTTAGTTTTAAAGTTTATTTCCACTCACTGGGCGTTAGCACTCATTCTTTTATTTTAAACCGTTTTTCTTAGGTGATCACCAGGTTCGTGCAGACTCTTTAGAATCGTGAGATGGGCCACATGTAATAATAGAAATGGTAGTTGCATTATTTTAATTAAAGCAGCAAATGTGCATATTTTTCAGATGTCAATATTTTTCATATATATTTTTGAATATTTAAATGTTCTGCATGATGAGTCCAACGCAAAGAAAGCAGATATATAATTTTAAATATAGTATATTTGATGATGCGCCCTAAACCACAGTTTTAAATTGCACTTTTAATTTACAATGTGAGAAAGTTTGAAAAGCCAATAAGATTATTAAAAATTTGTTAGAAACCACATTGAAAATTATATGATTTTCTGTTATGTTTTTCAGAAGACTCATATTTAAGATAGAAAGATAAGATTTTCACAGGATTCCCTCGTACTCAAGATAGGAGTCGGGGCGGGTCCTGTCAGAAATGCATATTCACATCTCCAATGCAATTATCTAAAGTCAAATATGCATCTATTTTATGACCAATCATAATAAAACAATTATTTCATTCTCTCTCATTTTTTATTTTACAATTAAATGAGCTTTAATATTATTGGTGGAAAGAGTTAGAAATCCTAGTCAGCATTTCTATGAGAGTTTCTAGAATTATAAACACAACTCCATATTCTCTAACTTTTTTCTTGCCACATCATCTCCATATTGAAGTTAGATAATTGCATTGTAGAGTGTTTTTCTAACTTTTTAACTATCTATCCTAGGTGGCACTCAATTTTCTCCGAATGCATATTTGTATTGGAGATGCTTTTATTTCTATAAAAAGAAAACAAACAATGCATTTATTTTAATAAAATAATAAATACAGTTATTGATGTGTTTTTAATTCTATTTATAGAATTAAGTGGTTATTAACATGTGGACTAAGGACTCAAGTTAATACCACCCTTAATTAAATCGTTTTAACTGCATGTGTACGTAGTTGTAGCTGTAAAGATGGTGAGTGATTAATTAGTAATGTCTCTGCTTTTGATTAGTGAGTGATATGGAATCTTTAAGATGGTGAGTATGTGATTAATTAGTAGGATCTCACTAATGAACCATTGATAATTAAGGTCCAATGAGATTGAAATCTCTTTATCAATCCACTAATTAATTAATTATGTTTCCACGCTAATTAAGAAGCCATTACAATTTTCCAGACCGTGCATGTGGACTCCACCATTAAATGAGTGGATTTCAACACCTAAACACTCATGTTTTGAAATTAAAAGCATGTGAAAAACTTGGATACATACATGTTGAAGAGGCTATGTACATATATATGGAGTTGGAACTGTATATATATATATATACTAGAAGCTAGACCCTTCATATTTTGTAATCATCCTTTTTCGAGGTTGGTTACCGCTAGACTTACAGCTTATATTGATGTTTGATATGAAGAACCGAAAAAACCAATAATTAGCTCAAATCTCAATCATTTTTGTTTGTTATGATTCATAGCAAAACCTAGTCGATATATGTGATAATGCCCATTTCTACACTTGGTGTAGCCTCCATCTCCTATCAGTTGCATCTGTTTCCAGGTAAAAACCAAATATTTGCATGGTTAAATTGAGGTTGTGCAGGTTTCTAAGTAATATAGGGAAAAATTGTAAAGTCAAAGGAATTAGAGGGTCGAACTAAAGAATTGCAGAAGCAAAAAGAAGAGAAGAGTCCGCGCCCCTCGACAGGCGCACGTCTATCCCACCCTCACCAGCGCAGAAGTCTAGTAGGGTGGCGTTGGTGCAGCGCATGTCGACCGGCGCACCCTCACCAGCGCAGCAAGTCCAGTAGGGTGGCGCTGGTGCAGTGCCTAATGACCTGCGCAACACCAACACCCATGAATTCCACATCAGCTCTTTTCTAGGGTTTCATGCCCTAATTCTAAACATATAAATACCCCATTTCAGCTAGTCTAGAGTACCTCTACCACGACCCTTAAGCTCCAAAGAATCTCTTTACAATCCAAATCCTCCAAGAACCAATCTGTAACCAAATTCCTTCACCAAATCACCTAAAACCTTCATCAAATCACCATCTAAACTCAAATCCCACTTCACCAATCACTCAATACCTCATTCCCTCTCCTATATCAACCATCAAGACCACATTTTGGAGCAAAAGAAGTCAATGAGAGAAGAAGCCTAGAACAACCAAGCAAGAGAGGAGGAGGCCTTCAACTTAGTTTACTCTTTCCCTTTCTCTCTTTACTTTTACTTGTATTTATTTATGGCTTGTACTTATTTCACATCTTGTATGGTAATTTCTTACACTATGAACTAAACTCTACTCGGCTAAGGCTAAGATGAAGCCTTTACCATGAATTATCAATAAAGACCACCATTTTATCCATATTGCTTGTGTTTATGTATAGTGTATTTCATATTATAATTAATTTTGAGTATTTAGCTAGCATTTAATATTCAATTGGTTGTTTGTGTGATGTACCGAGAGGAGAAACACCCAACGTGCTCGATGAAATGCATGATAGAGGTATAGTAAGGTAGAAATACTCGAGGCTAGTCTCTAAGACTCAATTAGTGTACCACTATGCTTAATGAACTTGTGTGTATTTCGGATAACCATCGAGAGATAGGTTATTGGTGTATATGAGTGTTGTCTCTATAACTCGACAGAGAGTAGAGACTAATTTAAGGTTGTCACGAGTCTACATTCACATTAGCATAATTTATCTTTAACGGTGGGTCTATAAATTGGTGAGAATTGGTTAAGTGGATTCACGGTCTTAGCCCCATTCCTTATAAGTAATATAATCACTTGCTTGTGTGTGACTTGCTTTGTTACTTGTTTGTTAGTCTCATTTATTGCATTTTTAGTTATAGTTTAATTTAAGTGGTTTTGAGTAGTATAATTCAATAATCAAATATTCGCTTGTCTAAATAGAAATCAATCAATCAATTGTGGTACTCAATTCATCAATCCTTGTTGAATGAATTTTATTATCATTGTACTACTCTCACGGCTCCGTACTATTGCGGGTGCTCATTTTGGAGTGATCAATATGCTTTTGCAATGTTTGGTATAATTGTGTCTATGAATTATCATGATGATATCAAAAGCATTTTCCACTTTTTTTATACAAAAAGGTTCGGTGCAGTGCAATATTTTCCCTATATATATATATATATATATATATATATATATATATATATATCTTTATTTTGGTGACATAACTGAGCAAAGAATGATTTTTTTTCATTTGATATATATAATAATGAAATCAAAATTTAACATGATAATTGGCCGGAAACTTCAAAATATAGTGGCTAAGAAAAAAAAGTGATTTAAGTAACATGCAACGTAGTCAATGATAAGGGACAGATCCATAAATTTTTGTTGCCATTACACCGAAACAAAACTTTTGAGAGGGATCAAAATGAATAAATTATAAAATTTTAAGGAAAAGTGTACAATTTTTTTTTAATTATTTTTAAAAAGTTTGCACACCACCGGCCTTCTTGTTATAACTAGTGATTGCTTGTTTGTCGATTTCAAAAAAACTATTTTAGTTTATAGATCATTTATTAATGTTATAGTTTTATTCAATACCGAAACTATTGAACCATCTCTTATGAAAAATTTGAGCTCCAAATTACCATCAAAGTATGTGGTTCAAATTAATGGTCCAAATTCACTTGTAGAAGTGATAAATAAAAATGAAATAAAGAGAGAGATCATTTGAGTCCTATATATCTTAATTTAATTTAAAGAAAAATTGTATGTGCCCATAGTATAAAATTATTAATAAAGTTGATGTCAATCACAAAACCTCCTCTAATAGTCATTCTATGTCATTTTCTTTTTCTTTATGAAAGAGCAATAATGTAGAAAATAAGGTAAATAGCCTCTTCTCATCAGGTAGAGAGAGAGAGAGAGAGAGAGAGAGAGAGAGAGAGAGAGAGAGAGAGAGGAGATAGGTAAAAATGGGTGTAGGTATAAGTATGGCATGTGATGTGTGTTGCTCACAGATGGTAATTGGTAAGGTTTTCAGGAGGTTCAATAATCCAATTCACATGGTTTTGTTTTGTTCGATTTTTGCTTAATTGAACAAAACAAAACCACATGAATTGAATTATTAGTGAAAGAGTAGCATCAAACTTGTTTATATTATGAAATTGAAGTGGTATGAATTTGTAAGATTTTGAGTAGTTGATGTTGAAGCAAAAATTGAACAAAACAAAACCATGTAAATTGAATTATTGAACCTCCTAAAAACCTTACCATCCATGAGCAACACACATCAAGCTACCCTATCACATGCCATACTTATGTTAGGTTTTGGCTCATATTCTCAAGTGAACCCAATGTGAACCAAACGAGACTCAACTGATGTGGAACTTCATGGAGACGTGGGATACGTCGGGAAGTTGGAGTTGGTGTTTGAGGGAGGTTGAATACTAAGAAGAACTAAGAACCGGAGAATGAAGCAAACTGCGCAGTGGGTAATGCTATGCAAGGGACATCGGTTCCCACAACGATATATCGATGTGCCTTGCGTTGTGCAACTGCACATTGGTAAGAATAACGGTCCAATTCCATAGGATAAAGCTGTGGAGAGCATTGTGGGTTTAATAGCGATGGGACAACGGTTATGTGACGTGGCGTATGGCTCGCGGGTTTCTGAGTGGTCAATTCCAAGTGACTTGTAATAGTGTAGGGTGTGGCTAGCCAACATAGAACCCGAACCGTAGTCACTCATAAGCATGTGTGGAACGAAAAATCTTCAATGGAAAAGGAAAGTAATTCTTTTGGAAGTTTATGTGCTTGAAGGAAAAAGATTTCTCTTTACAAAAAGACTTGTCATAAAAGAAAATAGTATTTATGTGGAACAAGTAAGTCTTATATATATATAGGAGATGGATTTCCTTGCTGGTCTAAGCTCATTATAATTAGTATAAATAGAACCTTGTAATTAGGTTATTTGTATGGAGTCAAAGAACACCTGTAACATCAGAGAGTAGTGAGATCCGGGGGAAACCCCAGGGTATATCCAGGGAGGGATCCGGGGAATATCAGTAGATTAAGTTAGAGATTTGTGGGTGATATTCAGGGGAGACCTAGGGGATATTGGGGGGGGGGGGGGGGGGGGTGGTGGTGTTCTTCAAGAGTTTCTTTAAGAGAAAAAAAAAGATTAATTATTGAAGATTGAAGACCGAAGATCCTTCATAGTTTTTATTTTCTCTCTTCTTCTACCTTTCTTTAATTTTAATGTTTTTATTTGCTTTTATAGTTATGATGTGTAACTAAACTTTTATAGCTAGGGCTAACTTGAAGCCCTATACATGATTTCAATTTCATAGACATATTGTTTTAATAGAGTATTATTTTCTTACATGATGAATTCAATTTCCCCATAAAAATTGTCTTTCTTTTATTGTGTTTCTTTGATTGATCACCTTAGGAGCATGATTTTAGGATTTATGTTGCAAGGATACAAGTCGGACACCATACGAATCTATCCTTGGTTGCAACAATTGATTGAAATAAGACTTAATTAAGGGATGTTGTTTCATAAATTACCTAGAATAGATACCTTGTTCAAGAGTTTATGTGATGTTCATATTCTCTTCATTCTTAATGAATTCTGATATTAAATCTAAGTAGACACCATGCTAGGTTATAATTTAGAGTATAAGTATTTATTTAGACACCATGCAATTTACATACCAACTAAGAGAAAATCATACAATTGAGTGAGACACCATCACCTTGTCATGAACGTCTGCATCATGTTTGACTTCTTTAACTCGATTATTGTCTATGGATTGGATGAATGTTTAGTGGTAGATAGGAAGTTCTAGCTAGTTTTTCTTTATTGATTTTTTCCAAATAATCTTTCTGCTGCGTTTCTTAATTTTAGTTTAATTTAAATTCTTAGTTTTTAATAATCAATTCAAAAACCCCCAATAGTGTGTCGTGTGTGTGAGTTGTGTTTTATTTAATTTGTCTTAGAGTCTTAGAGTGTCTTAATTTAGTGTTTTTAAATTCTTAACTTCCGTAGGTAATTCATTCCTCGTGGGAATGACCCTTGCTTGCCTATTGTACTATCGTTTACGATTTGTGCACTTACAAGGTTTGATAATATTTTTGTTTGCTATTTTGCAACCAACAGTGAACTCGATCTGGCCTGTGCGTTCGTTATATGTTTCCGATATGTGTCATATCCTCAAGATTTGTGCCATTTAAATATTTTTTTTTACAGTAATTGCAAATCACTACAGTGCTTCCATCTTCTTGCTTAACTTTCTTCATATGGAGTACGAAGAGATCAGATTTGACATGCTTCGGTAACTTTTCTTCCATCTGTGGATCAAAATTAAAATCTGGAGGGGGGTTGGGATCAGGGCCATCATCAGTGCCAAGATCAGGCATATTTTCTAATTGGCCTTGTCAAATGGGGGGTGGCATTGGGATCGGGTCAGAAATTCTTAGAGAGGGATGAGATTGAGGAAAGTTTAGACCTAGGTCTTCAACATAGACTTTGTGTTGTAAATACTCGTGATAGGCACAGTCGTTATGACCGAGATTATCCGTCATACGACCCTTACCTTTCATCGAAATGGAACGTCTAGGAGCGTCACCACTTCCACTTGCCATTTTAAAAATTGAATTATAAAATTTATTGAACAAAAAATATTAAAAAATTGATAAAAAACAAATGATTAAATAGCTGAAATAAATTTGGAAGAAAATTAGAAACTTAGTAGTTAGTAATTGCAATTTGCTAAATAAAATAAATTGGAATTTGGAAACTTAGTAATTGCTATTAAAATAAATTGAAAATAAAATAAATTGTAAATAAATGAAATTGGAAACTTAGTAATTGACAAATTGCAAATAAAATAAATTAGAAACTTAGTAATTGTATATAAAATAATAAATTGGAAATGGAAATTTACTAACTTAATAATTGTAAATAATATAAATTGGAAATTTGGAGAGTTGGAGAATTGAATATTGAGAGAAAATTGAGAAATGATAATGAGAGAATTGAGGAAATTGGGGTGGGGAAAAATGAATAGAGGGGGTAGGTATTTATAGAAAATTAGAATTTAGTAATGAAAAAGAAAAAAAAAACAGAACCAGTGAACCATTGGAGGCCCAACGGCCTGCTGACGTCAGGTTCCGGAACCGAAACCGGAAAACCGGTTCCGGGTCCGGTTTTTTGACGCCGGTTCTGGTTCGGTTTACCGGTTCGAACCGAACCGGCGTCATGTCTAGGCATACCTCACATACCTCTTCTCCGTTAAAGCCACATAAGTAAATAGGGATGTGTGCAATTAACTTGTTTTATATCTCAACAATAACACAAATCTGTTTATGCAACAATACAATAATTTTACACCATAATATAATAATATAAAACAAATGAAGTTTGTCATTATAATATAATGTTTTTGGTTTTGGTTTGATAATAATTTAGGGGTCGTTTGTTTTTTTGTCTGAAAAATGAACAGTCCTAAATTTTTCTGAAGACTGAATAGGGACTGAAATCTGAACTTAAATGACATGTTTTTTTTTCCTCACATCTTAATGTATTGTCAATATGTTTGTTTTTTAAAAGTAAAATTGTCTGAAACTAAGTAATTTTACATTTATGCCCACGTTAAACAATTATACATGTAATATGGAATAAAACCAATCCAAAAATAATAATTATATATAAACACATATGATCATGATCTTCTTCTTAAATTACAAATAAACTTCATTTTTATTAAGAAAATAAATGTTTTTTTTTTCAAAAAATAAAATGGGAAATAGGAAAACTCACACAAAACACTCTAAAAAATAATATATAAATATATCACCCTAATATCATAATAAAGTATTTATATTAAACACTAATATGAGAATTGATTAGGGTTCTTTTTTATTTTTAAAGTTATTTAAAATAAGCAATATATTAAAATAAATATTTTTGTACCATATATAATTATGACGAAATTGGAAATATGTTATTTATAGGGGATAGTATCGGAAGAAATGATTTTGGATTGCATTTAATGCAATTCAGTGATTTGCAATTAAGTGAAAAGTCAGGTTTTTTTACTTTTTATTTTAAGTTGCTTTTTGGGATTTTTAAGTTGTTTGACCACTTATAAAAACAAACAAAACAACTTAATAATTATGATTCAGACCCATTAAGTTTTAAGTGGAAAAAACAAACGACCCCTTAGTGTGTGAATGGCATGGGGTTCCTGACAACCGGTATGTGGGGTTTTGGTTTCATTAAACTAATCAAAAGTACAATGCACCATACAAAAGCTTCACATGGAACCATGTCATTCTTTTATCTGTCTCCCTCCGTACCATCAAATTTTACACCAGACCCCTAGACATCATGTTTTCTGGACAAATGTTTCTCAAAGTAAAGGTATCGTTACACTAAAATTATGGATTCAATATGTGGGTGACAGTTTTTTACGCTATAATTATTGCACAACGCTACAGTCGTGAAACCCGTACATTAGTACTGACTTTACCATTTTTTAGTATGTCTATATCTAAGAAATCATGGCAATAGTTTCTTATAGATCTCTCACCGATGACAATTTGAATCCATCAAATTCCATTTTTCTTCTTGGCAAAAACCCCAAATTGCCCTCTTGTCTCCATAGCATTTTTGCTGCCAGAGAAAGTGCTAAAAAGAAGAAATCAGACGTGCGTTTCATGTCAATTTGTTATAATAAGGTAAGGTGTCAAAATGTTTTGTCATTATTTATCATAAAATTTGGAAAACAACAACTTGCAAATAAGTTAGGTGCGCCAACAACAAAAAACAAAGAAGATTTCTTCTACGGGGTTGGTTGGTGAGTGGTGACTGGTATTGTAATGCCACAACAATTTGAAGCTAGATGAACTGGAATTTTTATTCATCATAAAATTATTTCCACCAAAATACAACAGTTTTCATTCAAAATTATCACCAAGAAACACAAACAAAGAAATACTGACAGAGACAAAGAAACATAGCACATTAAACATCTGAGTATGTAGATAAAGAAACAAAGAAACATAGTAAATTTACACATACGTTTATAGAAATACAATCAAACATTCAAGCCCAAATATTTCAGATTTGAGAATCGAAAAAAATAATCTTCAAATAAACCGAACCCGATCTATATATATAAACAAAAATCACAAAATTTGTCAAACCGAAGAAAAAATTCGAAGTTACAAAAGTACCGATTTGCTCATAGGTGGTCGGAAAATAGATTCCAGCGAGTAATGGAGGATTTGTATAGCTCTGCAAGTCCCCTGCGGCTGCAAGAAGAAGTTCTCGATAGAGCTGATTTTGACAAAAATGTGATTTTTAGGGTTTCATTTTGTTTGGGTAAAATTGTAAATGTATAAGTTGTTAGAGGGTATTTGTGGAAATATATCTTGGAGACTTTTATCTAGTGCTTTTTGAATAAGATAAAGAGTGGTGCTATTGGCACATCCCCTACTGATCTATTCATGCCCCATTTTTTAAAATTTTGATTTAATTAAATAAAATTAAATGTTTTTATTAAATTTTTTGGTTTATTTTAAAAACTACCCATTTTACTTATTTTTCAAATTTAATACATACCATATATGATCTCTCTATCTCTGTTCTCTGTATACATCCCTCTCACCCCCATTGATTGATTTATTTTTTTTCTTCTTATTTCTTTTTTATAGTTTTTTTTTCTTCCTATTTCATGATGAAAAAGAAAAAATAAAAAATAACATGGTACTTTAACACAGCGGCATCTTGATATCATTCTAAAGAAAAAATAAACTTCAAACTTATTTCCAGAGAATGAATTGTTTCCAGATGCTTACTATCATTGTCAGACAATTCTTACTTTCTCAGACAATTCTTCAAGAACGTTTGATATCGTTCTTAGACAATTCTTTCATGTTCTTGATATCTTTCTCAAACTCTTTCATAATATTTTATATGTATGTAAGAAGCAGATTTTAGGGTTTAAGAGTTCATTTTTTTTTTGAAGAAACAGATTACTGTTTTTTTTTTTGGAAAAGGAATGTGAGATTTTAATAGATTTACTTTAAAGAAGATTTCTTTCCTAAATTGTATGTCTCTTTAAGTAATTTTGATAAAGGAAAAAAAAAGAATATTATATAATTAAAAAAGTGGGGCATGAATAGATCAGTAGGGGGTGTGCCAATAGCACCACTCTAAGATAAAAGCCAAAAAATTTGACTTTTTTTAATAGACATATAAATCTTAAAATAAGATTTAAGGAAAAAAAAAAACAAAACTAATTATCTTAAGTTAAATGAGCTAATAAGACTTATATATTAAAAAAAAAAAAAACAAACAGCCTCTTAATCTTTTAATATGGCCATTGGCTAGGAGGACTGAAATGTAATCAAATTAACAGATTTTTCATCCCACAACTAATCTTCAAATTTCATTAATGTATCACTTAAAAAAGTGGAACAAACTCTATACATAATTCTAACAATATCTAATATGGAATGTATAGAATCCATGGATTCCAGTAAAATCTATTATTTAAAAGAAATCCACCAAAATTTTAACCAAGTCTAGATCGAATATCCCCCTTAATTTGATTTTCTTCATAAATTTATCCAGACAATCAACACCAAAAACTCCTCCTCCTCATACTCCTCCCCCTCTTATGATCATTAACAAAAAATGGAGTTTTTCTTTGTTTGTGGCATGATTTATTTCATTATCTTTGTATCTGCATCTGTGGAATACATTTTTTTTCAGCAAATTCATCAATCATCCTCACTAGAATAATATTATAATTCTCCACGGTTAATTTGGCTGTGTTATAAATACATTCAAATTACAATCAACAACCCACGGGTTTCATCCAGGCAATATTATAATTTGTATTTATAAAGCATGATCCACAAGTAGTGATTTACAACTCTCTCTCTCTCTCTCTCTCTCTCTCTCTCTCTCTCTCTCTCTCTCTCTCTCTCTTGTTATATAAACAAGTCTGTGACAATAACATACAGAGTGCATGCAACAGCATCTACAAATTAACAAGGGATCATCACTCATCAGACAGAAAAAATATATAAAGATGTGGAAGCTGAAGACAGCAGAGGGTGCAAATGGCAACCCTTATCTTTACAGCACAAACAACTTCGTTGGAAGGCAGACATGGGAGTTTGATCCCAACGCCGGCACACCCGATGAGCGAGCCGAGGTCGAAGCAGCCCGTCAGAATTTCTTTGAAAACCGATTTGAGGTCAAGCCCAGCAGTGATCTCCTCTGGCGAATGCAGGTCCATCCGTATTCCTCTCTCTTCTCTTCTTTTTCATTGTCAAGTAATACTCCATACAACTTAATTACGGCATTTAGCTCTCGATCGTCTAATAATATATATTTCTCTAGAGTTTTAACGAAACTAATCAACTGACATTCCATGTGATTGAAGTACGTAGCTAACACTGTATCATGCACTCGATCAGCTATATTTTTTTTTTGCTTTTCTCAAATCCCATTAAAGCAAAAATGATAATGAATAATTTGAAGTGCGAACCATAAAACAATATAACGTAATCATTATCAAATTTAAATTTTAAATTTTTTTCATGTGTATTCTTCTATTTTTCTTTCAATGCTCTAATTTTTCAAACGTTTCTTACATCAATCTTGTCAACTTTTATTGCGACATTTTTTGATCATTTTGTTTGCAATTTATGATGTAAACGATTTGATTTTGTAAGAGAGGAATAAACAAAAATAAAAATAACATAAAACAACTCTTCTTCTACGAAATCAAGGAGGGATCGGGGGACACAATTTTTACCATAATATTTGACACGATTTTATAGCCATCGGATCTATGAGATTTGAATGGTTTAGATTTAATCAATTTATTTATTTTTATTTCCTTCTCCTTTATCAATAGTTAATTTTTTTTAATCTCTCATCTATCATAAATTCACTTTCCTAATTAAATCTAATTAATATTTCCTATTCATCTAAATATCTCTTTTTTCTTCTTTTTTTAGACTGGAATCTAAATCATCTCTCTTGTATTTATTTTTTTCTCTTCTTAATAACCATTGTTACAACATCACTGCAAAAGTTAATTCTCAATTTAAGACATTGAATAAAACGAAAAAATAAATAAATAAGTAAAAGAAAAAAAGAAATATACAAGGAATATAGGACTGTATAAACAATTCATCTTGACATCTTAATCACATTACCCATGCGAATTTGTTACTCCATAGAAATATTTATTATTAATCACATGGAGAAGAGAAAAACTTGAGAGACAAGAGAGAAGAGAAAATTAATGGAACTGAGAAAAAAAAACTCAAGAAAGAAGAAGAAGAAGAAGAAGAGAAAATATTAATTTGATTTAATTATGAAAGTGAAGTTATAGTAGATGTCAGAGAAAAGAAAATAAATAAATTATTTTTTAAAGCAAAAATAAATAACTATTGATAAAGGAGTTGGAAATAAAAAAAATCAATTTATTAAATCTAAACCATTAAATCTCATAGATCCAGTGGCTGCAAAACCGTGTCAAAATTGTGTCCCTTGATCTCTCCCCTATATTATAATATAATATAATATATACAATTTACAATTAGAATAAACATATATTAGAAAGAAAAAAAGGCAATAAAAATCAATCGAATACAAATTTCTGCATTTAGATTTGAAATATACAAAATAAAGCTTTCAACCACAAATTTAACCATTTGAAGAAATTTCTAATTCAATGATCAAAACCTGTTTTGCACTTTCTAAATTGATGTTCTAATTCAATCTCAAGTCTCTGATGAAATAAGACTGCAAAGAAGATCAAATTAAACAAATCTATCACATAATAATAATAATAATGATAATAATAATAACAATAATAATATGAATAATAATTGAATAAATAAGAGTTGTATATATTAAAACCTATCTTATTTGTATAAATACCAGAAAAATAGTGGTTGCTAGAGCTTTGCACATGATTAAATCCTTGCAAGCGAGTGTAGCACATACTGATTTTGATACAAAAAATAAACATTAAAATTCAACATTTAATTGTAAATTTTTTTAATAAAAAAAGCTCGAATACCCAAATCAAATCACGTGTTCACTTACACTTAGAACCTACCATGAATCCATTAATCCTAAATAGGTTCTATAAATAGGATATAAAGAAAACATAAGTATTTTTTTTATAAAAAAAAGTTGATATAGAAAAAAGTGATATTGTAAATGATGAATCGATGAGGATTTAGTAGGTTGTAGAGGTTTGGACAGGAGGTGGCCGGAAGAGGAGGAAGCCTGAGACGACGGATAAACGTCAGCATCGGAGTGTCAAAATTGAGTGATAAACAAACAAAGAAATGAACATAGCAACTGAGAAAGAGAGTTTTTGATTTTTTATTTTGGGTAGGAATTAGAGAGCTTTTCAAACACAACAAAAATTATATAAAAGGTAATAAAAACAAGATAATTGAATAGGAAAGTTATTTTTTTATTTTACTAAATTGAATAAGAAAGGTTAGCTTGTGATTTATTATTTTTAATTAAGTTCTTCTTAATTAGTATATAAAATCAAGAGCCAATCCCATAATTAATAGGATAATGAATAAATTCTCTTAATAAACAAAAAATAAAATAAAATTTACCAAATATACATATTTTAAAGCAACTTACCAAATATTATAATATATATTATATACTATTGAGATTTGCTATTTACAACCCAATTTGTTTATACTTTTCAAATTTATTTTCTCAAGATCAAGACATTTCATTTTAAAAAATTAAAATGTTAAAACCTCTTAATACAACCCAATTTACTCAAAAAATACCATTTTTATAAAAAAAATTAAATTCTAGAAATACTGGTAGAAGCATTAACTTTTTTATATATAAAAAAAAACTCCAAGGAGGTTATTGTCAAGCTAGTGATAAATCAATTTATTTTTCCACACTTATTTTCTAAAGACATTTGTTATCTTATTTTCCAAACTGTTTTTTCCAGTCTTATTTTCTAAAAACGTTCCATTTAAAATATAAAATATGTTTAAAATGGTGGAGATATATTTATTCAAAAAATTACAAATAAAAAAGATATTTAAAAAAAATAGATTGATTGATCTCCACCATTCATATCTAAAATGGATGGTGGAGATTAGATAACAAAAACAAAAAAAAAATTAAAAAATTTGGGAAGAGATCTGGAAAGTTTTCCAGATTTCTTCCCAACTCCATCGCAAATGGAGATCCATTGTGATGGTCTGCATCTGCGATGGTAGAGATGAAGATCCATCGCAGATAATTATCAATCACCTCCACGATGTAGGCCATGGAGGACCATTTGCATATAAGAACGGCGGTGGAGAGTCGCCGGTGGTGAAAACAGTGGTGGAGGGTCGGTGGTGAAGAACGACGATGGATGATAGTGAATGGCAATGGAGGGCAAGTTGTGAAGAACAAGAATAATTTTGGTGGTTTGAATCTGATGGGAAATGTTGGGGTTGTTCGAATTGAAATTTGTTAGGGATTATTTTGATTGTTTAAATTTCAATCTCTGTAGCTTCTCACTTTCAAACATCAACACTGCTACCACGTTTTCTCTCTCTCTCTCTCTCTCTCTCTCTCTCTCTCTCTCTCTCTCTCTCTCTCTCTCTCTCAACCCAACAAACCTTACAACCCCAATACCTTAGACTCGGTTGTTAATTCAACTTTTAAACACAAAAACCAAACCCATAAACAAAGAACACCCAAAATCCATTTATACATTTCAAAGCCATGTGACTATTTTTATTTTTGAAAACAAATTATATTATGTCATTATTGTGTATAATCGATGATAGTGGCCAAAGTTCACAACAAATCTAACTTTGAGATATGATTCAAGGGGCCTGGGCGAGATGTTTTCGAATTGATTTTCTTTTTTCAAAATTCTTGATTTAATCTTCCTTCAAAAAAGAAATCTTGATTTATCCAATGGAAATTCAAGTAAATAACAACGACGACTTTGAGATGCGATTCAAGTGAGCTGGGATATGTACTTTTTTCTTTCAAAATTCTTTTTTTAATCTAATATTTTTAAAATTTGTAATTCTATTTCATTGAAAAAAACTATTTATTTCGTTTTTAAGTTGTTTTAATTTTGGTTTATCAAGTGTATTTCCATTTTTTTTTACCGTTTTTAACGGTCAACCCTCACATTTAACGGTCAAACCTTAACTGTAAGGGAGGTGAATGTCAGTTTTTGATAAATTTATTTCTGGGTGTAAAAGGGTAAACCTCAAGGGAGTTTGGTGCAATTAGTTCTAAAATAAATATAAAGTTGAAGACTTTTATGGATACACAATACAAAAAAAATATATTTATTACCATTTATAAAAATATTTGGATGAATTTCATATATTTAGAAAAAGAATATATTGAATTGAATGGTAATAATTAATGTTTTCAATGTGTAGATTAATATTTGATTAAAAATTATTATTTTAATTTTTTGTTATGTTATCATTAATATATTACCATTGATATGTTTCAAAATTTTATTATTAATTCCATAAAAAAAGGGATTACCATTAATTTGGTGTGACAATTGATATTTTAATTTGTTTTGAAAAATATTTATAAGAATAATTATATTCAAAAGTATTTATTTTTAGAAATAATCATAGTGTATTTGATGTATATTTAATACATTCTAAAAAACCAAAAAGAAAAGAAAACATAAAGGTTAAAAATAGAAAGAATAAAAAACAGTAAAAAAGTATGTATACATTTCATTTTTTTAAAATCCGGGTATTGGATACCCAAACACATGGATGAATTCCGTGTTTTATTTGAAAAGAGGCAATACAATGTTTAACTCAGAACCTAAAGACTATAACCATAATATTTATTAGGTAGTAGTCTGCCTATCGAATCCATCATCTTTAAATACATTTCTCCTCCCAATTCTCAACCAGTTCATTAAGTTTTTGTATTGGTAATGATGAGCGGCATGCTAGCCTTGCCAGATGGTTGCATAGCAAACACAGTAGTGAACACCTTAGTAAAGATACCGAAATACATCACAACAATAATCAATCCAAAATTACATTTTTGACTACTAAAGTGTTTAAATAAAATAACAGATAGAGATGATTCGTTTTGATAAGAAGATGATACCTGAGAATGGTGTAATGCAAAAAAGAAACAAAAACTAAAAGAATAATATTATTCAACCAAAAATAAAAATAAATAAAAAATCCGTAGAAATTACTCTCACCACCCAAAGCCATCCAATTCCCCACCATTTTGGTGTTTTGAATTTGTTTGTGACTTCGTGAGAGAGAGAGTCAATGGAATGAGATGAAAAAAAATGTAGGATTTTGAATGATTTTTATAGAGAAAATAGAGGGAGAGGAGAAGACTTTTGAGTAAATATTGTGATTGGAATATTATGATTATATGGTTTAATTGACTAAACTTAAAGTTTGATTTAAACGAGAATATGATATGATGGGGGTTTTGGTGTTTTATTCTTGATAATTATAACATTTAAATCCAAAGCTAATGTATTTAAGAGTGTCTATATTAACACTCATAAATATAATAAGAACACTCATATTTTAATATAAAGATATGGTATTAACAATCCATTAATTATCTGTTTATACTCCATTTTAATTTATTTTATTAATGAAAATTTTAACCTGAATTAAAATTACTAAACGAGACAAAAAATTTATAAAGACACTCTAAACCATTCTTTTAGAAAACAAGTTTTTTCCATCTTTAGTTTTTTTTCTCCACTTTTTTATTTTTCTTTCCTATTTTACAAACCCCAAAATATCTTCTTTTCTTTTTAAAATATTTTTTTTCTCACACACCATCAAATCCTCATCATTATCATCATTGGTTTATATATATATATATATATATATATATATATATATATATTTATATAATCATTTTCTCCTCAGTGCGCACTGATATAAATATCATCAGTGCATTGCATGTGGGCCATAGATTATAGATAAGCACTGACAAGTGCATACAGAATGTGTCAAAGCAATTGAATCTAATGGTCCACATGCAGCACACCAATAAATATTTATCAGTACGCACTAAGGTGAAAATTTGATATCATTTTCCTATATATGTATGTGTATAGTCTTCATGTTTTCCGATTCAACCAAATTTGATATCATTTTTTTTCACAAATATTACACACGTTCAATCATCACCATCACTAGAATATATATATATATATATATATATATATATATTTATATTTCTAGAAAAATATATTTAAAATTATTTTTTACTCAATAGATTTTTTTACTCAATAGATTTTTTTTACTCAACTTAAAATTCAAAAGAGAAAAATAAACATAGTTTTTCTTTTTTCACAGATTGATCTCCAAAAACATTTTTCTTATTGTGTTGATCTCCTCAGTTTTGTTCAATTTTATTCTTAGTTTTATTTTTATTTGACTACGTCACATCTCTTTTCCACTTTATGTTTCAAATTTTCTAAAAAGAGTATTCAAATAGGTAATATTAAAATAATAATCCTACTTTGCCCAAATTTAGTGCTCAAATCTGGTGCCCAAATGATGTGGCAACACTCTAATCCATTCATTTAAATTGTATTAGAATTGTATAATTTAAATAATGGATTAGAGTGTTGCCACATCATTTGGAGACCATGTTTGGGCACCGAATTTGGACAAAGTAACATTACTCATATTAAAAAATATATTTTTTAAATGATATGTCTTTAGAATATGAGTGCGAAAAAATAGGGATAATTTTGGAAAAAATTAAGTGTCTTTAGTATTTTTTTTTTTAAATTTAAATTTTTAGAAATGAAATGTAAAAAGAAAAACATTTGATTGTAAGGAGGAACTCTGTTTAATAAAAATTTAATTACAAAAACATCCAAATAGAAATTTACCAATAAAGATAAATTAGTTTAATTAAAAATAAACCAAATACTATGTACACCCATTAATTAAATTCATATCTTACACTATATCTCTTTATTAAAAAAACGTATGATAAACCCTAACTTATGATAAACTATAATTTAGAAATAATTAGCACTATGTCATATCCTGAGCTTTTCTTGTTGAATAGCATAATACGCAAGAGATAATCCAATATATATATATATATATATATATATATATATTTGAATTTGAAGGTGATGCTGCGAAGATTTTTATGTTTATTTAAAATTGATGTGAACTTCATTGAGTGGATGATCCTTAGTGTTTTCGTTGTGTGGTGTGGTTTTGTGTTTCGGATTTTGTGCGTGTATGTTCCCATGTTCTTGGTTCTTGCTCTATTTGGGTTTGGCTCTTTTAGTCTGGTGTTGCCTGTTGTTGGTGGCAGAGTGTGGTTGTTAGTTAGGAATGAAGTGTATATTTTGAACAAGAACAACAAGAGAATTTCTGAATAACTTGGAGTACGTATCTCCTTTGATGTATTCTCTTTGTTTCTTTTTCTTAATAAATAACTAGAACATCACCTAGCTATTTATACTGGTCTCAGAGACTGATTTTGGAGTGTGCAAATTACTATCACTTTCTTGGTACACACATATACAGCACTTAGCCTTTTTGGAACTCTCAGTACATGGTTCCTATCCCATATGTGCATTTAGTAAAGCTAGAAGACTAAATACTCCTTGGGAAATTCATTAACTTTAAAACTCCTCCTTAATGTGTTTTCCAGTAAGTCCAAGCATATCTCTGAGAAACTGAAATTTGTCTCTTGGGAGGGCTTTTGTGAAAATGTCTGCCAACTGTTCTTCTGAGCTGCAAAACTTGAGCTGAATTTCACCACTTGCTTCTACTTCACACAAATAGTGATATTTGGTGGCAATGTGTTTAGTTCGACTGTGGTACACTGGATTTTTTGTGATTGCTATAGCTGACTTGTTATCAAAGTATAATTCAACCGAACTTTGCTTCTTTTCACCCATATAGTCCAAAATTCTCATCAGCTAAATTGCTTGATTTGTTGCCCTCTGTCGTTGCCACATACTTAGCTTCTGCAGTAGACTGTGTCACACTATTTTGCCTCTTTGAAATCCAAGAAATTACGCCTGAGCCAAGGCTAAAACAGTACCCTGAGGTGCTCCTCATGTCATCCAAAGACACTGCCCAATCACTATCAGTATAGCCAACTAACTTTGCATTAGAGCAAGCCTTGTATCAAATGCCAAAGTCAGTTGTTCCCTGCAAGTATCTGAGGACTCTCTTTGCAGTTCCAAAATGGACTTGACTTGGACTCTACATAAATCTGGATAGCAAACTTGTGGTAAACATAATGTCAGGTCTAGTGGCAGTTAAGTAGAGCAGACTCTTCTTCTGTGAAATAAAGATGCCTTCTTTTCTTGATGAACCTTCATTCCAAGAAAGTAATGCATGAGCCCCAAATCACTCATCTCAAAGGAACTCATCATGTCATTCTTGAATCTTCTAATCATGGCTGAGTTGTTTCCTGTAAAAATTAGATCATCCATATACAAGGAAACAACAAAAATGTCAGCTTCTCCCTAGGTTTTTGTGTAGAGTGTAGGCTCACTCTTACTTTTGACAAACCCTTGATGTACAAACTAGCAATCAATTTTCCCAGACTAAGCTCTAGGAACTTGTTTGAATCTATACAAGGCTTTTCTTAACCTCAACATCTTTCCTTCTTCCTCCATGAAACCTTCAGGTTGATCAACATAGACCTCCTCTTCAGGTTCTCCATTGAGGAATGCTGAATTGACATCATGCTAGTAAATTTTCCAGCTTTTCTGAGTTGCAAGTGCCCCAAGAGTCCGAATGTTGTCTAACCGAGCAACTGGAGCAAAAGTTTCATTTTAGTCCACTCCATATTGCTGAGCATAGCCCTTGGCTACAAGTCTTGCCTTGTGTTTTTAAATGGACTTGTAAGGATTCAGCTTGGTTTTGAAGATCCGTTTCACCCCAATTACATCTTTGCTAGTGAGGCAATTCACCAACTCCCAACTATTATTCTTTGTGATCATCTTCATCTCTTCTTCCATGGCTTTAATCCACACAGCCTCCTTAGAAGCTTCTACAAAATTGCTAGGCTCAATAGAAGAGAAATAACAGCTTTCATAAATCTCACTCAGAGGTCTCATCCTCCTAGGTGTTGTTTCTGGTGAGGAAAGCTCTTCTTCTTCAATCACTTGAGAATTCTTTCTTCTACAACATTCTGGTTATCTACAGAATTTTCCTCTAGAATTGTGATGCTCGGTCTTGTAACTTGCTCCCACTCCCAATTCCAGACTGTATGCTCATCAAAGACAACATCCCTGCTTGTAATGAGCTTCTTTGTTTCAAGATTGTAAATTCTGTACCCTTTGGAAAGAGTGCTAAAGCCCAGAAAGATTCCCTTCTCTGCTTTCTCCTCTAGCTTGGTTCTCTTTTGAGATGGCACACGAATGTAGTACACACAACCAAAGACTTTCAGATACCCTGCTGAAGGTTTTATATCACTCCAAGCTTCAATTGGAGTTTGATTAGGCACAGCTTTGGTAGGACACCTGTTCAGCAAGTACACTGCAGTGTTAACTGCTTCTGCCCGGAACTTTTTTGGCAAGTTCTTTTCGTGAAGCATGGACCTTGCCATCTCCATTACAGTTATGTTCTTCCTCTCAGAAACTCCATTATGCTGTGGAGTATAAGCCACAGTCAGTTGACGTTCTACTTCTTCTTCTTCACAGAATTGATCAAAGTGATGGGAGTTGTACTCAGACCCTCTATCATTTCGAAGAGTTTTCAGCTTGTGACCACTCTGAGTTTCTACAAACTGCTTGAACTTCTTGAAGAAAATAAAAACTTCAGATTTTTCTTTCATGAAATACACCCATGTCATTCTGGTATAATCATCTATAAACAGCATGAAATACCTATTTCCATTTTGAGAGGGTGTCCTCATAGGACCACACACATCAGTATGCACAAGCTCAAGAGGTTTTGTGGCTCTCCATGCACTACTGGAAGGAAAAGATTGTCTATGTTGTTTGCCTAGCATACATCCTTCACAAACAACATGCTTAGCATCTACTAGAGGTAAGTCACTGATCATACTTTTCTGATGAAGAAGCCTTAAGGCATTGTAGTTGTAATGCCCAAATCTTTGATGCCAAAGTGTGGAATCATCAACTGTAGCCGCCATAACTTTAGGACAATGCCAAAAAATAGGAAAGTTTCTGCATTTTCCCATGTTCACCTCAGCAATCTCCACATCATGTTTGTCATCAAAGATTCTACACAAATTTCCCTCAAAGTGCAAAGAATACCCATGTTGCATCATCTGACCGACATTTAACAGATTTTGCTCTAAAGAAGGGACTAGAAGAACATCTATAATGAATCTAGTATCTTTCTTTGTTTGAACATCCACTGTGCCTTTGCCTTTGGACTCCACCAGGTCACCATTCCCCTACAATACTGATTTACTTTTGGAATTTAGACATGAATGTATAGTGTACTTGCAAAATTGGTTTGGTATGGACGCCCTTTTGTTTGTGCTTTATGCTCTTTCTTTCAGGAGTACGGTTCCATTATAGTTTCTTCAACTTATTATTATTTCATTTTATATTAAATTAAGTAACAAATTGGTTTTGTCAATTTTATTATTATTATTTTACAGTTTCTGAAGGAAAAGAATTTCAAGCAAACAATCCCACCAGTAAAGGTGGAGGATCACGAAGAAATCACATACGAAACAGCTTCTATGGCGTTGAAGAGGACTGTTCATTTCTTCTCAGCCCTGCAGGCCAGTGACGGCCACTGGCCTGCTGAAAATGCAGGTCCATTGTTCTTCCTGCCGCCGCTGGTCAGACATGATCACCCTCCCTCCAGTACTGTAACAAATTTTAATTCAACCAAGAAGTGCAACTGCTAATTGTCATTGTTTTTCAATAAAAATAAAAAATTTCAGGTCATTTGCGTGTACATTACTGGGCATTTAAACACTGTATTTCCAGCTGAGCATCGCAAGGAGATCCTTCGCTACATTTACTATCATCAGGTACACATTATTTGACCATTAATATGAATTTTCATCAATTAAATTCTAATTAAGTAAAGTGTAACATATATAACATTTAATATGTATGTTGCAGAATAAAGATGGTGGGTGGGGATTACACATCGAGGGGCACAGCACCATGTTTTGTACAGTACTTAGCTACTTATGCATGCGTATACTTGGAGAAGGACCAGATGGTGGTCAAGACAATGCTTGTGCTCGAGCACGAAAATGGATTCTTGACCATGGTGGTGCAACTCACATTCCTTCTTGGGGAAAAACTTGGCTTTCCATAACTGGTGTTTGTGACTGGTCTGCAAGTAACCCAATGCCTCCTGAATTTTGGATTCTTCCTTCATTTCTTCCTATGCATCCAGGTTTGTTGATCGGGATTGAACAAGGGTTGCTTTAATTGTTTTTATTATAGCATCATCAAAAGTATTAATTGTTGTCCTGATTTTGCCCCAAACAAATGCAGCAAAAATGTGGTGTTACTGTCGGATGGTGTACATGCCAATGTCATATTTATATGGCAAGAGGTTTGTTGCCCCAATCACACTTCTCACTCTACAACTAAGACAAGAAATTTACAATGAACCTTACAATCAAATTAATTGGAAGAAAGCGCGCCATTTATGTGCACCTGTGAGTATAATTAATTACCACAAACACAAAATTAATGATATGAATTAATTAATGATAAAATTACATTGTTGATGCAGGAGGATCTCTACTATCCCCGCCCTTGGATGCAAGATTTGATGTGGGACAGTCTATATATACTCACTGAGCCTCTTCTTACGCGATGGCCTTTTAATAAGTTAGTCAGAGACTATGCTCTTCGAGTAACAATGAAGCACATTCATTACGAAGATGAGAATAGTCGATACATTACCATTGGAGGTGTGGAAAAGGTGTTATGCATGCTTGCTTGTTGGGTCGATGATCCGAACGGGGATTATTTCAAGAAACATCTTGCTAGGATTCCAGATTACTTATGGGTTGCTGAAGATGGAATGAAAATGCAGGTTAGTAGGATCAACATACACATATATACATTCTCACTTAAAATTACTGACTTTTATAATTGTCATTGTTACACAGAGTTTTGGAAGCCAGCTGTGGGATACTGGTTTTGCAGTTCAAGCTTTGCTTGCAAGTAATTTCACTGATGAAATCTTACCTGTTCTTAAGAGAGGACATGAATTCATCAAGGCATCTCAGGTTTAATTATTTTTTTTCTCCTCTTAATAGTACTTAAAGTCATGTCTTCATTTGGTAATATTTTTTGTTCATCTTCGTAAAGGTCAAGGACAATCCTTCAGGTGACTTTAAGTCGATGCATCGTCACATTTCGAAGGGATCTTGGACATTCTCTGATCAAGATCATGGTTGGCAAGTTTCTGATTGCACTGCCGAAGGTTTGAAGGTAAAAACACTAAACAATTTCAAGTAAACTTGTTGGTCTGCAGTACTTAATTGACCATTACATTATTTACATTATTAATTGTGTCTGTTCCATATTACAGTGTTGCCTGCTTTTCTCAATGATGCCACCAGAACTTGTTGGTGAGAAAATGGACACAGAACGGCTATATGATTCTGTCAATGTCTTACTTTCATTACAGGTATTGCCTCTTCTACTTGTTTATATATTTCATATTTGTTCCTTGTATTGTAATTTTAAGTACAAGTTGTAATGTTTGATTCATTGCAGAGTAAAAATGGAGGTTTAGCAGCCTGGGAGCCAGCTGGAGCACATGAATGGCTGGAAGTAAGTAGTCGTATACATATCCAACTCTTTCGGATTTAGTACTCTAGATTAATTGTCATGTATTGATGATTGTTCTTCAGCTGTTCAACCCCACAGAGTTTTTAGCGGACATTGTGATCGAGCATGAAT
Organism: Dipteronia sinensis; assembly: GCA_033220585.1. NCBI lineage: Eukaryota > Viridiplantae > Streptophyta > Magnoliopsida > Sapindales > Sapindaceae > Dipteronia > Dipteronia sinensis. The sequence continues at coordinate 5,695,364 of CM065642.1, forward strand.
ATGTGGAGTGCACAGCATCGGCTATCCAATCCTTGGATTTATTCAAGAAGTTATATCCCGGACACATGGAAACAGAGATTGAAAATTTCATTATAAATTCCGCTCGTTACTTGGAAAACTTACAAATGCCTGATGGGTCGTGGTATGGAAATTGGGGTGTGTGCTTCACATATGGTACATGGTTTGCACTTGGAGGGCTAGCAGCTGCTGGAAAGACTTACAACAATTGTGCGACTGTGCGCAAAGCCGTTGAGTTCCTTCTCAATTCTCAGAGAGATAATGGTGGGTGGGGCGAGAGCTATCGTTCCTGTCCAGAGAAGGTATTTTATTTAATTGAACTAACTAATTTTGTTACACATCATGTATTTTACAACAAGTAACTGATAAATCATACACAGAAATACATACCACTTGAAGGAAACAAATCAAATATAGTGCACACAGCATGGGCTATGATGGGTCTGATACATTCCGGACAGGTTGGTTTTTGTCCTAGATTGAATAATGCATGTATCAATGAATATCATGATTTCTGATGTCAAAACTTTGTATCAGGGGGAAAGAGACCCGACTCCTTTACACCGTGCAGCTAAGTTGATAATCAATTCTCAATTTGAAGATGGTGATTTCCCCCAACAGGTTTTAAATATATCTAAATACAGTAGTAATATATGATTAGAATTTTCCAATGATCCTGAAGATTAATTGTTGTGATAATGGAATTGCAGGAAATAACAGGAGTGTTCATGAAGAACTGCATGCTACATTATGCAGCTTATAGGAACATATACCCATTGTGGGCTCTAGCTGAATACTGCAAGCGTGTTCCGTTGCCATCAAAGTGTGAAAAGAAGAGAAACAAATTAACAACTAAAATATTTGGTTGAAGATTTCTAAGAACAGAGTATTTGTGAGAGACGCCATTGAAGAACTTTAAGAAAGCTTTTCCAGTTTTCTTTTCATTGAAGAGAGATTATATCTATCACAAAGATGATAAAAGGTTATATATTACAATTCACGCATTACATTACTTATATCCTGAGAACAGATTTGTAACAACTTTTTCTAACAGATTCCTGGAAATCAGGAAACTTGACAAATTACAAGCTGACACATCAGCAATATTAACTAACTTATCATAACAAACATCTACGTCAGCTTCAGCTTCCTGAGTCAACTAACTCTCTACTGATTTGGCACTTGGTTTTCTTTTGATTGAGTGCAAAGCTATTCTTTAAGCAGAATGCAAGACCTGTGTAGATAAGAGGATTGCAGCTCTGTTTTTTTTTTTTTGAACAACACTTTTATTAGAAAAGAGGCAAAACAACACAACACAAAACCGGCAACGAAGCCGCACAATCACGACTGTCCAAAAAACAAAAGAGAAAAACAGCAACAAGAACCAGAGCCACGAAAACAAGCTGCAAAACATAACAGCAAAAACAAACACAAAACCAAAAAAACGAGGCAAAGAGGCAATAAGAAACACGCCTGAGAAGCAACCAGAGCATTGCAAACAACACTGAAACAGCAACCACACAAGATCCAAACACAACAAACACAAACAAAAACCAAAGAAAATCACATCCAATGAAGAAAATCGCCGTTCGAACCCGATTCCAACTTAGCAAGATTATCAGTGAACGAATTAAACATTCTTGAGGCATGTACAATTTCAACTCTGTTGTGTAGGGACTTCTTCAGTGCTCGTGGCTTGATCATGATGGTACATATGACACGTATTAGTGGTCATTCTAACATCTCCCCTCAAGCTGAATTGAGGAGAATCAATGAGATTCAGCTTGATGCACAGAGATTGAAACTTCTCAGCTGGTAAGGCTTTGGTTAATACATCAGCAACATGGTATTTTGTTGGGATGTATCGAGGTTCAATAGTTCCTGAACTCACTTTTTCCCGCCGGATGTAGTGTGTGTCTATATCAATATGCTTTGTCTTAGGCATGAAAGATTGGATTTTGAGCTAGAGAGTTTGCCCCTATGTTGTCACACCAAACAATGGCTGGTGATGAAATTTGAACATGAAGTTCTTTAAACAAGGACTAAAGCCAAATTATTTATGTGGTGATTTGAGCCATGGAACGGTATTCAGCCTCCGTGCTCGATTTGGCCACCACTTATTGCTTTCGTGAGCTCTAAGAAATAAGATTCTCACCTAAGAAGACACAATTTCCAATCATCAATCTTCTATCAACTAGGTAGCTAGCCTAGTCCGCGTCAGCAAAGCCTTCCAGAGATAAATGAGATGAATGTTTAAAATGAAGTCCCTTATGAAGTGTTCCTTTTAGATAACGAATAATCCTTTTGCAAGATTGCCAATGAGCTTGCGTTGGAGATACCAAAAACTTGATGAGCTTGTTAACACTGAAGGAGATGTCATGCCGTGTATAGCTTAAGTACTGTAAAGCCCCAATTACGTTTCTATACTGAGTGGGATTTTCAAAGGGAACACCATCCCTTGTGAGCTTAGAGCCAACACTTAGAGGTGTGTCACAGGCCCTTGAGTCAAACATATTCATTCTTTTTAAAAGATCAATTGTGTACTTAGTTTGTGTTAAATACAAGCCAGTGCTGTCTCTGTAGACTTCAAATCCCAGAAAGTAACTAACACTGCCCAAAGCTTTTAGAGCAAAAACACCATTTATTTGAGCAATGGTCTGTTGAATGAGACTAGTATTGTTCCCATAAATTAGTATATCATCAACATATACTAAGAGAAACAAAACCTCCTTGTCTGAATGCTTGATAAACAAAGATGAATCAGAAGTGGAAACAACAAAATTCCATGGCAGTAATGCAGACTTTAATTTGGTGAACCTGTGACCTTGGTGCTTGTTTTAAGCCATACAAGGCTTTATTCAACTTGCAGACAAAAGAAGGATTTGTTGAATCCTCAAACCCTTCAGGTTGTCGCATAAACACTTGCTCATGTAGATCTCCATTTAGAAACGTGTTGTTTATATCTATTTGTTGTATATCCCAATTGTAGAAAACAGCAAGAGCAAAAAGAACTCTGATTGTGCTAGGTTTCACCACTGGACTATAGGAATCAAAGAAGTCCAAGCCAGTAGTTTGGTGAAACCCCTTTACAACCAAACGAGCTTTGTACTTAAGTATAGAGCCATCCAGATTGAAATTTGTTCAAAAACCCATTTACTCCCAACTATGTTCATGTTGTCCTGAGCAGGGACAAGACTGCAAGTATGGTTTCTTTGCAAGGCATCAAACTCATCCTTCATGGCACTAAGCCATTTTGGATGAGCCATTGCCACTTTGACATTCTTTGGTTCCAACTCAATGAGAAATCCTGAAGGTAAACAGCAGTAGGACAAGAAAACTTTGTGTTGGAAAACTCCATTCTTGCTTATGGTCATCATAGGATGCAAGGAGACTTGAGGAAGCTGCAGCAATATGGCATGTAGATAAGAAAGTAGCCGAAATTGGAGAATTGTGAACACTAACAGTAATGTTATCAGTTGGAGACCTTTCATCAGTAGGTAATGCATTATAAGAACTTGAAACAACTCTAGTAACTTCTGGTTGAGTAGGTGGACTAGTACAAACATGTCCATATCTTGAGAATCTGTTGAACAAATTAGAAATAGCACCAGAAGAATCAACACCAACAGAGGAGGCTTTATGCTTAGAAGAGCTAAACAGTTGTTGGTAGGGAAATTACATTTCATTAAATACCACATGTCGAGACACAAAGACCTTGCCAGAGGGGTGTAAACACCTATAACCCTTGTGACAAAGGCTATATCCAATGAACACACACTTGCTTGAATGAAAGTCTAGCTTGTGAGATGAGTAATTTTGCAAGTAAGGAAAACAAGAGCAGCCGAAAAATTTGAAGAAGTTGTAGTTAGGCTTTCGGATGTACAACTTTTCAAAGGGAGATATGAATCCAAGCCCAGATGAAGAAAGATTGTTAATGAGCATGGTAGGAGTTGACAAAGCTTCAAACCAATACTTCAAACGTAATCCACAATATGCCAATAAAGTTAGTCCCATTTCAACAATATTTCGGTGTTCTGTAATGTCTATGGGGAAAATGTGGAGGCGGAAAGGAAGGAGTTGTAGGATTACATGATTAGTGTGCATAAATCTTTACATCTTCCATGGTGTATGGGGGGTGATTTTAATGCCGTGCTCGATCCGTCGGAGAGGAAAGGAGAAGGGTGCAACATGGGGTCGATCCGTAACTTTAATTCTTTTGTGTCAAATTTTGAGGTGGTGGATATTCCTTTGTCCGGGGCGTATTTTACTTGGTCCAATAACAGGGAGAAGGCTTCTTAGGCGAGGTTGGATAGGTTCTTAATTGCTCCAGAAATTCTCTTGTGGTTTCCGTCCATGTTTCAGAGGGTTCTGCCGAGGTCTCTCTCAGACCATAATGCAATTGTGATCGGAGATAGGAAGGAAGATTGGGGGCCAAGCCCTTTCCGTTTTTGCAATGAATGGCTAGAGGAGAAAGCATTGTAAGGTGAAAGGCTCTAAAAGTGTGGTTTTATCAGCAAAAATTCAAAAGGCAAGGGTTCGCATGAAGTCATGGTTATAGGCCAATAAAAAACCCACCTCTTCGTGTAAGGTAATGGAGTCAGACTTGGCTTTGATTGACAGCAAAGCCTCTAAGGAAGGATGGATGGAAAGTTTAAGGAAAGATCGTTTGTTTCTTCTCTCGAATCTTTGAAAGGAGTTGAGAAAAGAGGAGCAATGTTGGAGACAAAAATCCAGAGTCAGGTGGCTAAAGGAGGGTGACACGAATTCGAAATTCTTTCATTTTTTGGCAAACGGAAGGAAGAGAGGTAATCGAATTAATGACATTTTGTTGGGTGGTGTGAAGGTCTCAGATCCTCCACGGGTGAGAAAAGGGGTGCTCGAGTATTTTAAGACTCATTTCTCGAATGTTAAATGGCAAAGGCCGAGAATTCGGGATTTGGGTCTTAATCAGATTTCGCATGTTGAGAGGAACTCTTTGGAAAAGTCGTTTAGCTCTGAGGAAGTTGGGTTGCAGTTTGTAGTTGTGAGGGGAACAAGGCGCCGGGACCCGACGGTTTGAATCTTAACTTTATAAAGGCCAACTGGGAAGTGATTAAAGAGGACTTTATGAATTTTCTCAGGGAGTTCCACGGCAATAGGGACATAGTGAAGAATTTGAATAATACTTTTATAGCTCTTATTCCAAAATGCTCGAAACCGGAATTGATGTCAGATTTTAGACCTATAAGTTTGGTGGGCTCGATGTACAAAATTTTAGCTAAAGTTTTAGCTAATCGGTTGAAGTTGGTGATGAACTCGGTGATTGGAGAACAGCAAATGGTGTTTGTCCCAAATAGACAAATTATAGATGGCGTCTTTATAGCAGAAGAAATTATTCACACTTGGAGGAATTACAAAGATGACGGTCTTATTGTAAAATTGGACTTCGAGAAAGCCTATGACAGTGTGGATTACATTTTTTTTGGATTCTATAATGGAAGATATGGGTTTTGGTGGGAGGTGGAGACATTGGATGAGATGTTGCTTTACGACACCGTCTCTCTCGGTGCTTGTAAATGGCAGCCCAACAGCGGAGTTCAGGATGGAGAGGGGACTTCGTCAAGGGGATCCTTTATCCCCCTTTCTCTTCAACATTGTGGTGGAAAGTCTTAGTTGCCTTCTGAAAAAAGCTTAGGCGATGAATATGGTGAATGGTATCATTTTTGGGGAGGATGAGGTTCATATCTCTCATCTTCAGTTTGCTGACGATACCATGATGTTCCTTCAACCTAACCTAAAGTGGAGTATCTTATCAACTCAAGATGGATTCTCCGCTGTTTCGAGTTAGCCTCTGGTTTGAGGATCAATTTCCACAAATCTTGTATGGTGAAAGTTGGGAAAAAGTCGGAGGTTGTGGAGGAATTGGGCAGGGATTTTCAAGTGCAAGAAAGCCAACCTTCTGATTACCTATTTGGGTATGCCCTTGGTGCTAGACCTCTTTCCAAAGCTTTTTGGAAATCGTTGGTGCTCCGTATGGAAAGTCGTCTGGCTCCATGGAAGAAGAAATTTTTGAGGAAAGGGGGTCGGTTGGTGTTGATCAAGTCAGTGTTGTCTAGTATCTCTACGTATTGCATGTCGGTTTTCAAAGTCCCGGTAAGTGTAGCCCAAGCAATGGAGAGGCTGCAGAGAAGTTTCTTTTGGGGTGATGGCGTGGAAAAGAGGAAAGTTCATGCAGTGGATTGGGGGACTATATGTAATCGTAAAAGTCAGGGGGGGCTAGGAATTGGGAGAGTTTTGGACAAAAACAAAAGTTTGCTAGCCAAATGGGTGTGGAGATTTGGAAGGGAGACAGGGTCTCTTTGGAATCGGGTTTTGTGTGGGAAATATGGGATATCTCTTTCTAGTCTGAGTTGGAATTGGAGTGTGCCGTCCTCAGCTTCTTTCTTCTCGAAGGTTGTGGGTTAGTCTTTTTATTGAAGGTTCTTTAACTGCAAATATTCTTGAAGGGGGTTTGAAAATTCAAGTGGGCTGTGGTGACAGAATTTGCTTTTGGGAGGATGTTTGGTGGGAGGACAACCCTCTTAAAATGGTTCATCCAAGAATCTACGCCTTGGCTTCAAAAAAGAGTGGCACAGTTATGGATTTCGAAAGTTGGCAGGGAGAGAAGTGGAATTGGAATGTTCATCTAAGGAGAAAAGTGTTTGACTGGGAGGTGAATTTGTGGAAGGCGTTTCTCATGTCCCTTGAGTGTATAGTTATCAGCAAGGACATTTCAGACTCAGTAGCTTGGCTGCATTGCCCCAACGGTGAATTTTCGGTTAAGTCCTTCAGAAGATGCATTGAGGACAGTTTCGGTGTTGACCCGACGGATTCTGTTTTTTCATGGGAAGGGATAACCCCTCCTAAGGTAGAGGTTTTTATGTGGCAGCTCATTAAAGGTAGGGTTATGGTCAAATAAGTAATGGATCATTTTGGTATGCTTGTGAATGATGGCTTGGAATGTCCGTTATGTATGGAAGGGTCTTGAATCAATAGATCATCTCTTTTTACATTGTTCTTGGGCGTGGAGTGTTTGGTCAAAGTGTATGGGGTGGTGGGTTGCTGCACCAGCTCTTTGAAAGAGTGGTTTATTGGTTGGAAGGGTCTTTGCCCAAATGGGAAGTATGAGAGAGTTTGGAGTACTGTCTTTCAGGCCATTGTGTGGTCTGTATGGGAAGCTAGGAATGTGGTGGTGTTTAAAGGAATTCCAGCAGATGTAAACTATTTCACAGACTTGATAAAGTTTCGAGTTGTGTGGTGGTTCAAACACTACGGGAAAAGTTGTTCGGAACCGATTTCTATTATGCTTGAGAATTTGAAGGAATGTTGTTCTGAATCCAAACCTCTGAAACACACCCCCGTCAAAGGATGGAGCCCTCCGGATTTTGATGTTCTGAAATTTAATGTTGATGGCTCAGTCAGAGGCGATCCTGGTCGTGAAGGGATTGGGGGGGTCTTGCGTGACTCAAGCGGAAAGGTGTTGTGTCAATTTTCTATTTTTATGGGGTATCTAGATGTTGAAGCAGCAGAAATTTTGGCAATTCAAAAGGCTGTCAATCTTTGTGCTTCAAAGCCAAGTTTCAGTGGGAGAAAGATTGATGTTGTCAGCGATTCCAAAGCAGTGGTGGCTTGGGTAAATAAAGCGGGGTTCGGCAATATCAAATTAATAGAAGCTATCTATGATATTCGATCCAAGCTTGTCCTCCTGGGAAACACTAAAGTGATCTACAACTCTAGAGCCTCGAATGATTATGCTGACAGTCTCGCAAAAAGGGGTTCGGCTTTCAATGGGGAAACATCAGCTGGGGAGACATCTAGTTTCCTAGCTGCCTTGTGTTCTGTTTCAATAAAGTTGGTTGCTTTCAAAAAGAAGATAGTCTGGCTAAAATGGGTTCAAGTTTGGTAGGAGATTTCGTGGTTTAGGGTGACTAACGATTGCTGAAGGGTTGTCTTGTCTGGCTTTGTAAGGAGAATTGTTGTGCTTGGGGTTCTTCTTGTTTGATGAAGGTTTTCAGATGACAGCAATGAGTCATGTTCCAAGGAGATTGTGAAGTCCATCTTTATCGGCTGCTGTTTTTCTCTGTTTGTCTTGCTTCCCTGTTCTGCTGGGGTTGGTGTATGGCTGTTGCTTGACTTTTGCGGCAGCTGTTTCTATGCCTTTGTGCTTGTTTCCTTTCCGGCTTCAAGCCGATGAATAAACATTTGCCGTTTAAAAAAAAAACAATATTTCGGTGTTTCCTTTCAAGTACACCATTTTGTTGGTGAGTATATGGGCATGAGAACTGAACCTTGATACCTTCTTTAGATAGGTGATTCACAAAGGGAAGGTATTCACCTCCCATGTCTGCTTGAAACACCTTAATCTTCCTATCCAATTGTAACTCAACATAGGTTTTAAATTTGGTAAAGACATTAAAAGCTTTTGATGAGAGTGTCATTGTACTCTCATCAAAAGATTTTATATTTTCTATTCTACCTCGCTAGTGCACGAGTCAAGAGACTAGTATAGCAACAAACTAGTACAGCATGCAAGCAAGGATATCGTTCCACAGGAAGGTATTATCTGTTGACTGTCTCATGTTTTAGTGTTTATTGAAAGCATATAAATAAAATGCGGAAATGGTGAGAGTGGTGTGTGTGTGTGTGTGTGTGTGTGTGTGCAAAGGAGATGTAAATAATGCAAATGAAACAAAAGAATATAGAATGGTGAGAATTGTGATTAAGTGGGAAACACTAAAATGGTGGATTGGAGAGATGTAGGATAATGGTCACACAAGGTTCCTAAGCTCACCATACATAAGTGCACATAAGTGATTGTGGGCATTAAGGGCATTCAATTCGAGTTAAGGGTTTGTTCTCTCTATTGAGAGATTCGAGTAGGGGTGGGCACGGTTCGGTTCGGTTTTGGGCAAAACCGAGCTAGACCGAAAACATTTCAGTTTTCAAAAAAAGAAACCGGTTTAAACCAATTAAGGTTAAGCAACTGAACTGAACTGAACTGAACTGGTTTTTATCGATTTGAATCGGTTCGGTTCAATTCGGTTTTAGGCCTAATGGGTCTGACATGCTTAATAAGTTTTTTATATGTTTTTTCCTTTAAAAGTTCATGGGCTTTGGAAAATCATGGTATAAACGCAATAGCCAAAAGCCTAAAATCAATCCTAAATAAATAAATAATAATACTAGTTCAGTTTACCTTTTTTTATATCAGTTTAACACTTTAACTTCTCTCTCTCTCTCTCTCTCTCTCTCTCTATATATATATATATAACAATTTAACAATATTCTTCAAGAAAGGAAAACCTGCATTTAGTGATAAATATACGTAATAATAATTCATTTACATGTCCAAATCTTACAGTTAAAATTAAAAAAAAAAAACAATCCAATTACTAAAAATATAGTATAAAATCAAATTCCATAAAAAAATACTTTCCTAAAAATTATTGAACTTCAAGGTTCAATTCTTTGTTCTTTAGCCCTTTCAAAAAAATAATTTTCTTTGTTCTTCAGAATCTACAGTAAATCAACCAAGTTATGAGTTTATAAACTGTCTACTTGGGGAAATCTCTAAATAAGTAATTAAATGTTTTACATTGAATATGGAAACAAAAATTTTGTTTGAGTTCCTTATATTGAATTTAGAACAATGCCAGAAAAAATTAAAAAGATGAAAGACAAAGAAGACAAACCTTTGATTGAAGCGATGTAGATGCACCAGAGATAAGAGACGTTGCAACAGAGAGATTTAGAGAAACAGAGAAACTAGAGACAAAGAGGTTTTAGAAAGTTGCGGCTAACAGAGAAAAGTGAAAACATAGATTTATTCTTTTAGGGTTTTTTTTACTTATATAGGATGGTTCATCGGTTCAAACCGGTTTTGGATATCCAAAGCAGGTTTGAACCGAAAATAAGTAGGTTTTCAAATAATTAAACCGGTTTGAACCGAATAGCATATATGAACAGAACCAAACATCCTTTTTTCGGTTTGGTTCAGATCGATTCGGTCTAGATTCGGATTTTGTGCCCACCCCTAGATTCGAGACACAAATCACTCCCCAAAGGTCAGGGCTAGAGCAATTGTGCCTCTAGTCTCAACTAAGGGTTTCAAAACACTAGTTACCCCCCAAAGGTCATGGATAGGGCAATTAGTGCCTCTAGTCCCTACCATTATGCATATGAACATAAAGCCAAAATCTACTCTAGCAAAAGGGTCATGCATAGAACAAGTTTCACTCATTCTATAGAGCTAAGTGGTCAATGTTGTATGCGGAATGGTCCTCCGTAGGCACAACCGAAACCCACAAACACTCAAATCGATCCTAACATGGCATTTCGACCTTCCAAAGACATACAAACAATCATGGGATATTTGATTAGTCTACTCCTAATTTACATTTATCTACTCCTAATCCCAATCATGGATACATATCAATTTCCAATTATCCATACACATGCAATTCACAACAAGAGATTAATCAATTAACAACAAGAATGAAACAAAACACAATTCGAATTTAAGAACAATCACATATATATAAGCACAAATATAGATTTACAATATTTCCCAAGTGTGGATTACACAAATAAGAAAACAAGAAATACAAGAGATGAGATAAAAAAAGATACAACCCTTGAAGAATCCTCCATGAGATCCCTTCCATGCTTGGCTCAAAATTGGTCCAAGACCACTTCTATCTCTATGTAATCTACTCTCAAATGTGGTGGGCGATGGGTAGAAAATGGTGGTAGTGAGCTTTCCATGGAGGAAAACCTCCATGGAAGCTTTGAAGGCCTTTCTCTCTCTCTCTCTCTCTCTCTCTCTCTCTCTCTCTCTCTCTCTCTCTTATTTGAAGAGGATGAAGTTGGGAGAGTTTTGGGGGAAGAGAGAGATCTGAAAGAATGAGGAAAAATGGTGTATTTATAGTGTGGGAGAGATAGGGCACGAATGGGTAGTGAAAGGACGAGTTAGCCCCATTAAATTCACTATAATGGCCTCTCGCTGGCGATTCGGCTACTGAAATGTTGGATTTTGTGGCGATTCGGCTACTTAAATAGGTGACCGGGAGCAGCCGAATTCTTCAAGGACATTCTGGACTAATTCGACGGTTTGTTTCTGCGGCCGGGAGCAGCCGAATCCGGTAGCGGAATTACTCTGTTTCTATGATCTTGTCCCATAAGCTGCTGGAAGGCAGAGTTGACCTGTGCCGCAGTCTCTGTGTCACGTTCTGGTTCGACAACGGATCCACCACGAAACTTTCCCTTTGGAAGTTTGGCTGTGATCCATCACTATAGACAATCTCAAGAGAAGCTTTGGCTATGATTTTTGCCCTTTGGAAAGGTAACCTATATGCTTTACCAAGCTTACAAGAATCACAAAAATCTAAAGTATGCATGTTAAACGGAAAATGAAGTGTCTTGAGTACTTTCTTAATAACAAGAGGTGAGGGGTGGCCCAGCTTTGCATGCCAACGAATTGAATTAATTGTAGCAGCAACTAAGACACTATAGCTTGGTGCCACACCCTTGCTGTTCAAACAATAATTGACAGCCTTATTTTGAGAGTTTTTACATTGAACAGTATTTACAACAGAAATCAAAGAAGCAAATTTCAACAGGTCAAGACTTTGTGGCGATGCTTCCACCAATTAAGGAAACCTTGAAGAAGAACTTTCTTGGTTCTCTTGTCCTTAATAACACAACCATTAGGATAAAATTCAGCAAATGCATTATTATCTCTAGTGAATTTAGAAATGCTAAGTAGATTTTAACAACCACCACATCCTCTATTACGTCCTCGATTTCCTCCTCTGTTGCAATTGAAGCTTCCTCAGTTACTGCAACCTTTATTATTGTTGAAGTTAGTACTATTAGAGACAAAGTTAGCTGAAGGACCACCAATACTCAGATTAGTAGGACATCATTTGTTCATGCATCAGAAAAAGGAATTGTGCATCTTCAATGGACATAGAGTTCTGTTGAGAAAAGATGAGAGTCACAACCGACTCGTATTCGTGACCGACTCCGTTTAAGAGGCTTATAATCATGTCTCTGTCACTTACTGTCTCTCCAGCCGATGCTAGAGCATCACTGATAACCTTGATTTTGACAACAAAGTCACTGATTGAATTTGTGCCTTTCTTTAGAGACTTCATTTGTGATGCAGCGGAAAATTCAACGCAAACAATAATTGATAGATAGAACGGATAACCGATTCGGATCCGTTGATTCGCGCACGAATACCGGAAATGAACCCTACTATTAATCTGTTGATCCGCGCACGGATACCAGAATAATAGGTTTCAAATTCGTTGACCCTCGCACAGGTACCGAAAATGAATAAAAAAAAAGAGATGCTCTCTCTCAAATTTTTATTAATCATCAAAAACTAAAATCCTTGTTAGGGTACATCATCTTTAAATAGGAAAAATAAAATCCTAAAAAGAAACCTAAAATAACTAGTAAAGCAATAAAATTATCAATTTCCTTATAAAAGGGATAATTGAGATAACAATGGAAATTAAAAATACTATAACCCTAAAATATTAAAAACCTATCTAATAAGGAAATAAGATTTGATTTAATAAAATCAAATCATAAAATAAGTAACTACCTAATTAGATACATAATAAATGGAAATAAAATAATATCTATTAACTATATAAATATTTTTGAAATCTAAAATCTTCAAGAAAATCTTCAAGAAAATCTTCAATAATATCTCCTACATCATTCTCTCCAGGTTGGAGAAAATTCGGCCTCGAATTTTGACTGCTTTTAGGAACAAATAAATTGGAGATATCATTGAATGATGAAACATGGAGACATCGTCGAAATAATCCTTAAAAATTGAGTTCCTCCCATGCTTGTTCTGGAACAAATCTTCATTGAAAACCGGTGGCTTATCGAAATTGACGATAACAGGTTCCGTCACATATTCCTCATCGAAAATTGGCGGCTTATCGAAGTCAACGATAACCGGGTCCGATACATAATCATCATCGAAAAACAATGAATGGTATGAGGAAATTTTGTTTTGGGGATTCATGGGAATTTTTTTTTGTTTGGAGAAATATGGAAGGTGAATATCTAATATTGGAGATAGTAGTTTGTTATGGTTTGTGGATCGATGAGCCTAGCACAACGGTAGACTCGATGGCTCTGATACCAACTGATGCAGCGGAAAATTCAACGCAAATAACAGTTGATAGATAGAACGGATAACCGATTCGGATCCGCTGATTCGCGCACGAATACCGGAAACGAACCTTACTATTAATCTGTTGATCCACGCACGGATACCAGAATAATAGGCTTTAAATTCGTTGACCCTCGCAAAGGTACCGAAAATGGATAAAAAAGAGATGATTTCTCTCAAATTTTTATTAATCATCAAAAACTGAAATCCCTGTTAGGGTACATCATCTTTAAATAGGAAAAATAAAATCCTAAAAAGAAACCTAAAATAACTAGTAAAGCAATAAAATTATCAATTTCCTTATAAAAGGGATAATTGAGATAACAATGGAAATTAAAAATACTAGAACCCTAAAACATTAAAAACCTATCTAATAAGGAAATAAGATTTGATTTAATAAAATCAAATCATAAAATAAGTAACTACCGAATTAGATACATAATAAATGGAAATAAAATAATATCTATTAACTATATAAATATGTTTGAAATCTAAAATCTTCAAGAAAATCTTCAATAATATCTCCTGCATCAATTTGTTGTTTTAATTGCATAATCCTAGCATGGATCTTTGTGAAAAAGCTCTTTCAATTTTAGACCATGATTTCAGAGGGAGTTTTGCATCCATTTACCTGAGCAAGAACACTAAGTGTTAGTGTTGAGAAGATCCAGCTCATGAGAAGCTTGTCTGTCTTCTTCCAGTAAACAAAATCTGGATTTTCTTGTTGCTCAACTTCATCGCCAGACTGAATCAGAAAGAATTTAGGTGGAGGTTGTTTTTCTCCATTGATCATCCCTTAAAGATCGAGAGCTCCGATCGCAGTAAGAACTTGTGTTCTCCAATAGATGTAATTACTATGATCAAGTTTGAGTGTAAGATTGAGGCTCAAAGTTTTAGCAAGAGAAGAGAAATCCATTATTTTGACAGTAACATAGGAGTTGTTGTGAGATTGATTTTGAGAAGTGTTTACGGATCGATTTTCAGCCATCGACGTTAGTCTGCTGCTCTGATACCATGTGAAAAGAAGAGAAACAGATTAAGAACTAAAATATTTGGTTGAAGATTTCTAAGAACAGAGTATTTGTGAGAGACACCATTGAAGAACTTTAAGAAAGCTTTTCCAGTTTTCTTTTCATTGAAGAGAGATTATATCTATTACAAAGATGATAAAAGGTTATATATCAACAATTCACGCATTACATTACTTATATCCTGAGAACAGATTTGTAACAACTTTTTCTAACAGATTCCTGGAAATCAGGAAACTTGACAAATTACAAGCTGAGACATCAGCAATATTAACTAACTTATCATAACAAACATCCACGTCAGCTTCAACCTCCAGAGTCAACTAACTCTCTACTGATTTGGCACATGGTTTTCTTTTGATTGAGTGCAAAGCCATTCTTTAAGCAGAATGCAAGACCTGTGTAGATAAGAGGATTGCAGCTCTGTTGATTGCAACTCTGTTGTGTAGGGACTTCTTTAGTGCTCGTGGCTTGATCATGATGGTACATATGACACATATTAGTGGTCATTCTAACACAAAGATCACTGCTTAGATAACAAATCAAAATCATAAACTCCCATCGATTTCTTTTTCACTGCAATGTTACTATTGTTGATTTAATATATCCAACACTATTTGATAATTACTGTACGTTTGTACACACAATAATGTTAAATTAGACAAAGCATTAAGCATATTGATGGAGATCCAGATCTCTCCGATCTACTAGATTTTTTATTTTTTATTTTTCATTTTCCATTAAGATCGAAATCCAATTAATTTTTTCCAAATAAAAATAATTCAAACCCGTCTCATTTTTTTTTCTTATTTTATTATTTTCTGATTTTTTAAAAAAAATCAGTTCATCTATTTTTTCAAAGAAAAGAATTATTCAATTTTTTAATAGTTACTGTTATCTATCAAGGATAATTCAATTTAATTATATCTGTATTTTTGTATTTATCTTAATTATGTTGTTATCTCAGACTAGCTTCCAGTAGTTATCTTCTTAGTTGTAGGCTTTACAATTTTCACTTGTACACAACTTCTACAAGTCATCTTCTGTATAAATCCTTCAACATCAGTAATGATAACATATCATAAAATATTTATTCTCTATATGGTATCAGAGCATCATAACTCAAAAGAGCCACGATCCAACCATGACTAATACTGCCTCTTCTTCCTCTTCCTCTTCCTCTTCCTCTTCCTCTTCATCTACCTCGATGACTGTTATCTCCTCCTCTTCCTCATCTCATGACATCACCCCCTCCTCAAACACTATCATCTCCATAAATATTGTTGCTCAAGCACCCTTGAAACTTACAGCAACAAACTATCGTTCTTGGAAACTTCAATTTCATACCCTTCCTTGTTGGGTTTAATCTTATGGAATTCGATGATGGGGGACGCCCATATCCACCGGCCACCATCACTACAGATGATGTAACCGCACCAAATCCAGCCTTCTATATTTGGACCAGGCAAGATCACTTGCTTCTGAATGCTATCCTTGGCTCCATATCTTCATCCATCATTCCGTTTATCGCTTCCGCTAAAACCGCTCAAGATGCATGGACTGCACTTGCTAACACATATGCGAAGTCCTTCAAGAGGACACATCAAGCATCTCAAAGGCGTGCTCACCAACACCACTAAAGGCACACAATCTGTTACCGAATTTCTACAACATGTAAAGAGTGTTGCTGATGAATTGGCCATGCTTGATGCTCTGGAAAATCTTGAAGATCTGACAGTTAAAATTCTAAACGGTTTGGGTGATGAGTTTAAAGACATATCATCGGCCGTTCGTGCTTGTGACTCTGCAAGTTTCATTTGAAGAACTACATGAGAAACTTCTCAACTTTGAGGCTGTCCTAAAACAAGAGGCCACGAAAAACCAAAGGCTACCGATCACGGCCAACTATGTTGCCAAACCTTTCACTGGAGGTCACCAATCCAATAACCAACAAAACTGCAACAACAACCGAACCTCTACACAAAACTTTCTCACCAAAAAGCAGGCTGACTCTGCCCCTCGAAATCAAAACCTTAGAAACCAGACCTCTCAAACCCTACTGTGGGTTTTGTCAACTGTGTGGTGAGCAAGGTCACATAGCAAAATGCTGCTCCACGGTCACTTTCACACCTGTCAACCCGCGCCCTCAAGTGACTTAGCCGACCAGGCAATGGCAAGCCTCGTGCCATTTACTCAGATGTTTGGAGCTCTTCCGATTATCTCTAAGGATGGCTACAAGTATTATGTGTTATTTGTCGACCACTTTGCAAAATACATACCGATGTACCCCTTAAAATATAAATCTGATGTTCATGCAGTTTTCATTCGTTTTAAAAATCTGGTTGAAAAGTTTTTTAATCATTCCATCGTCTCATTTTACAGTGAGAATGGTGGTGAGTACATAGCTTTAAGAAAATCTCTCGCTAGTCATGGCATCTCTCATTACACCACACCACCCCACACGCCGGAACACAATGGTGTCTCCGAGCATCGTCATCGCCATATTATCGAGACAGGCTTATCCCTTCTCACTCACGCCTCACTACCTCTCACATTCTAGTCATTTGCATTTACCACGGCCATTTACTTGATTAATAGGATGCCTACACCACTATTGGATATGTTGTCTCCCTTTGAAAAAAATTTTTGTGTGTTTCAATCATATGCCAAATTGCGTGTATTTGGGTTCCTTTGTTACCCATGGATTAGGCCGTACAATAATAACAAATTAGAATCTTGGTCTAGAACTTGCATTTTCATAGGGTACTCATTATCACAGAGTGCATATCATAGTTTGGATCCAGAAACCGATCGAGTTTATGTATCTAGACATATTGATTTTGATTTTGTTGAGTCAGTGTTTCCATACAATACTCTTACCTCTACTCTTCTTAGGTCTAAGGTTGACAACTGCATGTCCTGGCTGTCGCACACCTCTCCGTCTGTCAGTGTTCCAATCTCACATGCCCACTCTTCGATAGATCTGACTGCACATGAGACTCATCGTCAGACTACACTACCTGATTCTCGAGCACAAGCTACGGTCCCGACTTCTTCACAGCCACATGTAGCTCAAAATTTAGTCGACCAAGCTCTGCTTCAGCCTCCACCAGTGTCCACACAACCCTCCATACCAAATGCTGGTCACCATATGGTCACACAATCGAAGAACAACATACACAAACCTCTCTCCAAATTGTTCCTTACCAGTATTCTATCACCTGTTCAAATTGAGCCCACCTATGTAACTCAAGCGTTGAAAATTTTGGAATGGCGACGTGCAATGTTGGATGAGTTTGATGCCCTCATTCGGAATGGAACATAGGATTTGGTTCCTACAAATTCGTCCCATAATATTGTAGAGTGCAAGTGGGTGTTTCGTATAAAACGGTCTCCGGTTGGTTCTATTTCTCGGTACAAAGCTCGCTTGGTGGCCAAGGGATTTCATCAATGGTCGGGTCTTGATTTCACTGATACATTTAGTCCCGTTGTCAAAACCACCACAATATGTGTACTATTGAGAATTGTGGTCTCACGGGGGTGGTCCCTTCGCCAACTGGATGTGAATAATGCTTTCCTTCAAGGGCATCTGGCTAAATACGTGTTTATGGCACAACCGCAGGGGTTTACGGACCCTGCTTATCCGTCGCATGTAAGTTGTCTAAAGAAGGCTATTTATGGTCTCAAACAGGCACCTCGGGCATGGTATAACGAACTTCGACAGTTTCTTCTTCAAAATGGGTTTGTCAATTCTCACTCCGACACCTCTCTGTTCATATTTAATGCTAACAGTTGCGTCATTTTCTTGTTGGTGTATGTTGATGACATAATTATCACTGGTAGTGATGAGCACGTGTTGACCAGTTTATTGCATCACTTGCTCTGCGTTTTTCAATCAAGGATCTTAGCGCCTTATCATATTTTCTTGGAGTCGAAGTTCTTTCCTGCTCCACTGGCCTGTTTCACTCTCAGCCAAAATACTTGACCGAACTCCTAACGCGTACAAAAATGCTTGACTCCAAACCGGTTTGTACACCGCTCCCTACAGATCATGATCTCAAGCTTCTTGATGGTACCTCTCTCACAGATGCCACTGAGTTTCGTCAGGTAATTGGTGCCTTACAGTATTTGTCGTTTACTCTGCCCTGACATTGCATTCACCGTGAACAAGCTTGCACAATTCATGCATCGTCCGACAACTGGTCACTGGTCCCTTGAGAAATGTCTCTTGTGTTATCTGTGTGGTACGATTGGTCACGGCTTGCTACTGCGTCGTGACTCGCCTGTCTCGTTACATGCCTTTTCTGATGCATATTGAGCCAGTAACAAGGATGATTGTACTTCCACATGTGCTTATGTCATTTTTCTTGGGTCAAATGTTGTCTCTTGGTGCCCTCACAAACAACGCTCTATTGCTAAGTCTTCAACTGAGGTTGAATACCGAGCTGTTGCACTTACTACCTCTGAAGTGGTCTGGCTCTCCTCCCTATTGCGTGAACTACTGATACGGGCCTCTACTCCGCCAACAATTTACTGCGATAACATTGGTGCCACCTATCTATGTTCCAATCCCGTTTTTCACTCACGGATGAAGCATATCGCTATTGATTTTCACTTTGTTCGAGAGAAAGTTCAGAGCGTTCAACTTCGGGTCTCCCATGTCGCTTCTTCTGATCAATTGGCTGACTCACTTTTAAAGCCGCTTTCCAGGACAAGGTTTTCTCTATTGCAGTCCAAGATTGGTGTCTCTGAAATGCCCACCATCTTGCGGCGGCGTGTCAAGGATAATTCAATTTAATTATATCTGTATTTTTGTATTTATCTTAATTATGTTGTTATCTCAGGCTAGCTTCCAGTAGTTGTCTTCTTAGTTGTAGGCTTTACAATTTTCACTTGTACCAAAAACCGAACCGAACCGATGAACCGAACCGATCCAATCGGTTTTTTTTCCGGTTTTCTTATGTTGACCGGTTCGGTTCGGTTCATTTTTTTGAAAACCGATTGGATCGGTTTTTTTTCCGGATCGTTATCCCAAACCGGAAAACCGAACCGAGATCCAACATGTGTATATATATATATATATATATTAACCTTAGTTTAATGTTTAATAGTCCATAAAACTATAAGACTATATATATATATATATATTAACCTTAGTTTAATGTTTAATAGTCCATAAAACTATAAGACTATTAAAGTGTATCACATCATATTTTTTTATTAGTTTTTTTTATGAATATTATTTTAAACTAGTATTTTCAATTTGTTCAAACCCATAATTTAATTTTGGTCAAAGGTCCAAAATGATTAAAATATAAAAAATATGTGTAATAATTAAAGCCCAAGAATTTGGTCCAATTGGCCTAAAACCGAAAAAACCGAACCGAACCGAACCGGTCAAATTTAATCGGTTTTTGATCGGTTCATAATTGTTAAGTTGATCGGATCGGTTCACTTTTTTAAAAACCGAACATTATCGGTTTTTAATCGGTTCACTCCAAAAGTGAACCGATCCATTAAACGCCCACCCCTAGTAATGATAACATATCAAAAAATATTTATTCTCTACATTATCATCGTCAAATTTGACCTACTTTAACTATTGGCAGAGAGGTCATTGCCAAATGATTAAGTTGTTTCGGATGTTTAAAATGAAAACTTCAATTGCCTATACTTTGCTCTAAAATACTAAGCATTAAAACAGAAAAAAAAAATTAAGAAAAATAGCACACACGCTTGATAACAAGCCAAAAAAATTCAACAAAATCTATATCCGGCCAGCAATCTCTACGGATTAAGAAGCAACGTTGAGTATTAGTAGGGGATCATTCCACCAAGTGATTCTATTATATTGCAAACCCAAATTTACCAACATAATCACTTCCATCTCTAAACATGTGAGTTGGAACAAAACAAAAAAAAAAAAAACCATCTAGCTAATTATCTTCTTACAGATATTTTATTTATCGTACAACTTTCAAGGAGGAGCAAAAGCATAATTCTCAAGACAATAGAGAATTGAAGTTGAATCACTTTCCAACCATATGTGACGCTAACCTTTATATTGTAATACGGACACATCAATGGCATTAATGACATTCATCGTCAAAGAACCCACCTCACAGAAGAAGAAAAAAAACCAAGTTTTCATCCCGAGAAGAGATGTATTCAAAAGGGAACCTAGTCCCAAAACAGATATTAGTAAATGAGTTATGTAGGTACGTGCATAATAAATTATCGGAATGAATGTATATATGTTAACTTAATTGAATGTATATTTCTTTCAACAAAAAAAATTAATTGAATGAATGAATGTATATATGTTTTTGAATTATGTAGTTATACTGGAGCACACATTCAACACACAGTGACACAGGAATCCTGAATGCTGCTTATAAACAGAACATAACAATAACTGCATTAGACGAGATGATATTGGTCTGGTGGTAAACCCCTCACACTTAGATCATGTTTGGTTGGGCGGAAAGGAATGGAATGGAATGGAAAAATGACCATTATTTATGTTTGGTTTGCTAATAAATATTGGAAAAGACTTTCTACTTAAATGAGCTTTCCACCAAAATGGTGGAATGTGCTTTCCTCCCAAAACCCAATGGAAAACTCTTTCCAATTCTGAAGTAAAATTGGTGTTTCAAAAATAACTCTCCTCTGCCCTAACTCTATAACTCTATAACTCTATATTATTATATAATATTGGGTCAGGCATGTGTTATTTAATCTAATGGTTGAAAGAGTGAAGTCAAAAAATTGAATCAGAAATTTGAGTTGATATAGCACGACCCTATATTATTATATAGATAATGAATTAATTATACTTATGGGACTTTCCAAATATATGTAGAACTCAACGTGGTTCTATCAGAGAAGGGACATATGCCCCCCTAAAGTTAAGTGTTCTGCGCAAAGCTCTCTACCGAGGTCTGGTTTTCAGCCTCGCGCACAGTTACGAAAATGATCATAACTCCCTCTAGAAAACCCGGAATTGTGATCCGTAAAAACTGTTGGAAAGTAGACTTCTGGGGCTTTCTAAAAATAGGTGGAACGAAACCCAATTAATTCTGAGGAAGATATGGACCCCAAATTTTGTATGTTCTGTATGGGCACTTTACAATTTCAGCCCATTAACCATTGAAAATAGAGTTGACATGTGCCGCGGTCTGTATATCGTATTCTGGTTCGACGACGGTTCCACCACGGAAACTTGCCATGGTTGACCACTAATCACGCCGCGGTTTGGGTTAATGGCGAGGCTGCGAAAACTCTGTATGGCTTCCATTTCTTCATTGTTTTGCTCATTTTAGCTTCCCAAACTTGACTTTAAGCTCAAAACCTTATTGTAGGGAATATGTACCTACACAAGGCTCAACAAACACATTATATACAAAAACACTCCCGAAAACAAAAACACAAGCTAGGAAATTGGGACCTCAAATAGGTACATTTATCGTCCGATCACATACCCCCAAACCTATTTTTTGCTTGTCCTCGAGCAAAACTAAAAACGAAAATCAAACAACAATAAAACACATAAAAACATAAAAATATAAATACTAGGCTAGTCCACTTTCGTAGAAAACATGATGGCACTTAGCATGTGCCACAAGACTTTCAACTACTAGTCGATCCCTAGATAGAGGAGTTTTGTCTCCTGAGAGTTTACAGCTACGACACCCACAAATGTATACTCTTCAAGAAAATGGTTGACATGCAATCCGCACATACCAACAAAGATTACAAGCATGCTAAAAGCTCTAAAAATATGCAATATAAATCATTGCACCAAGCAATGCAAGTATGCCAATTCTTAGGTTAGTTTCGGTTTAGAAAACAATCACACTCGAATGCCTAACATAAAATTTGCCTCGACTCTAATCCTCACTGGATTTCAGTCATGTATTCTCACTCAGAACCTAGGCGATCACTCTCTAGCAAATATATGCGAATGAATTTAGGTACATGGAATCAAATATAAACGCAAATGAGTACTTTTCAATAACTCACACTTTCTGGAAATGGATCCCATGAAAGGAATTGAAATGCTATGAATGTGGAAAGAGCATGCATCGACTCACATTCATAACATAGACTTTCTAAGAGATCAAATGAGATTTCCCTCACTGTATTTGTGGGCAAGGTGAATTTGTGGTGATGTATGGAAGATATAGTAGGAGTGGAAAAGATAAAGCTACTAACCGTGTCAAGGTGTTTAGACATTACATTTACATCAATTGAGCTTTTTTACACATTAAATTACGAGCGTATAGGCTATAAACTTTACATTAACTATTGTGCTACATTTGTACCCAAAACTGTGAGTAACTTTATATTTGAAGAATTGAAGGCTTAAGTGTTTATAATTCACACTATGTTATTTTATAAGCCTTTGCCTTTGCAAAATTTACATACATTGCCTAAGTACACGCTGATCGGACGATAAATGTACCTATTTTAGCTCCCCATTTCCTAGTGATGCAGTGTTTTTATCCACTCAATTTGAAATAAAGTTCGTTCACTGGGATCGGTGATTCTATTGTTGAAAGCTAATTAATTTAATGAAATACTAACCTAAGTGCATGAAATCTAAATGGCATAATGCTTGTTTTTAGGAGAGACAATTGATTAACTAATTTGCAAATGTAAATAAACTAACTATCGCAAGCACACACAAAGAGATGAATATGGAGAAAACGCTAGAGAATTCATGCAACCTAATTAAACCACTTAATGCAATCCTTAAATCTTGTTAAGCTCTACAATCCGATTATTAGGGCTTGTTTTGATAACCATGAAGTGCTTAATACTTCCCACTACTCACATATGGTCATATAATGAGCAATAGTTAGAGCTAAATTTTAATAAAAACTCTAAGCCAAATTAGACATAGCATGGTCATGCATATGAAAAGTCTCTCAATTATTAAACTTATATTAAGGCCTAAATGGGATGGTCACCCACACTTAGTCCTCAACCTCGTGTATAAACTAATCATAAAACACACATTCATTGCGATTACCACTGAATATGAGTAAAGAGATTAGAGCAAGTAATTCAATAAAAGAGACTTATAACGAATTGAATTAAAATAGTAGACTCTTGGATTGTAAGAGTTGTTTAATTGGTTACATCAATCCCCTAACTTAGAAGATTAGTTACAGATCAAAGGAATAAAAGAAGACATAGAAGAGTTTAAGAAGAAACCAAAGTTTGTCATTAAGGCCTCTTGACTATTGAGTTCCCTCTTCTTGATTCCCAACTCCAATGATGGATGGCTGATGTATGAGAGAAAAAGTGTAAAGGGTGACGTAAGAGTATGAACGGTTCTGGGATATAATATCCCTATAGTGGCTCTCCCCAGGTCACAGCAAAAAAAGATGTATTTATATGAATTCCAAAAAGGGTAAAAATCATCCTAGTAAGTCGTGTTGGCGGGCTGTCGCGGACCCGACTGTCGTGGTCTTACAAGACGGCACAACACTGCAACGACGCTTGATCTTCCATTACGCGCATAGTTCGAGCGACAACAGCAGTGACACTTTAGGCTCGAGGTTCATGTCGCTGGGATTGTCGCAGTCTTCCAGGACGACACTTCGACAGCTACACTTCTTCCTCCTTTTGACATGCCTTAGCTTCCTTGCAACATTAGCGACACTTGGGTCGCGAGAGTTGCTGCCACTGGGATTGTCGCGGTCTTTCAAGACGACACTTCAACAGCGACACTTCTACACTGCTCTACTTCTTGATTTTGTTCTTTGTGCCCCAATTTTCTTCTTTTCCTTCAGAAATGCCCATGATACAAAGAATTACCTGTAAAATACCTAAACGAGCCATTAAACACTCGGTTTTACCCGAGAATTAAGCAATAAGCATAGAAAGGGGGACCAAAATAGTGTTATCGTGGCTCGATCAACACCCCCAAACCTAGCCTTTTGCTCGTCCTTGAGCAAAACCGAGACAAAACAAAAACGAAACGAATGAAAACAAACAAGACTCGAAAACGAAAAACTTTTAGACACAACACAAGTTCGAAGGCCGCATTTTCAACTGGTGGTGAGATGTGGTGGAGTGTGGATGAAAGTAGTAGACACATGCAAAACATTCTCAACAACTCAAAAGTGCTCACGGGACACTTGTACCGCACGAATCTCAACACCTAAGAGTGTTCTCATATCGAGACCTAATCACTCTCACACCTTGATCATAATTCGCTTCGACTCTAAGCCTCACTGGGATATCCTCTTTTCTTTCCACTCGGAGTCCTAAGTTCACACTCATTCTAAGTATGCAAAGATAGAATTATGCATAGGAATCAAATGCTTCGCATACAACATAAAAGAAATGAAACACAATATTTGGTGAACTAGCCTAGGAAATGAATCAAATGCAATGGACGTGGAAGATCATGCTTCAACAACATTCCCAATCAAGATTTCATCGTAGATCAATTAGGTCTTCCCTTTTGGTTGTAATGGGGTCATTGGGTGAGATGTGGTGAACAAAGAATAGGGAATGGAATTCAAAAGTCACCAATCATGCTAAGCTTATATGACACACCTATACACTTAGCTCTACTTTCTATCAACTTTGAACACTAGCGTCTAGGCTTGAATTTCACATACA
Source organism: Dipteronia sinensis (assembly GCA_033220585.1). NCBI lineage: Eukaryota > Viridiplantae > Streptophyta > Magnoliopsida > Sapindales > Sapindaceae > Dipteronia > Dipteronia sinensis. Next base: position 5,720,264 of record CM065642.1, read on the forward strand.
CTTGTGCTTTTACAACTTGTGCCCTATTTTCTTTGAGTACTTTTCCTTTAACAATCAAGACTCTTTTGCACATTTCCATTTTTTCTTTTCTTTTACATTTGTCACATATTACAATTTAAGCTCATAAGTGCATATTGTTCGCACCATTCACAATTGTGAGCCATTTGCCTTTGCAAGTTACAAATGTTGCTTAAGTACACGTTATCTTACATATAAGAGCTTCTTCACCCTTCAACCACTACACTACACATCCTAACACGATTGGTAACAAGGGTAGACATGTGTTTAGGCTTTGGCTATATGGTTATAATGTGGTTCCAAATAAAAGGGTAGTGTTTGGCCTCAATTTTGGCTTTGTAGCACACAAAGAGACAAGGAAATGTGTTTAGGTTATTTAGTAGTTAATGCACACACATTGCCTAAAATCATTTCAACAACTCTATCTATTAAGGGAATGCAAGTATCCATCAAGCAATCCACAAGAATAATGCAATGTAATGTCCTATGGCAATTGATGCGTGTGACGAAATATGTGTTTAAAGATAGAAAAATGATACACTCAAAATGCGCTTTTTAGGGCTTGTGTTTGTGAACTCACTAGGTTATCTCCACTATTAGAATAAGGTGTTTGAGCACCGAGTTCTCTCAACTTGAACACAAAAGGATGGAACAAGCCCATGAAGTGCAAGTGAGACCCTAGAATGACAACAAGTTGCTTAATGAGCACATTATGCATAAATAAACTTTCCACAAACACACATTCAAAGCATCACACCCAAGCTATTTAAAGCTCAAAAATTTTGGCCATGCGACTTTTGGACTCAAAAATGAAAAGTTGAAAAACAAATATTTTTGACTCAAAATGACCGACGACGGCATCGACACCTCCAAATCTAAACTCAACATTGTCCTCAATGTTGACAATGAGTGCTCGGCGGAGAGGCGCCTAAACCGCATAAACACAACAACAACACAAAATGACACAAGTACGAACACTGGCTCAAAGAGATAGCATTCAAAAAGTCCAAGCATGCGGGCAATTCAATCATCAACCAATCTATCACAAAACAGCTCACACCCTTAACCTAAGCAGTAAAACAAAATGATAAATAAGATAAGAATATAAAGTATCAAAGCAAAGCCAACAAGTTGTGACACCTTCTAGTATTCTTCTTTCAGGCTTTTCTACGGCTGTCCAAATCACGACGACGTCGCGGCACTTGTAGCGACAGCAATTCTCTCGTGGTAAATGTTGCGTCCATACAAGACGACATCACTGCCTGCGACACCTCCTTTAAAACTACTTTTACATTGTCACGGTCTCTTCCCAAGCGACACTCCACACGACATATCTACGACAGTGATTCCTGCGGTTGATGTGTCGCGGCCTTCCGAAACGGCATCATGACCGTGACAAACTGGACTTTTGCTTGAAAAGGTTGCCAGAAGTACTGAACGTGCCTCCACTGCACTCATACTCAACATAAAGCATGTCGAAGGCATTTGCTTGAAGAAATTTAGTTTGGCAAACTCATCTTAGCTATTAGATTTGAAAACAAAATAAAATTCACCCCCAAACCTACATTTTTCTACACCTTGCACGAAAACACCACTTATCTCAAAATATAAGGTGTGGATCAATGTAGACTTGGGAGTGAAGTAGAATCACTACCATTCACATTTATTACTAGAATTGAAAAGACTATTTAAAAGAAAAGTACCTAGGTGGGTTGCCTCCCACCAGGCGGTCTATTTAACGTCTAGGCAAGACGTGGTGAAAGCGTTACGGCTCTTTAAGCACGAGATTCTCCAACCAAATGCCTTCTCCACTTGATCCACCACCCTTCATTTCAAGGAGTTTTGGACATTCTTCACTATCAAGAGTTTTCTTCCCGTCAACGATAGTGTCTCTTACTTGGTCAAGCTTGTCCTATTGGACCCACACTTGCCGAATTTTCCTTGGCTTCACTTTAGGCATGCTTTGTTTCCTTTTTGCACATTGCAATGAACTCAACACATTAGGCTTTTTTATGACCCCTAGTATGGCAAAAATGACATTTGTAAGGAAAATAAGATGAACTACGTCAAATCTTCTTCATTCTTTCTTTTGGGTGGTTTGCATCTCTCTCGATAGGTGTTGCTCATCAAAGTTCCTTACTTTATGCTTTGTTCCTCGGTCAAGACCTCGATAGTGCGTTCGGCTTTTTCAAGCTACGCTAGGCGGTCACATTCCTTGACCCTTGCTACCCTTAGAGCAATCTCTTTTCCAATCAATTCTTCATTGATGGCATCTATTGTCATGTTCTTTAGTTCCACTTGCCATTGCATTTTTCTTGTCCTTCAGGCAAAATCTTCCTCTTGTTCTTCTATTATCCGTGCAAGATCTTCCGCCCCCTTGATTGCTTCGTCTCTTTCTTTCCCAAGAACTTCCATCTTCTTCGTCAACACAGTATTTTTACTCACAAGTTCATTAATGTCTAAGAATGTTTGTTTGGCACATATATCCCCAACTTGACCGCGCTCCTCACTTCTTTCTTCAAAAAGTGCCAAGATCTCATATAGATACTCATTTGCATTTTTAGAATCGTCTTTTGACTGAAACATGTCTACTGCTAAACAATCAACTAAGTTAAAGTCTTGCAAGTCTGAGCTGAATACCTTAAATTCTACTATGTCGTCCAAGACTGTCATGGAAATTTTTCCTTCATGTACATCAATGATTGTTCTTGCAGTCTTTATGAATGGTCTACCTAAAAGGATAGGTCTCATGTTCATCTCACCACTCACATCGTCCATATCTAAGACCACCAAATCTACTGGAATGATGAGCTTGTCAACCTGCACTAACACATCTTCCATAATTCCTCTCGGGTACCTTGCTGAATTATCTGCTAACAATAGTGACATTGATGTTAGCTTGAGCTCATTCAATCCAAGCTGCTTGTAAATGGCGGACGGCATCAAATTGATGCTAGCTCATAAGTCTGACATGGCCCTCTTAAGCTTGGTACCTCTAACTGTGATGTTGATACAAAAACTGCTCTAATCCTTAAGCTTAGGTGGAAGCTCCTTCTGTAGAACTACACTAGCCCTGCCTGCAATGATCTCTTTGTGGTTTGGTCCAAACGTTTTTCGGTTAGTGTGAAGACTCTTGAAAAACTTAGCATACACTGATATCTTCTTTATCATCTCTAGTAAGGGTAGGTTTACATGCACCTTGGAAAACACATCAAAAATCTCTTTGAATGCCTTATTCATTTTGTCCTTCTTCAATCTTCCCGAAAATGGAATCAGAGGAATGTATGGGTTGGGTGACTTGTGTAAGAGGGATTTCTTCTCGGGAATTTTCTTAACCACTATCTCTTCCTCTTCTACTCTAGTTTTTTCCCCACTCTTTTCTTTCGACTCCTTAGCCTTCTTTCTCTTCGGTTCACCAACATCTCCGATGTCTAGAACCCGGCCACTTCTCAAAACTGTCAATGCATGTGCCTGTTCTAACTGACTAGGAAATTTACCCGGGTCATTCTTGTGGATAGTGTCGGCTACCTGCCCCAATTATGTCTCCAACTTCTTTATAGATGCCTCTAGATTGGTAAATCTCTGTCCACTTGCTTGGATGAAGTTGTTCAAGTTCTAATCTGTTTGCTGCGAACTCTGAGCAAGGTTGGTCACTAGATCTTCCAAATAAGGTTTCCTAGGCTGATATGAAGACATGTCTTTATTCCCTGAATTATTCCACTGTTGACCACTTAATCATTTGCCCTAGTAATTTCCCCTATTGAATCCTCCTTGATTTGCTCCTTGAGTATTTGACTGGGTGTTCAAGGCATTGTTCTGATCCGACAATGAGAAATTGGGATGGTTGCGCCACCCTGGATTGTAGGAGTTGGAGAATGGATCATTTCTTCCTCTTCAATAGTTCAAGGCTTGGACCTCCTCTATCTCGAACGGCATCATTTCTCTACATTGAGGGTCTCCTTCGTATAACACATTTTCCCTTCCTTGTTGTTGACCCATGTTCCTTTCCATTGCCTCCACTTGTTTGGTTAGCCTAGCCATTTGAATAGTTATATCTGTATCTTAGCTAACAGCATGTTTTCCTCCCCTTCTTGAAGTTGAGCTTCTATGTTTGGAATTGAGAGCCAATGTCTCATATATCTTGAAAATTTCAAGAGCCGATTTCTTTGTGAGTGCACCTCCACACGCATTATCTACCAAAACTTGTGTGAATTCCGTCAATCATTCATAGAAACTGCAGACCTTGTACTCTTTGGTTACCAAATGAGGAGGGCATTGTTGTAAGAGAATCCTATATCTTCCTCATGCCTCATGAAAGGGTTTATTATCTTCCTCCCTGAAGCTTGCAATTTGGATCTGAATGTCCTTTGACTTTACGGCCGGGAAGAATCTATCAAAGAAAGCTTGGCACACATCTTCCCATGATCTCAAAGATACGGGCTTCAAGGAAATGAACCACACTTTGGCTCTATCCTTCATACAATTCCAAAAACACCTCATCTTTAACTGTTCTTCTGTGAGTCGGCCTATCGAAAAAACTTCCAAGATGGATTAGTAGTCCTTCATGAATTGCAAACAATTTTCATTTGGGAGGCCATTGAAAGATGAAAGCATAGCCACATGGAGCCCCTTCAATTCATAACTCCTAGCCGCCGCATTTAACACTATAGGCGATGGTTAGCTCTCGATCATCGGTTGCCCAGACTCTCTCATTGCTAAAATCCCCTCGTCAATCTCATGTGTTGGTGACCCCGGTGGACTCACATGCTCTTCTTGCTCAGCCATTTCCGGAATATAAGTATTCTCCAAATCAACAAAAATGTTTAGGCCTTCGAATTTCCTAGCAAGCCGGCCTACAAGGTTGATGTTGTTGTTAGCTGGAAACAAATTTCCTCTAAGCGAACGACGTCAGTGCATACACCTGTGGCCCTAAAACACCAAAAACACAAATACCAAAGAAGTAAAAAGAAACTAAACTAAAATAAAACTAATCTAATAAAATAAATGACACGCACTACCTAAACCAAATTAACTATATCAACAAACGAATCTACGCCGATCCCCCACAGCGGCGCCAAAATTGATTCAGTATTTTCATCCACTCAATTTGAAATAAAAGTTCGTTCACTGGGATCGAAGATTCTATTGTTGAAAGCTAATTAATTTAATGAAATACTAACCTACGTGCATGAAATCTGAATGGCACAATGCTTGTTTTTAGGAGAGACAAGTGATTAACTAATTTGCAAATGTAAATAAACTAACTATCGCAAGCACACACAAAGAGATGAATATGGAGAAAATGCTAGGGAATTAAAGCAACCTAATTAAACCACTCAATGCAATCCTTAAATCTTGTTAAGCTCTACAATCCGATTATTAGGGCTTGTTTTGATAACCATGAAGTGCTTAATCATTCTCACTACTCACGCATGGTCATGTAATGAGCAATAGTTAGAACTAAATTTTAATTAAAACTCTAAGCCAAATTAAACACAGCATGGTCATGCATATGAAAATTCTCTCAATTATTAAGCTTATGGTAAGGCCTAAATAGGATGGTCACACACACTTAGTCCTCAACCTCATGTATAAACTAATCCTAAAACACACATTCATTGCGATCATAACTGAATATGAGTAAAGAGATTAGAGCAAGTAATTCAATAAAAGAGACTAATAACGAATTGAATTAAAATATTAGACTCTTGGTTTGCAAGAGTTGTTTAATTGGTTACATCAATCCCCTAACTTAGAAGATTAGTTACACATCAAAGGAATAAAAGAAGACATAAAAGAGTTTAAGAAGAAACCAAAGTTTGTCATTAAGGCCTCTTGACTATTGAGTTCCCTCTTCTTGATTCCCAACTCCAATGATGGATGGCTGATGTATGAGAGAAAAAGTGTAAAGGGTGATGTAAGAGTATGAAAGGTTCTGGGATAGAATATCCCTCTAGTGGCTCTCTTAGGTCATAGCACAAAAAGATGTATTTATATGAATTCCAAAAGGGTAAATATCATCCTAGTAAGTCGTGCTGGCGGGCTGTCACGGTCTTACAAGACGGCACAACACTGCGACGACGCTTGATCTTACATTCCGCACGTAGTTCGAGCGACAACAGCAACGAAACTTTAGGCTCGAGGGTTCCTGTCGTTGGGATTGTCGCGGTCATCCAAGACGACACTTCGATAGTGACATTTCTTCCTCCTTTTGACACGCCTTAGCTTCCTTGCAACATTAGCTACACTTGGGTCACGAGAGTTGCTGCCGTTGGGATTGTCGCAATCTTCCAAGACGACACTTCAACAGCGACACTTATACAAGGCTCTGCTTCTTGATTTTGTGCTTTGTGCCCCAATTTTCTTCTCTTCCTTCAGAAATGCCCCTGATACAAAGAATTACCTGCAAAATACCTAAACAAGCCATTAAACACTCGATTTTACCTGAGAATTAAGCAATAAGCATAGGAAGGGGGACCAAAATCTAGTGTTATCGTGGCTCGATCACTTAGCTTTCGTTCTTGTTTTCAGGCGTATTTTTGTATATAAGTGTTTGTTGAGCCTTGTGTAAGTACATATTCCCTATTTCAAGGTTTTGAGCTTAACTGATTAGTTGGGAAGCAAAATGAGCTAAAAATAGAATATATTGGAAGTATTTAGAGTTGTCGTGGCCTCACCGTTGACCCAAACTGCGACGTGATTCATGGTCAACTATGGCAAGTTCCATGGTGCATCGGTCACCGAACCAGAACCCGACACAAAGACTGCGGCATAGGTCAACTCTATTTTCCAAAGGTTAGTGGGCTAAAATTGTAAAGTGCACATACATAACACCTGAATTTTAGGGTCTATAACTCCCTCCTCAGATTGAATTGGGTTTCGTACCACCTATTTTTAGAAAGCTCCACAAGTCTACTTTCCAGCAGTTTTTACGGATCGCAGTTCTGGGATTTCTAAAGGGAGCTATGCGCGTTTCCGTAACAGTACGCGAAGTTAAAATTTCTTTCCAGTGTGCGAGGCGACCTGTGAGGTGACCAAACTCACTCGCATCACTACTCACATCATCTTTTGCCCAAAATTCATAGCAGGCGAGGCGACCTGCGAGGCGACCATTCTGCTCGCCTCAGCACTCGCATCGGAGCCTATAATGGCCAAAATGGTCCTTTCGTACCCCAATTCATCCTCAAACTTTCCCTAACTATAAATACACTTTTTCTTCTCTTTTCTTCAGACAGCGGCTACAGAACTTTATCTTCTTCATTTCTTCATCAATTAAGAGAAAGAGAAGCTTTCCAAGCTCTCATGGAGGTTTTCCTCCATATAAGGCTTTCCATATCCATTTTCTACCATCACCCATCACAATTGAGAGTAGATTACATAGAGATTGGAGTGGTCTATGACCAATTTTGAACCAAGCATGGAAGGGAGCTCTTTGAGGGATTTCTTCAAGGGTTGTACCTCTTTTATCTCAATCTCTTGTATTTCATGTTTTCTTTTATGTGTAATCCCCACTTGGGAAATATTGTAAACTTATATTTGTGCTCAATATGTATGTTGGATGTTTTATATTCATTTGAGTTTTGAATTGTTCTTGATATTATTAAGTAATCTCTTGTCTTGAAATGCATGTGTGTGGAGATTGGAAATTGATATGTGCTTATGGATGAGATTAGGAGTAGTTTAACTCAATTGTAGGATTAGTGTAATTAAATATCCCATTTGTGTGTGTATGTCTTTGGAATGTGAAAATGCATTGTATGGATGGATTCGAGTGTATGTGGGTTTCGGTTGTACCTCGAAGGATGACCAATCCGGGTATGACCGTAATCACTTAGCTCCTACGAATAATGAAACTTTTTTTATGCATGATCGTGCTAGAATAGGTTTTGGTTATATGTTCATATGCTTAATGGTATGGACTAGAGGCACATTGCTCTTCCATGACCCTTTTGGGAGTGATTAGTGTTTCGAATCCCTTACTAGGAACTAGAAGCACATTGCTCTTCCATGACCCTTTTGGGGAGTAATTAGTGTTTAGAATCTTTTAATTGAGAGAACAATCCCTCAACTTGAATTGAATGCACTTAATGTTTAACAATCAACCTATTTGCACTTATGTTGGTGAACTCGTAAACCCTCGTATAGCCATTATCTTGCATCTCTATTATTCACCCTTTTGTTATTTCTCATTTAATCACCATTCTCACCCCTTCATATTCTTTTGTTTGCTTTTACTTTCTTTCATTTTCTTTGTACACCGCATTATGCACACACTTCACACACACCATTCTCACCTATCCGCACTTTATTTACATTGCTTTCTATAAACACTAGAACTAGATCCGATTGACGGATACCACTTTCCTGCGGAACGATACCCTCGTTTACCGTTTTACTAGTCTTTTGTTAGTTAGAGCACACACTTTACACAATTTAGAGCTACACATAGCTTCTCCTAAGCTATACACCTTAACATGAACAATAACTAGTGTATGTGAAGTGTTTGGGTTGTGTAGGTGGTGGAGGTTTAGTGTTTGGTCTCAAATTTTTCCAATGAAATCAGACATCAAGGGACAAGTATTTAGGCTATTTTAGTAGTAACGCTCACATTCAAACCCAAAATCATTTCTAAAAGATCAATTTACTAAGGGAATACAAATATCAAACAAGCAATCTACATGTTGATGTTTCATAGCAATCAATGAAAGAAATTTGATGTGCAATGAGATCACTAAAAATTAAGTACAAATTTGAAGAGTGTATAAGAGTAGAAACAAAATATACCCTCAGATTTTCGCAATTTAGGCTTAGTGTAGCTCACGAATAGTCTCCACTATTTTCTCAAGCTAAACAAGAATAGAGGTCGCATTCACCTTAACAACAAAAGATTGGCACTGTACAAACATATTTAAAAGCAATGCACAGAGCTCAAAGCATACATGATATGTCTCTATCAGCACGCAAAGGAAAACAAGTCAACAAAAATGGACTCTAATTCCAAAAAAACTCAAAATTGTCCTGTTTGTGCGGAGATTTGAAATTTTTTTAAACTTAACAAAAACAAACATAGAAACGAAAACAAACATAAAACATGAAGGTGTCCATACCCCTCAAACCTAAACTCAACATTGTCCTCAATGTTGTTCAACTCATAAAATATAAACAACGTTTAGTAAGATTCGGGAGATAGAACATAAATATCACAAAAGGCTAAAAACAAAAACACATCAAATCCTAAAATCTAAGCACAATACAAATCCACTCTTAGATCTAGACTAAAAATATAAATCACAAACACAACAAACATAGCATTCCTATCATTAAGCGCATAGGCGGTTTCCACCCAAGTAGACAACTACTCCACAAAGCACTCAAAATTAAGCTCAAAATGTAAAGGATACCTCTTGTGGCTCCAACCAACGCGTATGTCGTGGCGCTGCCGTTTCACTTGGGGGTTGTTGCAGCGCGAGAAGTGCACTTTCACTATTTTTATGAGTTGTGCGGTCATCCGACCTGAAATTTTTCCTTTCCATACACAAGCACAACTCAAATAACATTAAATGCATATGCTATAAAAAGGAAAAATAATAAAAACAAAAATCCTAAACACATACATTTATATATATATATATATATATCCACAAAGCAATTAAATCTAAATATTCACATAACCTAATCTAAAACAAGAAACAATCAACGAATGGGCACCTCCCCAGCAGCGGCACCATTTTGATGAGAGCGTCGTTGTACTCTCGTCAAAAGATTTTACATTTTGTAATTCAACATCGCTGGTGCACGGGTCAAGAGACTAGTATAGCAACAAGCAAGGGTATCGTTTCGTAGGGAGGAGTTATCCGTCAACCGTCTCATGTTTTAGCGTTTATTGAAAGCATGTAAATATAATGCAGATGTAGTGAGAATGGTGTGTGTGAGGTGAATGCATATTGCGGTGTTGTGTGTGTGTGTGTGTGTGTGAATGCGAAGGAAATGTAAAGGATACCTCTTGTGGCTCCAACCAACGCGTATGTCGTGGCGCTGCCGTTTCACTTGGGGGTTGTTGCAGCGCGAGAAGTGCACTTTCACTATTTTTATGAGTTGTGCGGTCATCCGACCTGAAATTTTTCCTTTCCATACACAAGCACAACTCAAATAACATTAAACGCATATGCTATAAAAAAGAAAAATAATAAAAACAAAAATCCTAAACACATACATTTATATATATATATATATATATCCGCAAAGCAATTAAATCTAAATATTCACATAACCTAATCTAAAACAAGAAACAATCAACGAATGGGCACCTCCCCAGCAGCGGCACCATTTTGATGAGAGCGTCGTTGTACTCTCGTCAAAATATTTTACATTTTGTAATTCAACATCGCTGGTGCACGAGTCAAGAGACTAGTATAGCAACAAGCAAAGGTATCGTTTTGTAGGGAGGAGTTATCCGTCAACCGTCTCATGTTTTAGCGTTTATTGAAAGCATGTAAATATAATGCAGATGTAGTGAGAATGGTGTGTGTGAGGTGAATGCATATTGCGGTGTTGTGTGTGTGTGTGTATGTGAATGCGAAGGAAATGTAAATGAATGCAAATAAAAACAAAAGAATATGGAGGGTGAGAATGGTGTTTAAGGAGACTAATAATAAAAGGATGGATATGAGAGATGCATGAGAATGATCACACAAGGGGCAACTGTTAGCACTATATATAAAGATAACTAGATCTCGTATTGTATGCATAAGTATGAATAGATGCGTACCTGGAAGCGCAGCGGAAACCATCCAAGTTATAGAGACTCTCAATCCCGAATCCATAATAGCGCAATAACCTGAAAAGAAAACAATAGGAAGTCTTCTACTCTCTTCTCACCTTTCTCAGATTGCCTAATAAGGAGACAATTCTGTAATACACACTATGAGTGAGAGTAGAGACCCCCTATAAATAGTATAACTTCCTAGAATCATAACCCATAGAGGATTCTCAATCCTAATAGGATGGCTAGTCCCAAAAAGAATACTTAGGCCCACGCATATACAATAGCCCATATCATATCCTACATATATTTAATGTAGCTAAGGTGCACTAAGCCCGTCAAATATTGATCACAATCAAACGGGCTCTATCCGATCAACTCTCACTTACTTAAACATTCTAATCAATTCGGTTATTCGTAAACTCAAAATATAATATCATATGTTGCTCACATTTTTAGAAAAAACTTACATTCTCCCACTTGAGCTACATAGACATTATTATTTTAGATTTAAAAATTCATTTTAGAAAACAACACTCCGAATTGACAAACAATTATATGTGGCCACAAAGAATGTTTAAGAGAGCAACACCTTCCTTCCCCTTAGTCCAATAGAACCTTAAGTATCCAACTACATAGATCAATACATCTTTAATCGACATAAGACCATATGTAATCAAAATACTTTTAGCTCTACCTACCCAAGGTAAAATGGTATGTATGTGTGGTATGGAAATTACATGCAAATGTGATCATCATGCCTATTTCCATATAGGTCCAACTTTGCATCATGCAAAGCAGTTTAAAGACAAGCAAACTTAATGTCTTAAGCATTTTACACTCACTGGCCAAACACTTTAACCATGAGTTAAACCTCCCTTAAGACGGGTAAATCCTTCTGTCTTAAGTAATGTTCACTAATCGGTGGAAACTTTATACCTTATTAGTGAACTGCCCTCTCAAGCTAAAAGCTTGAGATTTCCTGCTATAATCAAACATCCGTGTGCACACAATAACAAATATGGCAAACATGCATCTTAACATGTATATATAATACATTCTCGAGAATATAAAACAAACATGCATAACATAAATGTAGTTAAACTAATAAAAACAACTCCCACTAACCAAATATATCAAAATATCAATCATCTAGTAAAGGATATAACATGCTCCACAAAACCTCCGGAGTCAAATATCTTGGTTAGTGTATCAAGAGTTATTTTACTTGTGGCTATTAGAAACTCGCAACTCTTAAATATACTCAACCACATAATATCCATTTGATTAAACCTCCGAGATCTCTTAGTATATTCAGAGAAAATAAATGCAATTAAATTATCACATTCTACTTTAAAATATGATTTTACAATCAAAATTCTTTAGAGTTGCAATATATAAAGCCACATATTCTTTATCCATCCATACATGTGAGCATGAAACAATCAACCTCTACAAATACTATGAAACCTCCTCCATTTTTTAAATGACTATCCACTAATATATGCCAAATTGGTTTGAAATCTGTAAAGTCTACTAATGTAATCATAGAATCAATACATATATATTAAGCTTTCATTAAAATATCAATTGCAGATATTTACATGATCTTTTCTTATGAGAACTCTCCAATTTATTTGAGGAATTAAAAACTTATATAAGTTTATCACTTTTACCAATAGATGCCTCAAACAAGTAAACTTGTAATCATATTAATCCTTTGAGTGCTCTATTAATCTATTTTCTCAATAGCATTATCAAAAAGGCTTGTTCGAGTTTTTCACCTCGAAATACTAGAAATAAAATTCTTAATGTCACACAAGTGACAACATAGAGCACATAGAAAATAAACTTACTCCCACTGACCCTCAGCTATGTCTAATGACAAAATAAAACTTTTGACAAAGTCTTAAAATGCTACAACATTATTAAACTAAACACCATTGTCTGGAAACTTGATTAACTATGTCATTGAAGTCTTAAAATGCAAACTTAATACTAATTTTCAAGTAAAACCTTCAAGCCATAAATATGACCATATACTTTTCAACATTTATGCTGAAAGTATTATTACTTCGAAAAATCATGTTCAACCAATTAGTTTGCAACTGTCTGACAACTAAGTCAAAAACCAAACTCCAATGACACCTAAAATTGCAATTCAACAAACATGACATTTATTCAATATAAATATCACAAGCACAAGATTTCTACATTAAACTCAAGTGTTTGAAATTATACATTCTTAACAACATCACTTTCTCCCCTTTAAGAATGTATAATGCATAGATACAATTATTCTCATAAATAAAATAGAACAAGTTTTATGAACTATTACTAATAGTTTCTAACATTTGCAGTCATATTCTTATATTTTATGAGATCACTTTTAATACAATTAATTAAAAGACATAAAACCGAGAATTTAAAAATATAATCAAATAATGCCCTACGAATCAATTATCGCCATTATACCTTTGGTAATGTGATTAAAATGATTATATCTAAACTACAAGAACAATCATCAATCTAATTCTAAAACCTAAAAGTAGAATTTAGAATACGAGAAGAGTTCGAAGATCCTTAAAGATTATTATTTACAAAAATCATCATATAACTCATTAGGTGAAAATCATAAGCAAGAATGTATTATCTTGAATAAGCTTCAAGATATTAATTTAAATTCTCAGTCTTATTATGAAAATAATACTATGCATTACATGACCAAAATCGGAAATATCATCCAATAAAACCTTTAGAGGTTAAAGATAATCTAAATATTACCATGAATTCAAATGAATTCTATTAAAACCTCTATACTACTTGGTCCTTATTAAATACTGAGTTCACTGGAAGGATCTATAACATAAAATATATCACAAGAAACAACTCACTAAGTGTGTAATTGATAATCAATCAAATATTTCAAAATATAAATCAAAGGGTACCTTTTTCTTGCGATAGCAAATTATTATGCCCTCAGGTATTTTCTTTGACTTACTATGTTGAATTGTCAAAATTTCCAGACTACTTCCTATGGTGTTTGTATCCTATCACCTTTATCAAAATGAAAAACAAAAGACATAACTTTATATAATAGATTAACTTAACAAAACTTTTGACATTGGGTTCACTAAACTTTATTTATCCTTTAATCCTCGCTAAGGTAAAAACCAATTGGAGCGTCTCATCTAATCCATCAAAAAGGTCCATCAACCAATATCTTAATGGCATTTATTTAGAAATTGTAGAGGTGTATAAAATAAATTAAATCGTAGTATATTCATGCTCACACCGATTTCCATAATCATTATAAATAATGATTTAACCTTCATGGAAATCTAACACAACATCATGATCTGTCTTTAGGACAAAGACCACAACGCACGTGTTAAAACTTTCCTACTAGTGATTCACCTATTTGGAAGATGAACATCACTTTTTATTCTTCAATGCTCACAAAACTTCCACAAATGATGACTCTCTTAGACAGATGATCAACACATGTATAATTTTACCTCAATGCAGTTCAAAACCTTAATCATTGATAATCTAACGAATATGGTGTAATCTTAACGACTAGTTCACTACGTGAAGACATAGCCATCCGACTCCGTAAATATTCCAAACACAATTGATTATATAATTTTATCAAAAGATTATAAAATCTTAATGGGTAGTCCACTACGTGGAAACATAACCATTCGACTTTATAATAATTTCTAATATAATCAATTAATGTCTTTAATGAAATAAACAAATCATAATGAAATCTTAATGGTTAGTCTACTACGTAGAAACGTAACCATCCAATTTCATAATAATTTCATAGGTTATGCATTTGTAAATCATGAACTGCAAATCCAATATCATTATACCCAACATAAATTTATATATTTCTCTTAATCAATCCAAGACGGTCACACATAATTTTTATTTTAAAATTATGCAAAATAATGAGAAATATATAACCTTTTTAAATCCATGTTAAGTGGATATTATCCGTGAGCATATAGAATATGTAGGCATCAATAAGTGTTGGGCACTTTCATTCAATTAAATGAAAATTTATTAGAGGCGACCTCCAAAATTTCTAACATTTATATCACATTATATAAATGAATACTTCAAGATGACGAACCTCCTACGGAGAAGAACATCACCCATCACATGTGTCTAACCTTTACAACATATTGTATAAGTGAATATCTCAAGATAATGAACCTCCTACGGAGAAGAACATTACCTATCACATGCATATAATTCCACCATTGCAGTTCAAATTTAATAATTGATAACCAACGAATTTCTCAAAATCTTAATGATTAGCCACTAAGTGAATCATAATCATCCAATTCACGAGAATATTCTATCAATTATTAAACTTACCAAATTAATAATTATTAACAGACGAATTTCTCAAAATCTTAATGATTCGTCACTAAGTGAAACATAATCATCCGATTCACGAGAAAATTCAAAACAAATTATTACGTTTAACCTCATCAATAATCAATAACCGACGAATTTCTCAAAATCTTAATGATTAGTCACTACGTGAAACATAATCATCCGATTTACGAGAAAATTCTATCAATTATTGAATCAAAATCATTAATAATCGATAACCGACGAATTTCTCAAAATCTTAATGATTAGTCACTACGTGAAACATAATCATCCGATTTACGAGAAAATTCTATCAATTATTGAATCAAAATCATTAATACTTGATAACCGACGGATTTCTCAAAATCTTAATGACTAGTTCACTACGTGAAGACATAGTCATTCGATTCACGAGAAAATTCTATCAATTATTAATTTTAAACAAACTAATAATTATTATGAAAACTCAATGATTAGTCACTACGTGAAACATAATCATTCGAAATATAACTATTTATGAACTGCAATTATTCTCATAAAAATTTGGAAAATTTTAAAATTGCCTCATGATTTTGGTCAATTTCAAATTGGTTCATATATTTGTCAAAATATTAAATTGGCCCAATTACTTTCTGAAATTATAAATCTGCCCCAACACATGATCAATTACACATAGATACTTCAACGTTATATTAATTCAAACAGGCCCAAGAAGAACTGCGTAACAGCCCAATATTATTTCTAATTTACAAAAGGACCTAGGGAATTTTCATAACAGTCCAAAACTATATCTAATTCACAAAAGGTGGCCCATAGCAAATCCAACCAAGAAACCCTAGGTTTCTTGCGTCGCAGCCAACCTTGCTCTGACAGCCACCAGAACGGCGGCAATAACAGCCGGAAAAGCAGCGGAAAGCCGCCCCGTTTATTGTTCCAAACATCAGATCCACAAACAATCACGAATCTAAACCACCCACTACACATCCGCGATCGCACGGATCTCCTCATCATTGGGTACCCACGTCGTCACTGAAAAAGCGACGATCAACAGCCGACTCAAATATAGCAGCACCGGATCATGACGGGTCTAGTACGATTGACTAGAGACTTATGCGGGTCTGGTGCTTCCTGACCATCGACCCAAATCAATCGATCTGCGAGGATCTACAAACCCCAAGACAAATCCGCAATCAAGTGGATCTCTTGCTTGACAGCGATACATGCCATCACCGGAAAAGGCGACACCGAACTGTGACCACGCCATCACCGGAAAAGATGACGTCAAGTTCCAAACTATCGGTCGGCAATGGATGCGTGCCTGGGGTGGGAACAGGGTCATCTGACCCGTATCCATATTAGGTCTAATGCAAACGACCCATTGTTGTGCAAGGTCTGGGTCACCTTTCGACCCGCTTCATGGTGTAGGTCTGTTATGGTTGACCCAGAACGACTCACAACAGGTGTGAAATTTGCACCTAAAATATAGATTTACATCCTAACGAAATCCCTAGATGCAACCCAATTCAATCAACCATCACCAGATTCATAGCAGAACATCATAAACAATATGAATATAAACATGGATTTTAATTTGCTATCTGACGACATACCAGTACGCATAATGTGAGTGACAAACTTAAACAACTAATCCATGTGATCGCCTTCATAGAATCAGATACAGTTGTGTGTATATTAGTTCATGGCAACTAATCCATTCAAATACAGTCATGGCATCAATAATTTAACACAATTAATCCGGTGTGTATAAAAGCAAAATACAGATAGGAAATCAAAACCATTCAACCTATACAACAATACGATTGGCTCTGATATCACTGTTAGCACTATATATATAAAGATAACTAGATCTCGTATTATATGCATAAGTATGAATAGATGCGTACCTGGAAGCGCAGCAGAAAGCCGAAAACCATCCAAGTTATAGAGACTCTCAATCCTGAATCCATAATAGCGCAATAACCTGAAAAGAAAACAATAGGAAGTCTTCTGCTCTCTTCTCACCTTTTTCAGATTGCCTAATGGGGAGATAATTCTGTAATACACACTATAAGTGAGAGTAGGGACCCCCTATAAATAGTATAACTTCCTAGAATCCTAACCCATAGAGGATTCTCAATCCTAACCCATAGAGGATTCTCAATCCTAATATGATGGCTAGTCCTAAAAGGAATACTTAGGCCCACACATATACAATAGCTCATACCATATCCTACATATATTTAATGTAGCTAAGGTGCACCAAACAATTGTCATATGTTGCTCTATCACAATCAAACGGGCTCTACCCGGTCAACTCTCACTTACTTAAACATTCTGATCAATTCGGTTTTTCGTAAACTCAAAATATAATGTCATATGTTGCTCACATTTTTAGAAAAATCTTACAGCAATAAGTTCACCATACCTAAGTGCACAAATAATGGTTGTTAGGCAATGAATGACATCCTATTAGTTAGGGGCTCGTTCTCATGATTAAGGGATTCTGAAACCAAATCATCTATTATCACGAATCATCTTTGATTAAGGAATATCAAAATCCAATCATCACTCCCCAAAGGTCGTGGATAGAGCAATGGTGTCTTAAGATCAAAGACACATTAAGCACTAGAACATAGAGCCAACTTAAGGCATTAAGCACTTCTAATTCAAGTTAAGGGCTTGCTATCTCTATTAAGAGATTTGAGACACAGATCACTCCCCAGCGGTCATGGATAGAGCAACCGTGCCTCTAGTCTCAATTAAGGGATTCGAAAACACTTCTCACTCCCCAAAGGTCATGGCTAAAGCAAGTGTGCATGTAGTCCCTACCATTATGGAAATGAAAATAAAGCCAGAACCTATTCTAGCAAAACGGTCATGCATTAAACAAGTTTCATATATTCTTTAGAGCCAAGTGATCATGGTTATACCCGGATTAGTCATCCATGGAGGTACAACCGAAACCTACAAAATCTCAAACCCATCAAAACAAGGTATTTCGACCTTCCAAAGACATACACACACGAATGTGATATTTGATTACAACTACTCATATAATTAAGTTAATCTACTCCTAATATCATCCATGTACATATATCAATTTTCAATCTCCACACACAACCATATCAAGATAAGAGATTATTCAATAATAGCAAGAACAAATCAAAACCCAACTAAATATAAACACAACCAACATATATTGAGCACAAATTTGGTTTACAATATTTTCCAAGTAGGAATTACACATCTAGAATACAAGAAAAACAAAGAGATGAGTAAATAAGAATACAACCCTTGAAGAAATCCCTCTAAGAGCTCATTCCTTTGTCTAGCTCAAATTTGGTCAAAGACCACTCCTTCTCCTTGCTATCTACTCATAGATGTGATGGATGATGGGTAGAAACGGTGGTGGAGAGACATCCATGGAGGAAAACCTCCATGGATACTCTTGGAAGCTTCTCTCTCACTCTTGATTAATGAAGAAGATGAAGAAAATAAAGGGCTGCTGCTGTTCTTGTCTAAAGATATGAGAAAAAAGATGCATTTATAGTTAGAGAAAGTTTGGGGATAAATTGGAGTGCGAAATGACCATTTTGGCTTTTCCAGGCTCCGAGGCGAGTGCCGGGGTGAGTGGAATGGTCACCTCGCAAGTGGCCTCACCTTCTGTGATGTTTGGGCAGAGGTTGAGGAGAGTGATGGTTAGGTCGCCTCATAGGTCGCTTCGTACACTAGTATGGAATTTTAGCTTCACGCACCATCACGAAAACACGCATATCTCCCTCTAGAAAACCCGGAATTGCGATCCGTAAAAACCGCTGAAAGTAAACTTATGGGGCTTTCCAAATATATATAGAAATCATCATGATTCAATCTGAGGAGGGAGATATGCCCATCGAAAGTTAAGTGTTCTGCACAAAGATCTCTGGCACGGTCTGGTTTCCAACCTCGCGCACCGTTACGAAAACGATCATAACTCCCTCTAGAAAACCCGACATTGGGATCCGTAAAAGCTGCTGGAAAGTAGACTTCTGGGGTTTTCTAACAATAGTTGGTATGAAACCCAGTTCATTCTGAGAAAGGAGATATGGACTCTGAAATTTGTATGTTATGCATGGGCACTTTACAATTTTAGCCCATTAACCATTGGAAAACAGAGTTGACCTGTGCCGCTGTCTCTATGTCGCGTTCTGGTTCGACTGACTGGATCCACCATGGAAACTTGTCATGGTTGACCACTGATCATGCCACGGTTTTGATCAATGGTGAGGCCGCGACAACTCTGTGTGGCTTCCATTTCTTCATTGTTTTGCTCATTTTAGCTTCTCAAACTTGACTTTAAGCTCAAAACCTTATTGTATGGAATATGTACCTACACAAGGCTTAACAAACACATTATATACAAAAACATGCCCGAAAACGAGAACAAAATCTAGGAAATAGGGAGCTCAAATAGGTACATTTACCATCCAATCACTTCATTAACTACAAAGGCAATCAAAACAAAGTAAAAATCAAGCCCCTCAACTTTAATTATCGAAGAAACATTAATAACATTAAAAATCTGAAATACAAAGCTACTTCCCCGACCAAGCTTCGAAAGGCTACAATATATATATATATACATATATATTAACAGAGATATTTTATAGGCGGCCAAAAACGGCAAGGCGAAAGCCAAACAACACAGAACAAGCAAACAACAAAGAACAAGCACAGCAAAACAGACAAGACAAAGTAGAAAACAGGGGAAACGAACAAACAAAAAAAAAACTGCCAGCCAAAAGCACAAAGCACTAAATAAAACATCCGTAGAATGGTGGCACACAACTAAACATCTCTCAGTGAACAAAATCTCTTGAGAAGCTCGAGCCCAGTTTGGCCAGGTTGTCAGCAAAGAAATTTGAAGCTCTTGAACTAAACGAAATAGTCATGCCACCATGTAATCTCAGAGGACCCCTGATATCGTAGACCAAGTTAACTAATTTGAAGCAACCAAACTCCTCCTGATTAATCCAAGACACTGCCACTTTAGAGTCACTTACGATCTCAATAATTTGACCTTTCATATACGGATTCGCCAGGCCAAATCCATTCCTCATGACGCAGAACGGAAGTTCTAGGATCACCAGCGTAACCCTAACAGTAACATAAACTGTAATCTACCAGAAAAGAATTGAAACCAAATTGCAAATATTATTGAATGCGTTGAAACTGATACAAAAAAGCCTTAAATAGGCTCAAAAAACCCTAAAAATAGTAAAAGACTAAAATATCCTCATCTAAAGAAAAAAACGGAAAACAAATAAAAAAACACTAAAATCTTCGGTTGCCTGATAACCTAACTTAAACAGCTCCGTTGAGGGAGTAAATGACGTCGACCAGGGCTAACCCCAGTTGTCCTGCTGTAGAGCTCTGAAAACCTTTTTCGAAAACATATTATAATAGGAAATCTGACAACCGAGCTAAAAGTTATGCCCGTTTCTTTGAAGCACCTCTTTTGGACAATTTCCTATACATTTCTTCTTCAAAGTCCAAAGCCAACTGTCCTACATCACCTCAAACCTAGGAGTTTCGGTTCTCATAGTCTCCTTAA
Organism: Dipteronia sinensis; assembly: GCA_033220585.1. Taxonomy (NCBI): domain Eukaryota; kingdom Viridiplantae; phylum Streptophyta; class Magnoliopsida; order Sapindales; family Sapindaceae; genus Dipteronia; species Dipteronia sinensis. The sequence goes on from CM065642.1 coordinate 5,741,026, forward strand.
AATAGTCACTGATATTTAAGAGAAGATAGGTAAGGGATCGTTGAATGGCTACAATTATTAAGATGTGTCTATTTATGTATATTTAATTTAATTAACTACAATTTTTTTTTTGAAACTACAAGTTTTATTGAGAATAAAAGAAAGACAACAAAACAACCAAGAAAACAGAGGAGATGCAGGGCAAGGCAAAGACAGAACCTAACAAAGTGCCACTGCCAACAAGCCCCAAAGAAAACCCAAAAGCAAAGAAAAGCAAAGGAAGCACAAGCAAGTCACCTGTAAGCACAAACGAGGAGAAACAAAATGAAAACGAAACAACAGGGGACTACCACACCCCCCACTCAACAGTATCCTCACTCAACCATAAGCCTTTCTTCGCCAAAGCATCAGCCATAAAATTAGAATTCCTGGGATTAAAAATTACTGAGGCATTTCCCAAAGAATCTAACATAACCCTTATATCATAGATCAGGTTCAGATGTTGAAGATTGCCATAACCCTCCTCATTTACCCAAGACACCGCCTCCAGCGAATCGCTAACGACCTAGATTTTTCTCCCAGTAAACACACCTCTATCAACACACAGTCTGCAGGCTTTATAGATAGCTAAAACTTCTGTAGAGATTGAATGGCTACAATTATTAAAATGTGTCTATTTATGTATATTTAATTTAATCAACTACAATTTTTTTTTAAACTGCAAGTTTTATTAATAATAAAAGAAAGACAACAAAACAACCAGGAAAACAGAGGAGATGCAGGGCAAGGCAAAGACAGAACCTAACAAAGCGCCACTGCCAACAAGCCCCAAAGAAAACCCAAAAGCAAAGAAAAGCAAAGGAAGCACAAGCAAGTCACCTGTAAGCACAAACGAGGAGAAACAAAACGAAAACGAAACAATGGGGGACTCACCCCCCACTCAACAGTATCCTCACTCAACCACAGTCAGCAGGCTTTATGGATAGCTAAAACTTCTATAGAGATTGCATCTTGAGCCCCTACATAAGCAAAAAAATAGCATAACACTTCACCATTTGAATTACGGAGAGCGCACCCCCCCCCCCCCCCCCCCTCCCCTCCCAATACCGGCTCTACACCACTCACCATTCGCAGCTCCATCAACATTAAATTTTAGAGCGTTATTATGAGGAGGGGACCAAGCCTCAACTGTAGAAGATTTTGGAGGTTTGACGTCAATACAAACTGTCTCCAGATTCTCAATCATGACGGTAATCGGCTTCGTCGACCCTCTTCCACGGTATTTGAACCACCAAGCCACCCTAAACCAAATCAAGTCCACGCAATAATCAATCTCAGCAGGATCACCTTTAAAAACTACTTGATTTCTAGTCTCCCAAATGGTCCATACTATCGCATAAAAAAGCGTCATTCAAACTCTCCCATACTTTGCCTTCGGACAAAGACCATGCCACCCTCTAAACCAAACATTTATCGAATTACTAGGACAACAAACCACCCTCCACCAGCTCATGCACTTGTACCAAACCTCCCACGCCCAAGAACATAGTAAAAAAAGATGATCTAATGACTCCGGAAAACTTCTGCATAGCGGGCATTCAATTTCGCTATTGACAGCCACTCCAAAACGGCTCAACACCTCTCGAAACAATAATCTTTTTTTTTCAACAATTGCCACACAAAAACTTCCACCTTTGGGGGACAAATCCCCTGACTAGTGATCTCAATACCCCCCAAACCCACACCCTCCGCTTCTTCCAAACATCGTCAAAACGACTTCACCGAAAACTCTCCATTTGGGCAAAAAATCCAAGCCACCGAATCCGGAATTGAACGACACAACTTAAACTTCTCGAGACACCCCATAAAATCCTGCCACTGATCCACCTCCCAGTCAAAAATTCTTCTTCGAAGTTGAACCTCCCAATCCCACTCCCCCTCACGCCACCTACCAAACTCATCTATCGTCCCATCTTTTTTTACTGCTAACGCAAACATTCTTGGGTATGCTATAAAACATGTTCCTAAAATCCAGTATGTACACACAGATGTATGAGTAGCAGAACCTGAGGATGTGAAGCTGGAGTTGGTTGTCCAACATCGATAAACTTCTTAGTAGAATATGCACGGAGACCAATAGTATAGAGATCAGTATTAGAAAATTAACACTAGAATACAGATTAGGCCAATACCAAATAAGGATTACTGATTACAGAATAGTCATTTGATATTCCATCAATGAAGAAAACAAAAAATCATTGAACCAATCAAACAATTACTGACAAAATACAAAGCAAAAAACCTCAATCTTCACAAGCAATGAACATACAATACACATTAAAACATCACAAACAACATGAAAATTGAACTATTGGTAAAAAGCTCGTAAAACTAAATTGCAACAAAAACCCAGAAAATTCTATCTGATTATGTAGGTTCTACTATCTAATCCCACATTAAAATTTTGGTACTTCCACATAAACAGATTACTTACTCAATGGACTATATGTGAAGCACTCTCTTCAAGTGATTGCATCTCAATTCAGAATTGGCCAAAAATACAGTTATTTCACTATTGGAATGATAAAATTTCAATTTCTCCTAAAGCTACATAAACAGATTCTCTTTAAAAAATAATATTAATAATAATAATCAAATATGTACCTCGTTCACATTACTAGATTCTTTAGAAAAGCGATGATAAGAGGACTACACCGGTCCGCTTCCTCATCACAACTTAGGACAGTGATGTTAGAATCGTGAAAGAATTAGGGATTTGAATGATTCAAAACACAGAGTTTAGACCAAGTGATGTCTATGAAACGACACCATTTCATTAAGTTAGTGGAGGTTTTTAGGGAAATTATCATTCCCTCCCCTCCCCCCCCCCCCCCCCCCCCCCCGAGGTTTGCCATATTAGATAAACCGGTCCCTCTAGTTTCAATAATGGCCGGTCACCCCCCCTGAAACCCAAACTATTAGTCATTTTGCCCCTTCTGTCAATTTTTCCATTAGGGATCGAACCCTTGACCTTGTGGTTAAAAACCACACACTCTAACCACCTGAGCTACTCCAACTTATTGTTGGAAGTAAGTTGATTTAAATGTATATATATATATATAGTTATATAATTTGTTTAAAATAATTTAAATCTGTTTGTATAATTTAAAATAAACTCATATATATAATTTAAAATAAACTTATATTTAATAATAATATACAAAAACAAATTTATGAAAATAATAATAATAATAAGAAAACAAAAGGAAATCCAAAATATCTAGAAAATCAAAGCTCGTAATTTTTTTAAAATTCCTTTTAAATATATGAGTTTATTTTAAATTATAAATAAACTCATATTTAAAATAAACTCATATATTTAAAAGGAATTTATTATTATTATTTCTTTCTTTCTTTTTTTTGAATTTTTTCCCTTTTCAATTTATGGGCTTTGATTTTCAGGGTTTTTTTTTTACCAAATTGAAATAATATATTTTTTGAAAAGGAAAAATATTCAAAGAAAAAGAAAGGAAAAATATTCAAAGAAAAAGAAAAAAAAAATTAACAGGTTTTGATTTTCTGGATTTTTTGGGTTTCCTTTTGTTTTTTTTTTATTATTATTATTATTTCATAAATCTATTTATATATATTATTATTAAATATAATTTTATTTTAAATTATATATATAATTTTATTTTAAATTATATATAATTTTATTTTAAGTTATATATAATTTTATTTTAAGTTATACACATATTTAAATTATTTTAAACAAATTATATAACTATATATATACATTTAAATCAACTTACCTCAAACAATAAGTTGGAATAGCTCATTTGGTTAGAGTATGTGGTTTTTAACCACAAGGTCAAGGGTTCAATCCTTAATGGAAGCAGTTTAATTTTTTAATTAATAGTCAAAGGCTTTTTGGATGGAAAACTTGACAGTATGGGCAAAATAATTAATAGTTTGGGTTTCAGGGGAGTGACTGGTCATTATTGAAACTAGATGGACCAATTTATCTAATATGGCAAACCTTAGGGGGGGGGAATGATAATTTCCCAAGTTTTTAAGTCCCGACACTTTTTTATGTCGGACGAGTATTTTTAGCCTCAGGACCTGTCTATACACTTATTTTTGGTCATCTTCAACAATTAATGGTCATACCTGGACATCTTGTTCCGAGGCTGTTTAACCCCCAAGTTCGTCCTGAGGATTGTATGCCTCAGAACCCAAAGCTTAAAACCATGACTTCTCCATATTAGGGTCTGGCTCCTTGAATCTCGTAAATGTAGATGCTTTTGGAATTGTCAATGTCCGTATAAAGTCCAAAGATTTCTTATTATTATTTATTTTAAGATAATCTACTTTAGGAGAAATTGAAATTTTATCATTTAATAGTGAAATAACTGTATTTTTGGCTAATTCTGATGCTGAGGTGCAATACTCATAATTAGAGAAACCATATATAGACACTCCTTGCTTGTACAATTGTTGTATAAAAATATTTAGACTATTGTATTCGTAGCAGTTGTGAGTTGAGTGATTAATGGCAGACTATATACAATGATCCATTACAACCTTTATGAAAAGATTGTTTCAATAAATTGTAAATCCCATTCACCTTTTTATTATGTCATGTTTGATGGTTCAATTATGAGATCATGATATGATATGTGATTCAAATGAAACCAAATTGTATCAATCAAAATCACAGGACCATTGATCATGTTCTCCTTTAAATTGAAAACTCATAGGAGAATCAATGTAAAAAAACCTTTATCAACTCTTAAAGCAAGCAGCATACTTTGAAATCAACAGAACATCATAACTCGAAGTTTAATTTAATTTATTTTATTTTCTTGAATTTCCAGTCATGTTCTGCATCTTTCAAATCAAATCCATTGTGAAAAATGTCTCTAAATCTCTAATTATTACTTGGAAACACTAAGCTTAAAAAGCTTCCGGACATGGTGACCCGATGCCGGGTCACCTTGTCCCGACACTCGTTTTACATGATGATTCAATCTCTATTGTATTAGATAAGGGCCTCAACATGCTTGGGCCCAAATGATCTAAGGTGTTATAAAATCAATCCAAATTTTTCCTAGATCCATTAAACAATATTTTGGAAAAATAAATCCAAAATATTGCTTTTTCAACAAGTCTATCTATTTTACCTATATTCTATGGGCTCGTTTAGTGCAAGAGGATAAGATATGATAATTTTTATAGGATTTTATTGGATTTGATTGATTATGATAGGATTAGACTAAAATTAGTGCTATGATGTGTTTTGTGTTGTATGGGATTAGATTAAAATAGGCATATCTCTTATTTGGTGTGATATGAGATTGGATAAAATTTTATCATATATTTAATACGGTGTGAAATTGAATAATATAACATAAAATTAAATTATTTTGAAATAAATTAATTATGTAATTTTTTTTAAATCAATAAAATATTTAACATTAGTATTAAAGAAAATAACATTTTTAATTAATATTTAATATTTTTAAATATTATAATAAGAAATATATTAAATAAATATAAATTTTTATGATTAAATAAAAAAATATATGGGAATAAATAGCCCAACCTCAGTTGGATAAAATGGTCGCATAGAATTGGACCTATTAAAATAGAGTAATACTAGACGTCCCAAATTTATTTCCCAAATTATGTCCCAAATGATGTGGCACGTGAGGTGTCAGCATCTTATAAATCATGATATTATACGGTAACTGATGTGATGTTGACACCTCACATGCCACATCATTTAGGACAGAATTTGGGAAAGAAATTTGGAATGTCTAGCATTACTCTTAAAATAAGTATTTAATTTTTAATTGGATAAAAAATTAGATAAAAAATCGCTAGGACTTGGATCCACAATCATGTAAAACAAAACTAGATTTTGAGTTTTTGACATTAAAATACAATCATTATTGATGATTGAAAACTGAATATAATTGTGGAATCCCATCTATTGCTAAAAATCTTGTGGCTTGAATGGAATCATATTGATGATTGAAAATTGAAAATAATTGTGGTTTGTTGGTTTATGAATCATCAATAATGATTCTATTTTAATGTTAAACTTAAAATCTAGTTTTTGTTCCATGATTGTGGATCCAAGTCCCAGAAATGGCGTATTTGAGATCGATATGTTCTCAATTTCTTATCTTAAAATTTTTCTTTTATTCTTTTTTCTAATTTTTTTAAAGTCTAAATTTTTTGCTTTATATATTTTTTCTTTTAAAATTTGTTTGTAAAAAATATAATTAAAAGTTTTTTATTTGTATTTTTTATATAATTTATTTTATTTTAAGGGGAAAAAAATAAAGTATAAATAACTAACTAAGGGTATTTTGAACTTTTAATATTAAAATCTGGTCAACAGTTAGTTGAATAGAAGTCAACTGACGATAAAGGATGTTTGTGTAATATTTGGTAAAAAGTCCATATACATGTGATTATGCCTAAACTCGGGGATGTTTGTGCAACTACTCCCTTTTATACGTATTTTAAAAAAGTTTGCACACCACCGCCTTCTTGTTATAATCGGTGATTGCTTGCTTGCCAATTTAAAAAAAAATAAAACTATTTTAGTTTGTTGATTATTTAATGGTATAAGTTTTATTGGATGCTGAAACTATTAAACCATCTCTTATGAAAAATTTAAGGAATTCAAATCAACCACATAAAAATAGTGTCTCAATTTGTGTCTAACCAACCAAATTGGAATATGTGACTACATTTATTTATTTTATTTTCAACTTATTCCATCTAATTTTTAACTCCAAATTTAAGCTCTAAATTACCATGAAAGTACGCGTGTCTCAAATTAATGGTCCAAATTCACTTATAGGAGTGATAAATAAAAATGAAAAAAGAGAGAGATCATTTGGGTCCTACATATCTTAATTTAATTTAAAGAATCATTATATGGGTCCATACTATTAAATTATTAATAAAGTTAATGTCAAGAACAAAACCTCCTCTAATAGTCATTCTTTGTCATTTTATTTTCCTTTATGAAAGAGCAATAATGTAGAGAATAATGTAAAGAACCTCCTCTAAACTTAGATAAATTAATTTAATTTACTGTATACTTTTCAAAAAAAATTACTATATAAAATAGCGTTCAAGTATTTATTGGAAGCATAAAGTATTTTAGATTTAAAAGATTGAAATTGCATGCATTTAATTGTAACTGTTTGCAACAACAAAAATTGTAATTGTTTGGACGCGCTTCATTTATTGCTTGGAGATAGTTATTGAGATGATTTTTCACCTTAGAGATCAAATAGTGGAAAAAGAGTAATTTTTTTTAAAAAAAAATATTACAATAGTTTGGGTTTTAGGGGGTGGGGTGAGACTGGGACCCACAATATCGTGGTGTGGGTATGAGGGACTTAACTACTAGGTCATCCTCATCTTGTGAACTTTATCTATAAAAAGAGTAATATGATTGATAATAGTATTTTAATTTAAGGGCAGTATTAACCTAGGTTAACAACCACTTTATTGCTAAATAGGGAAATAAAAACATATATCAATAAATACAATCATTATCTTATTACAATAAATGTAGTAACTGTTTTCCTTATTTAGCAATAAGGTGGTTGTTAACCTATGTTAACACTGCCCTTAATTTAATAAGAAAACAAAGTGTGACAATCACTTAAAGTTCAATTCCAAGAGAGAATCAAAAGGAGGTAATGTATGTGTCGAGACTTGAGAGCAATAATAATGAAACTAAGCATGTGGAACTACATATGGAACTACATATCCTTTCGCTCTTTTTAATTTACATCATAAAATTTCCGGTATTTAATTTGTTGATTGTTGATTATTGTTTCTCACTCTTTGCTTTCCACCTCAGCCTCCTCTAAATTCAATCTTCATGCTTGCTTTGCATGCATGGGACCAGTTACACAGATTTTTTGTTTTTACTTAAAAAGATAGTCTTACTTTGGAACCATTTTTCTTTTTCTTTACTTTTTTTTTTTTTGAATTATTAATGTTCCTTGTCCTTTTTTACTAAGTTGACATCTTCCAGAAACTTCAAATGAATATGATACAAGTTTGACTAAGTTGAGATAAATATTCATTTGAAGTTTCCTCTAAGTTGAGATAAATAATTGCTTTAGTACGTTGAGATATCACAAGCAATCAGATTCATTTGAAGTTTCCTGGAAGTTGTCACTTTCGTTTTGTTAATTTTTAAGGCTTAAACTTAATTTGATGCTATTATTTATGGATAGTGTTAATATGTGTCCTTAGGACACAAGATAATAATCGTATTATTTCCATTAATGAAAATAAAAATACATATCAAAAATCAATACTCCTACAAGTGAAAGTGAATTCCAAGTGGATATTGTAATGGCTTCTTTACCTCATACAGTGGAGAATCACACGCATTGACTTGCTAGTAACTAGTACATACAAGTCTATCATATATTCATATTACCATCTCTTACCAACCCTTAGTTTGATTTTCCAAAGCAATGATTTTGTGGACCAATAAAGAGATTTCTATTGGACCCTGCTATGACGTAATTGAATGAGAGAGCTCGTTTCGTTGTCTGTCAGAACACCACTTGTTACATATCCCCTCCACCCAGGGCGGAGGCATATACAATCTAGCCTGGGCTTCAGCCCAGGTTAGCTTTTTTTAAATTTTTTTTTTTTATGGTTTTGGTTTTTTCATTTTATTTTAAATAATAAATAACAATACAAATGTAAGACAAGATATTACAATATTAACATTGCTTAATCTCAATAGATTCATTAGAATGATATACTCAATATTTTATTGACACTCAAACACATTAAAGTTTTATTTTTCTTTCCATTCTTTGTTCTTTACAGATACATGAACCAAATTTTGAATTTCTTACTTTATTTGTTTGTCCGAACAAGTATTTAAGTTTATTTTCCTTGCGGTTTTTTTTCCTATAGGTTTGCTTTAAAAAACCTTTGTACTATCGTCTGGTTTGACTTGAGTAGAAAATTATATTAATTTAGCATGACAATGTCCCAGATTCGAGTCAATGCACCGTATGCGGTATAAAAAAATAGTTAATTTAGCCCACCCGGACTATGAGTCCTGGCTTCGCCCCTGCCTCCACCCAATCATATTTCGACAAACCATCCACTCTTTTCTAAAAAACAATTAAATTAAAAACAAAATTGTACATGTTAATGTGTTATCATGACCAAATTAAGTTGAATGTTAGACAGTGACAGGATTTTTTCTGGTTTATTGATTTTTTCCATTCATTAATAAAGCCGAATGAATGAAAAATTAGTGAGGTGATGAGCTTTCTCTTGCTATAAAAGGGGCCTGAAGCTTCAAATAATGCTAATCATTTATAAATCCATATTTAATTAAGTAAATTAAACAGATTTTGAGAAAAAACTGATTAATGATATTTTGAAGGTGGGTCCATTGAACTTTAAAAATGCATCAAGTCATCGTGCATATGGGAAAAAACTTTTGATGAAAGGTCATAAAGACCACCTAAACATGTGGGATAGGCATCTAATTTTCATGGCTTCAAACTTTTATAAAAAAAAAAAAAAATTGAGGAAAAGCTTATAAAGACCACATAAGCATATAATTAATTGGAGAGCTAACAACCCAATGTTTTAAATGAATTAATAAATTAATTATCAAAAGTGCTTTACTTTAGTAGTTGGATACTTCAAAATAAAATTTTATTATTGAGGTTCAAGTTTTATAGTAATTTTCTCATATTGGATAATAATACTAATAAAGATCGTAATTAACAGTTTCATTTGTGAATGAGGGATTGAGGGCATCAATAGTCAACGAAGGAATGGTTGAAATCTCTTTATAAATGCACCTTCCAATTATGGTATGGTTTACCTTTTTGGAAGACTGATTCCAAATAACCTTAAAAGGAATTTTATATCAAATAATTGTCTTGTCTGCTGCCAATGCCATGTGGTACCCAAAGACTATACTTTCATCCATCGATTTCACTAGGACCACAATCATAGGTGGTGGCAGACTGGTAGGTGAGCATATGGGAAAATCTGAGCCATTAATTTTTAATCAACAACAACCACTCAATTCATCTTTTCTCTACAAAACTACAATTCCAAATTTTCATTTTTCCAACAACTCAGTTGGAGGACGGACTAATAAGATTGACGTGGAACGTCTACATGGGGTTGGTTGGGGTTGGTTTGATGTTAGTGCTGTAAATATGGGCCGGGCCTGGAGGGCCCGGTCCGGCCGGCCTGCCAAGGATGGCAGGCCGTGCCTGGCACGGCCCCCATTCTTAGCACGTGTCAGGTCAGGGTTCCAGGCACGGCGTTCCAAGCCCAACGGTCGGCACGCGGAATTTTTTTTTTTTTTTTTAAATTTAAGTATATTTTTATTGTTTTTTTAAAAAAAATAACCGTTGGCTGACGTCAGCCAACGGTTATTTTTAAAAAAAAAAACAATAAAAATTACAATTTGCCCCCTCAACTCTTGTGTTTTATATTTTTACCCACTTTTCTAATTTTTCTATAAATACTCCTACACATTCCACTTTTCATTCACTTTCTCTAATTCTCTCAATCTCTCCATTCTCAAACTCTCTATACAATTTCAATTATTCTTAATTTCATTCTTACTCTCTCTCTTCTATTCTACACTACTAATATACTATTATAATATTTTATTAGTAATTTACTATTATTCTCTAATCTCTCCACCAAGACACCAAAGTTCAAACTTCAAAGGTACATTTTTATTTAAGTGTTATATTTTAAATTTAATATGTTTGTTTAGTTAGTAAATTTATCATTTTATGTTTATATCAGTTATTAATTTTATTTATTTAGTAAATTTATCATTTTTATGTGTAGGGGTTAATTTTTATTTTTATTTTTAGTAAATTAATCATTTTATGTGTAGGAGTTAATTTTAATATATTGTTTTAGTAAATTAATCATTTTATGTGTAGGAGTTAATTTTAATATATTGTTTTAGTAAAAAAAATCATTTTTATGTGTAGGAGTTAATTTTAATATATTGTTTTAGTAAATTAATCATTTTATGTGTAGGAGTTAATTTTAATATATTGTTTTAGTAAAATAATCATTTTATGTGTAGGAGTTAATTTTAATATATTGTTTTAGTAAAAAAAATCATTTTTATGTGTAGGAGTTAATTTTAATATATTGTTTTAGTAAATTAATCATTTTATGTGTAGGAGTTAATTTTAATATATTGTTTTAGTAAATTAATCATTTTATGTGTAGGAGTTAATTTTAATATATATTTTTAGTAAAATAATCATTGTATGTGTATGAGTTAATTTTAATGACCGAAACTTTTTTTTTTTTAGGAAATGGATCCCACCCATCCTTATTTTCCAGACGGTCTAAAGATGCTGAACGATGATTTTGATCTCTCCGGACCGGCAGAAACCGGAGCGGGACCTTCTGGTTCCGGCGCCACACCGACATCACGTACCAAATCTAAGAGGTTAACATCAGACGTATGGCAGTGTTTTGACGTAGTAGAAATGACACTTCCAGATGGTACGGTCGGCCCCAGAGCCAAATGTAAGTTTTGTCCTAAGAACTATACCACTACTAAGGGTGGAACCGGTCATTTGAGAAGACATATGCAAAAATGCATGCCCAAACACGTACATGTACCCAATACAACCCAGACACAACTGCAACGGCACCCAGACGGGTCGGTTACGACGTGGCATTACGACGCCGCACATGCTAGAGAATGTTTGGCACGGTACATTGCACAAACTGATCAACCTATTAATTTCGGTGACTGTATTTTTTTTCAAGAACTTATCACATCTGCATTTTGCCCCCAAATGCAAATTGTTTCTAGAACCACCACTAGGAACGATTTGATAAAAATGTTTAAAATCCAACGAGATGACTTGACGGCTGAATTACAGCATCTAACTGTCTCAATTGCATTAACTTCCGATATTTGGAACGCATGTTCCAAACAGGACTATTTATGTGTCACAGGACACTATTTAGACTCTGAATGTAGGATACAAAAAAAAAATTCTTGGTTTTCGTCCTATGGATTTTGCACATACCGCAGACAATATTTTTGCTGTCATTCTTTCTGTTTTAGAAACTTATGACATAACTCATCGCATCCTCTCTATCACATTAGATAATGCATCGGCAAATACTAAGTCTATTGCATTGTTTACTGAAAGAAACATCCCGCAAGCTGGGGGTTATTTCTTCCACCAGCGTTGTGCATGTCATATCATAAATTTAGTTGTACAGTCTGGTTTGAAGAAAGTAAGCAATCGTATAGAACGCATCAGAGATGCCATTTCTTGGATCGGTAGCTCTAATCTAAGATTTCAAGAATTTGGCAGACACTGTACATTAAACGGTCTACGACCCCGACGATTCCAAACTGATATGCCGGTAAGGTGGAACTCTACTTACTTAATGCTGAAAAATTGTTTGGAATATGATACAACTATTTCAGGTTTTTATAACATGAAATTGGCCGAAAGTGGCTGTCCACCTGCTCAATCACTGACACCAGACGATTGGTATGTGGCAAAGATTTTTGTTGAATTTTTACAGGTTTTTTACAATGCCACTGTAACCCTTTCTGGGGTCTACTACCCCACATCTTCCCAGGCAATCCATCAGATTGTGGAAATGTCTGACATGTTAAACACTTATAGGGAAGATGACTTGCTTGGCGATGCAGTTGTTGCCATGGAGACCAAGTTTAAAAAATACTGGTCTGAAATGCCTTTCCTTTATGCCTTAGGTGTTATAGTAGATCCTAGAATTAAATTAGCTGGTTTAGAATATTTGCTTGAGTTTACTGGTAATAAATTGTCAATAGATTATTCCGAACAGATTACTGACATTCGAAACAAGTTGTTCGAAGTTTTTAGTATTTATGAGCGCAGGTTTGGCCGCATTCACACGGAACCATCACCAGAACCGGACAGACAACCGTTGCCGATAAGTTGGAGAATTCTCAAACGCCGGAAAAAAGACAAATCAGCAAGTTCTTCTTCTTCAACTACACGATCTGCTGCATCTTCTGGTGCCGAACTGAATAGGTTCCTTGAAGCACAGTTTGATGCCGACGAAAACACGGAGAATTTTGATCTGTTGTTATGGTGGAAGACCTATAGCTACAGGTATCCGGTCTTGTCACACTTAGCACGTGACATACTGGTTATCCCCGTGTCCACTGTGTCTTCAGAACAGGCATTCAGCACGAGTGGACGAATTATTGAACCAAGAAGAAATTGTTTGACTCCAGAGATGGTGGATGTATTAATATGCATTCGGGATTGGGAGCATGCTCGAAAGAGGATGCAAAATGAAACGGTAGATGAACAATTTATTCAAAATTTCTCCAATTTATATGTCGATGAGGGTTCCGCCAGTAACCAGGTCCAGAACTAGGTTGAACATGTACATTTACTTGTAATACGATTGCACTCTTTTTCCCTTACCAAGTTTTTATCCCACTGGGTTTTCTTGGTAAGGTTTTTAATGAGGCAATCATGTAAATATGTAATACTGAAAGTCCGAAATAAATAAAGAATTCTTCATTTCATATTTTTATCTACTTTTTTTTTCTTTCATGTTTTATCTTTATTTATTTTTTGAATTAATTCATTAAATAAAATAAAAAATGTATGTATAATCTATTATTAATTTATTATAAACATTTTTTTTATTATACAAAAATAATAATATATATAAAAATTTAAAAAAAAATAAAAAATATAGGCCGGCCCATTTGGTCCGCCAGATTGGCCCACGGGCCGGCACGGCACGGCACGCGGCACGGCACGGAAGGGCCGTGCCGGGCCCTCATTTAGGAAAACGGGCCGTGCCAGGCACGGCCCGTTTTCCTAAACGGGCCGGGGGGCCGTGCCGATGTGGGCCGGACCGGCCCCCTTTTACACCATTATTTGATGTCGGAGAGGATACTGAGAAACGAGGAGGGGGATCCAAATTGACATTAATTAATGAGAAAATTCTATTTAATATTCATTAAAAATGACATTTATTAGAAATTCAATACAATATCAGTTTTATTGAAAAAGGACTTTCATTATAAAAATATTCATCAAAAATGAATACAATATCATTTTTTTTTCAAACGAAATCAGGGACCAACAGATCACATATCCTTGTCCTGACAAAATATAATGAAGATTCAAAAATATCTTTATTGATGAGCGGTGTTATAACAAATTGTGAATTTTAGTACTTACATATCACAATTTCTATTACGAATTATGTAATTACAATGATCAACCAAAAAAATGAAATATTGAAATATTTAAAATTATTTTTTACAAGATATTATTTCATTTCTCAAATCCACGTTTTATATAAATATCATCAATACTCCAAAAGAAAAAAAAAGAATAATTTTTTTTTAAACTTCAAAAGATAAACGAGTTGCTCACATGCAATGGAAAGATCCCATATTGATTGATTTGTGCAATTATACAAAGAAGTTTTTGGCAGCTAAACAGCAAAATAAAAATTTCAAAATAAAGTTTTTCTTTAAGCTTGTCAAAGTTTGATGCACCAGTACGTGTATCTCAATTTCTTTTTTAATTAAATGGATGCACTCAAATTTTTCTTTAAGCCTGTCAAAGAATGATATTTAAATGGATGGTGGATCTCAATTTTTTTTTTTAATAACTGAAAATTAAAAGAAAAAAAAAGATGGAGATCCAATTTAATTTCTTCCAACAATTGTATCTTCTTCAACAATACATTATTATTATTTTTGAAACGTTCGACAATACAGTATCAGTATCAGTATCTTCTTCGACAATACAATCGTATCTTCTTCACAAATCAATCCACAAATCTCATCCAACAATAACATCTTTTTCTTCTATAATCTAGAAGAAAAAAAATGGAGATCCAAAATCAATTCTAAAAACAAAATCACAAATCAATCCCCGAACCAAAATCAGCCACCGGTAATAATTAATATGTGGGTCTCTACCACTAGTACAATAATTGCACAAATCAATCAATATGGAATCTTTACCGTGCATGTGAGTTTGAATGCGAATGATCTGCACCTGAGGTTTCATATTTGACTGCATTAGACCTAATAATAATAATTGGTCACGATGTTGCTGTTGGAAACACACATAAGGATTGTCAAAAAACACTATGAGAGAGCAGTTTAGTGAGAGAAGCCATAACACACGTCAGGAGAGAAGATCAGATTTTAGGGGGAATCTACATTCAATATTTGTTGATAATCTGAATCAAAAGGTGGATTTGATGTGCTTATGGGGCTTGTTCAAACCGTTTGGTAAGGTGAGCGATGTGTATCTCTCTGGTGCCAAGAGAGCAAAGAGGAGTGGGTTTGCTTTTGTAAGATTTACTACATTATAGGAGGCAAGACGGGTGGCGGAAACGACAAATGGGATGCATGTGTATGGATGGCCTATTAACGTTAAAGTTGTGGATTATGGGTGGAATAAGAGGAGAACTTATGGAGCAAGAGCAGATGGAAGGAACAAAACAGAGACCTGGTCTATAGAAGAACACAAAATAAAGGAGGTTGTCCATGGAGGCTGAAGATCAGATGTGAATGGGTTGAATGGGAAGCTTAGGGACAATCTCTCATTTGCAGAAGTGGTCAAAGACAATTGGTGGAGGACGGGAGATAGGAATGAGATGATTAATCAAGTCTCGAATGAAGAGCAGGCGCCCCTGGTCTTAGATAGAAAGGATTCTGAGAGAAAATGGCTGGAGAGGTGTGTCATTGGGGTGTAAGGGATTTTTCGAGTATTGTTAATGAAAATACTACAAAGCGTGTGTCTAAACAACCTAGAGGGGGGTGAATGAGTTGTTAATCGATTATTACCAACTTTTTCGATTAATCAATATTAACAAGAAAAACTCAATTCAAACAATAATAAAAATCAAGTAAAGTGTGAAAATTAAAGAACACTTGATTTTTACGTGGAAACCCTTCAACAAGGGAAAAACCACGGGCTATCTTTCTAGCCATACACGATCACAGAAATCCACTATATGAATAAAATGTTACACCCACAAGTGATACTCGGACTCTCACTCTCGACAACTTCAGGCTATGGACACTACCACTTGCCACTCTTAGTTTAATCCCTAGTGATATCCCCTAATCCACTACTCTTGGCATGAGCACCTCCTACTCTACCCCACGAGCCTTTTTACAGTGGCACTTGACCAATGCTTACCAACCACACCTTGGTTGCAAGACTTAACTTGCTTATGCAACTTCACTTAGAAGCCACAAGACTTTGACTCATGAAGAGTATAAAAGTCTAATTGAACAATCAATGAATGCTCAATACAAAATATGTTAGACCAAACATACAATGCTTAACTAGATGTTATAATGTAAATTAACAACCTAGTTATCAAACAATGCCTACATGCCTATAATTAAGGACTCAATTTGATGCAAAGGGATTCTAGCAACCTAATTGTTAAATAAAGTCCAACCAACACAAGTTGTCACAATATATAATAAGAACAATAAATATGCAATAAAGAAATGCAATCAATGAGGCATAAACAACAATGTCTAAATGCAAAGCATAAAGACTTAGCTAGAGGGCATCAGATGGATGTCAAGACTGCGTATCTATTTGGAAACATTAATGAGACGATTTATATGGTACAGCCAGAAAACTTTGTATCGGGAGATCCGAAGTCTATGGTCTGCAAGTTGAAGAAATACATCTATGGTCTTAAACAGGATTCCCGTCAATGGTATCACAAGTTCCATCAAGTTATCACCTCGTACGATTTGAGGTGAATGTCGTTGATGACTGTGTATATCACAAGTTCAGTGGGAGCAAATATATCTTCCTGGTATTATATGTCGATGGCATTCTGCTCGCTAGCAGCGATATAGGCTTTCTGCATGAAACAAAGAAATTTCTGACGAAGAAATTCGAGATGAAAGAATTTGGTGACGCCTTTTTTGTATTAGGTATTCAGATACTGAGAGGTCGTTCTCGAGGTATCCTTGGGTTGTCACAAAAGAGCTATATCGATAAGGTTTTGAGTAGATTCGGCATGGAAGATAGTAAACCAGGAGACACGCCCGTGGCTAAAGGAGACAAATTTTGTCTCAAACAGTGCCCCAATAATGATCTTGAAAGGAAAGAGATGCAGAAGATTCCATATGCGTCAGTAGTAGGGAGTCTAATGTACGCTCAAGTTTGTACACGTCCCGACATAAGATTTATAATGGGAGTTTTGGGCAGATCTTTGATTTGATCCAGGTATGCAGCATTGGAAGGCACCCAAACGCGTGATGCATTATTTGAAGAGGACAAAAAAACTATATGCTCACTTATCGGAGATCAGAGAATGTTCTGTGCAAAGTATTCTGCCGCGGTCTGGTTTCCAACCTCGCGCACCGTTATAAAAATGAGCATAACTCCCTCTAGAAAACTCGGAATTACAATCCATAAAAACTGCTGGAAAGTAGACTTTTGGGGCATTCTAAAAATAGGTGGTACAAAAACCAGTTCAATATGAGAAGGGAGATATGAACCCCAAAATTTGTGTGTTCTGCATGGGCACTTTACAATTTCAGCCCACTAACCTTTAGAAAACAGAGTAGACCTGTGACGCGGTCTCTATGTCACATTCTCGCTCAAAGGCAGATCCACCATGGGACAATAGTTTTGCTTGCCGCGATTGACCACGAATCACACCGCGGTTTGGGTTGACGGTGAGACCACGACAACTCTGAATACTTCCAGTATATTCTCTCTTTGGTTCATTTTGCTTCCCAACTAATCTTTTAAGCTCAAAACCTTGAAATAAGGAATATGTACCTACACAAAGCTCAACAAACACATTATATACAAAAACACGCTCGAAAGCGAGAACAAAAACTAGGAAATGAGGACCTCAGTTAGGTACATTTATCGTCTGATCAGGATGATTATGTTTTACAAAATAAACATCTAATTAGCTAAATATGTCGATAGATAGCTTAAATAATTTAAAAGAAAGTTAAAGAATATTTGCCTTGAGGTATTCTTATCATCTCTCATCTGGCCAATTAATAGTACGAGTCACCGAGTTATAACCATGTCTCGTAGTGTTTGTCAATTTAGTCCACATTTGATATTGCCCTTTTATGTACCCATTTTAAAGTTGCTTTTGGTTTAGACGTTTTCCGATCGTCTTTTCCAATCCTTCAGCAATACAAGTCCAAGCAAAAGGTTTCAATGTTGCTCCAGATCTAAAACCACTATTCACTTGATGAAGACAAAAATCAATAAAGTGTTTCCTTGGAAGGGCATCACTCCAATTGACCCTACTAAATTGAGCCATTTATACCTAAATGCAGTTGCTCACTAGTTAGTATTCACCCAATCTGTTAAGGAATCACTTCCTTATCAGTTATGATGTTAACTTTGCTAATTTCAAATTGGGTGAATTAATGTGAAGAGATGAGTATTAGAGAGAGATGCTCTAATCCTAGTGGTGAGAAGGTGAAAGATGACTTTAGGGCAAATCTTTTCTCCATTTTCGTCGATAATTTGAATCCTACTGTAGACTTAGCAACATTGTGGGGTGTGTTCAAAGAGTTCGGAAGGGTGAGGGATGTGTTTGTGTCTACTAAGTTTGGGTTCCGGAAATCAGGGTTTGCTTTCATTAGGTTTGATTCTCTGGAGGAAGCTATTTTGATAGCTAGAAAGGCAAACGGGATGCATATTTTTGGGTGGCCTATAGTTGCAAAGGTTGCTAATTTCGGTTGGAGCAAAAGGAGATCTCTGAGCTATGGTAGAAAAAGCCAGTCTTTTGATGATAGGGTAGGAAGAAAGTGGTTGAGGAGGGAGGGATTTCGAAGTGGTTCTTTTGCAGATGTGGTTAGAGGAAATCATAAAGGGATTAAGAGTGGGGCTGTGAGGAAAGAAAAAGAGATGTTGACAATGAATTGGAGTTCTCGGGAGATTGATCATGTTTGGATCAAGAGATGTGCAGTAGGAATCCTCAAGCAATTTTCAGATGTGTCCAGTGTAAACCAAAGATTATGGTGTAGAGGTTTTAAGTTCTCCTCATCCTACATTGGGGACAAAAGCATTTTATGGTGCTTTGATTCTGAAGTTGAAAAAGATGGATTCATGAGAAGCCGTTTCTTTTGGGAAGACCATTTTTCTTCGGTTGTTAACTGGTCTGAATCCCTTCTCCCTCAGGCCAGAGTAGTTTGGATTAATGTTAGAGGGGTCCCTTTGTGTTATTGGGATACAAAGCTTTTCATGAAGTTGGGGTGGATGATTGGTGAACCTCTTTTAGTTGATGAGGAGACTTGTTCAAGAAAGTGTTTTGATAGAGGGAGGATTTTAGTTTTATTACCTTATAACCACAGTTGTTGTTGTGACATTAAGGTGGTCTTAGAGGCTGGTTCTTCCGTGGCAAAGTTGAAGGAGGATGATATGGGGGTGGACCTCTTGTAGTTGGAAAGGATTTTAGGTCTACAAAAGGAGATGAGTGGTGGCCAAAGGAATTCTAATGGTGGTAGGGTTGGTGTTGCCAAGTCAGGTTGTGTTGGGGCAGCTGAAATGAGGGTGGCCGATGTTTCGGTTGGAATGGCTGATTTGTGGTCTAATGGTTTGAATGGAGAGGTGGCTGGATCTTGTGCTGGGAAAGTTGGTGAGCCTTCTGATATAGGTAAGGCTTCAAATATAGGGTGTTTGGATAGAAAAGATAGCAAGTTAGTTCTTCAAAAAAGTGAAAGCTTTGGGAGGGGTGTTATTAAAGAGAAAGGTTGTTTGGATTCTCAAAATAGTGAAAGCACATGCAACAGTGTTATTAAAGAGAGCAATGAGTTCTCTAAGATTGATAAGGTTAGGGTGGTAAAAGCTAGTTGTGGTAGAGGTGTTTGTACCAAGGTTCGTGTTGGTGGGTTAGCTGAAAGTGGGGATGGGACTGTTTTGGGTGGTAAGGCTGTTTTAGGGGGTTCTAGTGACGGGAAAGGGGGTAAGGGTTTTGTTAAAGGTGGGGTGAGTAGTAAGAGTATTAGAATCTTTGGCTCTAACGATGGATCCAGCTGGGGAGTGTCGGTATCCGGTGATCAAGTGGTTTATTTTAATTTTGAGAAGGGTAGAGGTTTGTTAGGGCCCTGTTTGAGCCTAGTGGGGAGTGATTTGGGTGGTCTAGATATTAATCTTTTTGTTGATCTTGGGGATTTGGAACCTCTTTTTCGGAAGGGAAAGATGGGGAAAATTGTTGCTTATCCGTGTCCTTCAGATAGAAAGCGGGGAAAAAAAGATTTTTTTCTGTCAAAAATCCATAGGATGAAGACTCGAAGTGGGGTTCGTGGATTCAATTTCGATAGTGCTGAAGAAGAGTTGGTGGACTGCTAGTCTCAAGTTTTTTGGTTGGTGATTATGGTTTTTCATGAGCTTCGTTTTTTCTCTACATATGTGGTAGTTTGTCTTGACTTTCCTGCAGTTGTGTTAGTTTGTTTTGATGCCTGTTTGCTTTGTTGTTTTCTTGGGCTATGTTGTGTTCTTTGTCTTTGTCGGATGTTGTAGCTTTTGGTGACAATTGTGGCCATTTTCTTTGGCTGCATGTTTGTGTCTTGTTTCTTGTTGGGTGTGTTTGTTTTCCTCTGTTCTTGGTGTGCTTTATGGCCTTTGTGCCCCTGTTTTATCAATAAAACCTATGCAGTTCAAAAAAAAAAACATGTTATTAGATGCATATCATTTTATTCCAAAATAATACATAACACTTGAAATATATATCAATTTTTTTCTCCCTAAAAGTTTGTACAGCTATTAACTCACAGACAAAATCTAGTTTAAAATTTGGCAAGCATACATGGTTCAGTAATTCTTTAGGTACTCTGAAACTTGCAGATTGTACACAACTCATTGGTGAAGCGGAGTTTAGTTTATTGCACTCACTAGTTAGGTCATGAATTATAAAAATAATAAAAACAAAAAATCACATATACTGAAATTTCCACATTTTGCCTCAATGCATTGTTTCTATAAACACAAACACTAAAATTTTCACAATTTTTCCTCAATCAGTCCAATTTAGTACCCAAAGTTCAAACTATTCTCTACAATACGATATGTGACCGATAGTCAAGCCATGCACATACGCCATGCACATACGCCATGCACAAGTGGAAAACTCATGCACACTTGGTCCATGCACGTGCAGCGGAAGAATTGGTCATGAAACTGGTTATGTTGTAAGTTGTTTGTTAGTTAAGTAATGTTGTTAGTTTATGTTGAGTGGAGCTGTCAGACTGAAATCTAGCTTAGTGGCTCCTTTTTATTTGGCATCATTTCCCTTTTATTTGGTATTATTTGTTTAGTCCATTGTTGAGTCATTAGCTTGTATCAGACTATATATATAGTATGATACAAGCTAATGATATTCGCCTGTTATGTTTTTAGTTGTTGGTAGCTGTTGGAATATTCCCAAAGCATACCCCTTCTCTGTTAAAGCCACATGTGTAAATAGGGATGGGTGCAATTAACTTGTTTTATATCTCAACAATAAAACAAATCTGTTTATGCAGCAATACAACAATTTTACGCCATAATATAATAATATTAAACAAATTAAATTTGTCATTATAATATAATGTTTTTGGTTTTGGTTTGATAATAATTTAGTGTGTGAATGGCATGGGGTTCTCGACAACTGGGATGTGGGGTTTTGGTTTCATTAAACTAATCAAAAGTACAATGCACCATACAAAAGCTTCACATGGAACCATGTCATTCTCTTATCTATCTCCCTCCGCACCATCAAATTTTACACCAGACCCCTAGACATCATGTTTTCTGGACAAATGTTTCTCAAAGTAAAGGTATCGTTACACTAAAATTATGGATTCAATATGTGGGTGACAGTTTTTTACGCTATAATTATTGCACAACGCTAAAATCGTGTAACCTGTAATTAGTACTGAATTTATCATTTTTTAGTATGTCTATATCTTAGAAATCATGGCAATAGTTTCTCATAGATCTCTCACCAATGACAATTTGAATCCTTCAAATTCCATTTTTCTTCTTGGACAAAACCCCAAATGGCCCTCTTGTCTCCATAGCATTTTTGCTGCCACAGAAAGTGCTAAAAAGAACAAATCAAACGTGCGTTTCATGTCAATTTGGTATAATAAGGTAAGGAATCAAAATGTTTTGTCATTATTTATCAAAAAATTTGGAAAACAACAACCTGCAAATAAGTTAGGTGCGCCAACAACAAAAAACAAAGAAGATTTCTTCTACGGGGTTGGTTGGTGAGTGGTGACTGGTATTGTATTGGTGATTATTGATGCCACAATAATTTGAAGCTAGATGAACTGGAATTTTTATTCATCACAAAATCATTTCCACCAAAATACTAACAATTTTCATTCAAAATTATCACCAAGAAACACAGACAAAGAAACAGAGCACATTCAACATCTGAGTATGTAGACAAAGAAACAAAGAAACAAAGAAACATAGCAAATTTACACATACGTTTATAGAAATAAAGTCAAACATTCAAGCCCAAATATTTCAGATTTGAGAATCGAAGAAAATAATTGTTAACCTAAAATTCACTCTGGGTGAAGAATTTCAATTAATACCCTTAGACTGCTACCTGGCAAGTTGCAGCAGGGGTAGGTACCACGAGGTACCGGATTTTAATGAAAACAAAAGAGAGATATCAATGAGAAAGAAAACTATGAAGGAATAATGTGAGGTAGATACTGTTTTATTGAATATTGAACACGTGAATACAATGGTGTTATTCCTCACTTCTCTCTGTTTCTCAGCCCACAAATGGCGATGGCAATCTCGTCCAAGTCAATAAGTGGATTATTCCCCTATGGAAATGGCCTAAACTCTCTATGACTATGGCGATTCCTCTCTATTCTTTTTTTTTCTGATCCGAAGTCGGAGACCCCCTTTTTAGCAATTCGGGCGTTGTATTTAACTCCCCCCATTCTTTCAATCAAATCCCCTTTATTTTGGCCAACTGATTGGCATTGATGGAGGCTGTTAATTAACATGGGAATTGCTCCCTTCAATTAAGCCATGTTTCCGTTTGTATTTGAAATACGAATCAGTTGACCTGTTTGGTCTCATTTATGACGCTTTTAAATGGCGAAGAGGTCAACCCTTTCCTCCTACGTTGCTTGGAGGAGAACATTGGCTCTGCACCTTAGTGGTATGGTACACTGATGTACCAGTCTGCTCTTGCTGGCATGGAGCTTGTTCTAGCATGTTGGTATCTTCATGGTGACATTCTTCTTATTTGGCGGGTAGGATACATATTTCGGTTGAAACCTGGACTGATATCACGGTACTTGAGTACTGGGTAGGTGCCGTGGTACCTAGGTACCTGGTAGGAGGTACCGTGGTACCTGCTCTGCTCGATATCTGGTAATATGTGCGATGTACTGACCTCTTCCTAGATAATGGTATCGAGCATCTCTAGTATCTGGGAACCAGTCCTGATCTAGATCCTACCAGGTACCAAAAAAGTGAAAAATTCTTCTTTGGTCCCCCATTAAAAAAGGTTGTTAACAATAATCTTCAAATAAACCGAACCCGATCTATATATATAAACAAAAATCACGAAATCTATCATACCGAAAAAAAAATTGAAGTTACAAACGCACCAATTTGCTCATAGGTGGTCCGAAAATAGATGCCGGCGAGTAATGGGGGATTTGTATAGCTCTGCAAGTCTGTTGCGGCTGTAAGAAGAAGTTCTCGATATAGCTGATTTTGACAAAAAATTGATTTTTAGGGTTTCATTTTGGTTAGGTAAAATTGTAAATGTATAAGTTGATAGAGGGAATTTGTGGAAATATATCTTGGAGACTTTTATCTAGTGCTTTTTAGCTATTGATCTTTATGTTGATCTTAGGAACTTGGAACCTTTTTTTCGGAAAGGGAAAGTGGAGGCTATAGTTGCCTCACCATTTTCTTCCAATAGAAGACGGGGAAAAAAAGATTTTTTTTCCTTCAAGGATCCATAGGATGAAGACTCGGAGTGGGGCTCGTGGTTGTAATTTCAATGGTGTTGAAGATGAGTTGGTGGACCGTATTGCTAAAGGGAAAGACAATGACAAAGGCTAGTCTGCTTCTTGGCGTGTCTTTCGTGTTTTGGTGTCTGAAAGATGATATTATCTTTGTGTTGTCCTCTTCTTTGCTTTTGGTGTTCATGGGTGATGCGTTGTCAATTTATAGTTTCCTCTTCCTTTTTTGGTTTTTTATGAATAAAAATGCTATTTTAAAAAAACAAAATAAGATAAAAGCCAAAAAAATTGACATTTTTTAATAGACATATAAATCTTAAAATAAGATTTTAAAAAAAAAAACAAACAAAACTAATTATCTTAATTTAAGTTAAATGAGCTAGTAAGACTTATTTAAAAAACAAAAAACAAACAGCCCCTTAGTCTTTTAGTATGGCCATTGGCTAGGAGGACTGAAATGTAATCAAATTAACAGTTTTTTCATCCAACAACTAATCTTCATAATTAGAATTATAAAAGTCAAATTTCATTAATGTATTATTTGAAAAAGTGGAACAAACTCTATACATAATTGTAAAAATATCTACTATGGAATGTATAGAATCCATGGATTCTAGCAAAATCTATTATTTAAAAGAAATCCACCAAAATTTTAACAGTCTAGATTGAATATCCCCCTTAATTTGATTTTCTTCATAAATTTATCCAGACAATCAACACCAAAAACTCCTCCTCCTCATACTCCTTCCCCACTTATGATCATTAACAAAAAAAATGGAGTTTTTCTTTGTTTGTGGCATGATTTATTTCATTTTCTTTGTGTCTGCATCTGTGGCATACAAATTTTTTTAGCAAATTCATAAATCATCCTCACTAGAATAATATTATAATTCTCCACGGTTAATTTGGTTGTATTTATAAATACGTTCAAATTACAATCAACAACCCACGTGTTTCATCCAGGTAATAATAGAATTTGGTTTATCTTAATAATTATTATTTTTTGAACTGCAGTTTATTAATGGTCGAAAAAACGACCAGGCAAAATGAACAAGACACAAAGACCACATTAATTTCATTTGTCTACTCAATCTCTTTTTTGTTTATAAATAAAACTGTGAAATATAGAATGATGAATATGGCAATAACATACAGAGGAGAGAACTATATTGCATGATCCACGTTTGCGGACATGTTAGCCAAAAAGGGCTCTAATAGGAGTGGTTATTTTGTGGTCTGGTGTGACTCGTAGGCCTCCGTTTTGCTCTGTCTCGAGTCGCCTCTGTTTTGTGTGCAGCATGTTTGCTCTGTTTTTTGTGCCTGTTCTTCTTTGTTTTGTTAGGGCCGTTATTGGTTCCCAGGGTGTTTTGGTGTGTGTCGGTTGTTTGACTCTGGCTTGGCGGGGCTGCTCTTTTTGCCTCCGTGGCTTTTAATAAAAAATCGCTGTTCAAAAAAAACTATATTGCATGATTCACAAGTAGTGATTGACAACTCTCTCTCTCTCTATATATAAGGGTGTATTTACACTGAAATTTCTTGTAATTTGAGTAGTGCATGTTTCTTCTCTTCTTCTATAAGTTTTACATGTAATTCAAGTTTCATTTCTCTTCTCTCTCTCGCTCTCTCTTGTTATATCTGTGACAATAACATACAGAGTGCTTGCAACAGCATCTACAAATTAACAAGGGATCATCACTCATCAGACAGATAAAATATATAAAGATGTGGAAGCTGAAGACAGCAGAGGGTGCAAATGGCAACCCTTATCTTTACAGCACAAACAACTTCGTTGGAAGGCAGACATGGGAGTTTGATCCCAACGCCGGCACACCCGATGAGCGAGCCGAGGTCGAAGCAGCCCGCCAGAATTTCTTTGAAAACCGATTTGAGGTCAAGCCCAGCGGTGATCTCCTCTGGCGAATGCAGGTTCATCCGTATTCCTCTCTCTTCTCTTCTTTTTCATTGTCAAGTAATACTCCATACAACTTAATTACGACATTCAGCTCTCGATCGTCTAATAATAAATATTTCTCTAGAATTTTAACAAAACTAATCAAGCGACATTCCACGTGATTGAAGTACGTAGCTAACATTGTATCATGCACTCGATCAGCTATATTATTTCGCTTTTCTCAAATCCCATTAAAGCAAAGATGAAAATGAATAATTTGAAGTGTGAACCATAAAAGAATATAACATAAAAGAATATAGCCATCGGATTTATGAGATTTGAATGGTTTATATTTAATAAATTTATTTAATTTTTATTTCCTTCTCCTTTATCAATAGTTAATTTTTTTTATCTCTCATCTATCATAAATTCACTTTCCTAATTAAATCAAATTAATATTTCCTATTCATCTAAATATCTCTTTTTTTCTTTTTCTTTTTTAGACCGGCATCTAAATCATCTCTCTTGTATTTATTTTTTTCTCTTCTTAATAACCATTGTTACAACAACACTGCAAAAGTTGATTTCTCAATTTAAGACATTGAATAAAACGATAAAATTTTAAACTTCAGAGAAAAGAGAGAAGAGAAAATTAATGGAAGTGAGAAAAAAAACTCAAGAAAGAAGAAGAAGAAGAGAAAATATTAATTTAATTTAATTATGAAAGTGAATTTATGGTAGATGTCAGAGAAAAGAAAATAAATTAATTATTTTTTAAATCAAAAATAAATAACTATTGATAAAGGAGTAGGAAATAAAAAAATCAATTTATTAAATCTAAACCATTTAATTCTCATAGATCCAATGACTGCAAAATTATTCTCATAGATCCAATGACTGCAAAATTGTGTCACATGATCTCTCCCCTATATTATAATATAATATAATAGATATAATTTACAATTAGAATAAACATATATTAGAAAGAAAAAAAAGGCAATAAAGATAAATCGACTACAAATTTCTGCATTTAGATTTGAAATATGCAAAATAAAGCTTTCAACCACAAATTTAATAATTCACTGAAATTTCTAATTCAAACTATCAAAACTTGTTTTACACTCTTTAAATTGATGTTCTAATTCAATCTCAAGTCTCAGACGAAATAAGACTACAAAGAAGATCAAATTAAACAAATCTATCACATAATAATAATAATAATAATAATAATAATAATAATAACAACAACAATAATATGAATAATAATTAAATAAATAAGAGCTGTATATATTAAAACCTATCTTATTTGTATAAATACCTGAAAAACAGTGGTAGCTAAAGCTTTGCACATGATCAAATCCTTGCAAGCTAGTGTAGCACATACTGATTTTGAAACAAAAAATAAACATTAAAATTCAACATTTAATTGTAAAATTTTTTATATAAAAAAAAAGTTCATTGTTACCTCTTTTTACACGATCACGTAACATCATGGCCTAATCTGTGAGATGGCCAATTACCTAAGCTTGTTGAATGCATACATAAACATTATAGTTGTAACTAAAACCGAAAAAAATATTTATATATAAATTTAAAAATTACCAATGTGATTTTGCGATGAGCAATACCCAAAACCACTTCTTTGATTGATCTGGTTAATCTGAATTAGAAATTTTAAAGATGAAGTTGAACAAATATGATTCAATACAAAACAAATAAAAGATAGTACACATAGAGAAGCATGGCAATGTCTTACAAGTTGTATTACATGAACTATACACAAATATATAAAATAAAACTCGAATACCCAAATCAAATCACTTGTTCACTTACACTTAGAACCTACCATGGAGATCCATTAATCCTTAATAGGTTCTATAAATAGGATATAACGAAAATATAAGTATTTTTTATAAATAAATAAAAAGTTGATATAGAAAAAAGTGAAATTGTAAATGATGAATCGACGAGGATTTAGTGGGTTGTAGAGGTTTGGATAGGAGGTGGCCGGAAGAGGAGGAAGCCTAAGACGACTGATAAATGTCAGCGTCGGAGTGTCAGGATTGAGTGATAAACAAACAAAGAAATAAACATAGAAACTAAGAAAGAGAGTTTTTGGCATTTGATTTTGGGTAGGAATTAGAGGGCTTTTCAAACGCAACAAAAATTATATGAAAGGTAATAATATAAGATAATTGAATAGGAAAGTTTTTTTTTTTTACTAAATTGAATATGAAAGGTTAGCCTGTGATTTATTATTTTCAAATAAATTCTTATTAATTAGTATATAAAATCAAGAGCCATTCCCATAATTAATAGGATAATGAATAAATTCTCTTAAAAAACCAAAAATAAAATAAAACTTACAATATATATATATATATATATATATATATATATTAAAGCAACTTACCAAAATACATCACAACAATAATCAATCCAAAATTACATTTTTAACTACTGAAGTGTTTAAATCAAATAACAGATAGAGAAAATGATACCTGAGAATGATGTAAGACAAAAATAAAAAAACAAAACTAAAACATTAAAATTATTCAACTAAAAATAAAAATAAATAAATAATCCGTAGAAATTACTCTCACCACCTAAATCCGTCAAATTCCCCACCATTTCGGTGTTTTGAATTTGTTTGTGACTCTATGAGAGAGAGTCAATGGAATGAGATGCAAAAAAATGTAGGATTTTGAATGGTTTTTATAAAGAAAATAGAGGGAGAGGAGAGGACTTTTGAGTAAAGATTGTGATTGGAATATTATGATTATGTGGTTTAATTGACTAAACTTAAAGTTTGATTTAAAAGAGAATATGATTGGGGGGGGGTTTTGGTGTTTTATTATTGATAATTATAACATTTAAATTCAAAGTTGTGTTAATATTAACACCTAAGACAATTTTAATCTGAATTAAAATTACTAAATACGACAAGAAAGTTATAAAGATACTACAAACCATTATTTTAGAAAACAAGTTTTTTTCCATCTTTAGTTTTTTTTTCCACTTTTGTATTTTTTTTTCCCTGGTTTAAAAACCCTAAAATATCCTCTTTTTCTTTTCAAAATATTTTTTTTCTCACTCACCATTAAACCCCCATCATTATCATCACTGGTTTATATATATATAGTCATTTTTTCTTCAGTGTGTACTAATATAAGTATCATCAGTGCATTACATGTGGGCTATAGATTATAGATAAGCACTGACAAGTACATACAGACTGGGTCAAAGCCATTAAATCTAATGGTCCACATGCAGCACACTAATAAATATTTATCAGTACGCACTAAGGTGGAAATTTTCATATATATATTTCCAGGAAAATATATTTAAAATTATTTTTTATTCAATAGAATTTTTTTTACTCAACTTAAAAACCGAAAGAGAAAAATAAATATAGTTTTTCTTTTTTCATAGATTGATCTCCAAAAACATTATTCTTAGTTTTATTTTTATTTGATTATGTCACATCTCTTTTCCACTTTATGTTTCAAATTTTCTAAAGAGAAGTATTCAAAATGGGTAATATTAAAACAATAATTCTACTTTGCCCAAATTTAGTGCTCAAATCTGGTACCCAAATGATGTGGTAACACTCTAATCCATTCATTTAAATTGTATTAAAATTGTATGATTTAAATAAATGGATTAGAGTGTTGCCACATCATTTGGGCACCAGATTTGGACACCAAATTTGGACAAAGTAGCATTACTCATATTAAAATAAATATTTTTTAAATGATGTGTCTTTAGAATAGGAGTGCGAAAAATTAAAAGGGATAATTTTGGAAAAATGAAGTGTTTTAGTATTTTTTTTTTAATTTAAATTTTAAGAATGAATGTCTTTAGAAATGAAGTGTAAAAAGAAAAACATTGGATTGTAAGGAGGAACTCTGTTTAATAAAAATTTTAATTACAAAAATATCTCAATAGAAATTTACCAATAAAGACAAATTAGTTTAATTAAAAATAAACCAAATATTATGTACACCCATTAATTAAACTCATATCTTAGACTATATCTCTTTATTAAAAAAACACTTACCATAAACCATAATTTAGAAATAATTAGAACTATGTCATATCCAGAACTTTTCTTGTTGAATAGCATAATACATAAGAGATAATCCAATAAATATATATATATATATATATATATATATATATATATGAATTTAGAGGTGATGCTAAGAAGATTTTTTTTGTTTATTTAAAATTGATTTGAACTTCATTGAGTGAAGTGATCCTTAGTGTTTTCATTGTGTGGCTTGGTTTTGTGTTCGAGGTTTTGTGTATGTATATTCCCATGTTCTTTGGTTCTTGCTCTGTTTGGGTTTGGCTTTAGCTCTTTTAGTTTGGTGTTGCCTGTTGTTGCCTGTTAATTGTTGGTGTCCGAGTGTGGTTGTTTTTGCTTTCCCTTTTGTTGCTTTGTTTTCAATTGGCTATGTCGCTTGTAATTTTTGGTTTGTTGTTGTTTTTATATGAATAAAGCTAGCCATTCAAAAAAAAATATGTGAACTTTCTGATTATATATATTTTATCTAAAACTTAGAAGAACTCTGTTTTTTGTTAAGAGCTCTGTTTCTTCATTGCTTGGTTATACAACATCAAGCTTTGTATTATATCCTTACCTTGCAATTAAATCAATTTCACTGTTTTCATGATTTTAGTTTTGAGTGGTGTTATTGGCATCCATATAATGATCTAATAATATATGTAGAATCCATTTATGCCTTTTTCAACAATAAAAAAATCCCATGAAACATATATATATATATATATATATATATATATATATATATATTATAGGCGGTGGTGTAATAATTTAAAGTATTGATGATGGAGATAAAAAAGTAATCTGATATAAGATGAATTAATTAATTAGACTTGTTTTCATGTTTTTCACATTAGACTACTGTTTTTGTTTTGATTGCAGATATCACCCACCCATAGATATTTTCACTCAAATTTTATTATAAAAATTTAAATAAACAAGCATAAATTGATCAATAAGGGCAAATTATTTTAGATTTTAAAAAATCAAATACTATATACACCCATTATTTACATCCATCATATTTTTAGCTACAATAAATTCTCCTCTTCTGATTTTTTTTAAATCTATACTCAGCCTGATTTTTCTAAATAATAATAATTAATTGTTTTTGCAATTAAGAAGTTCTTGTTTGATTTCTTTTGTTCCATGTTTGTTAATCGCATGTTGCTTTTGTAGTTTCTTTGCTGTTTCTTGAGGCATTGCTTTTATTATTATTATTATTATTATTTAATGGCGAAGGATTCAATGGAATGTCTTCCTCTTTTGTGTAACGTTTGGTAGATAATTAGGTATGAATATAATCTGGTTTATAGTTTGCGGGGAATTTGAATTGATGTAATGATTAAATACAATGTATTAAAATAATTATATATTTTTTAATAAGAATAGTATTGCCTTAGAATGAGTGTTTATAATATTGATTTACTTTTTGAATTTTAGACATGAATGTATAGTGTACTTGCAAAATTGGTTTGATATGGACACCCTTTTGTTTGTGCTTTTTGCTCTTTCTTTCGGGAGTACGGTTCCATTATAGTTTCTTCAACTTATTATTATTTCATTTTATATTAAATTAAGTAACAAATTGGTTTTGTCAATCTTTTTATTTTTATTATTATTATTATTTTACAGGTTCTGAAGGAAAAGAATTTCAAGCAAACAATCCCACCAGTAAAGGTGGAGGATCACGAAGAAATCACATACGAAACAGCTTCTACGGCGTTGAAGAGGGCTGTTCATTTGTTCTCAGCCCTGCAGGCCAGTGACGGCCACTGGCCTGCTGAAAATGCAGGTCCATTGTTCTTCCTGCCGCCGCTGGTCAGTCATATGATTACCCTCCCTCCAGTACTGTAATAAATTTTAATTCAACCAAGAAGTGCAACTGCTAATTGTCATTGTTTCTCAATAAAAAAAAATTGCAGGTCATGTGCACGTACATTACTGGGCATTTAAACGCTGTATTTTCAGATGAGCATCGCAAGGAGATCCTTCGCTACATTTACTATCATCAGGTAAACATTATTTGACCATTAATATGAATTTGCATCAATTAAATTCTAATTAAGCAAAGTGTAACATATATAACATTTAATATGTATGTTGCAGAATAAAGATGGTGGGTGGGGATTACACATCGAGGGGCACAGCACCATGTTTAGTACAGTACTTAGCTACTTATGCATGCGTATACTTGGAGAAGGACCAGATGGTGGTCAAGACAATGCTTGTGCTCGAGCACGAAAATGGATTCTTGACCATGGTGGTGCAACTCACATTCCTTCTTGGGGAAAAACATGGCTTTCCATATTTGGTGTTTGTGACTGGTCTGCAAGTAACCCAATGCCTCCTGAATTTTGGATTCTTCCTTCATTTCTTCCTATGCATCCAGGTTAATTTGTTGATCGGGATTAAAGAGGGGTTGCTTTCATTGTTTTAATTATAGCATCATCAAAAGTATTAATTGTTGTTCTGATTTCCCCAAAACAAATGCAGCAAAAATGTTTTGTTACTGTCGGATGGTGTACATGCCAATGTCATATTTATATGGCAAGAGGTTTGTTGCCCCAATCACACCTCTCACTCTACAACTAAGACAAGAACTTTACAAAGAACCTTACAATCAAATTAATTGGAAGAAAGCGCGTCATTTATGTGCATCTGTGAGTTTAATTACCTCAAACGCATAATATATAATATGAATTAATTATTGATAAAATTACATTGTTGATGCAGGAGGATCTTTACTATCCCCACCCTTGGATGCAAGATTTGATGTGGGACAGTCTATATATACTCACTGAGCCTCTTCTTACGCGTTGGCCTTTTAATAAGTTGGTCAGAGACTATGCTCTTCGAGTAACAATGAAGCACATTCATTATGAAGATGAGAATAGTCGATACATTACCATTGGATGTGTGGAAAAGGTGTTATGCATGCTTGCTTGTTGGGTCGATGATCCGAACGGGGATTATTTCAAGAAACATCTAGCTAGGATTCCAGATTACTTATGGGTTGCTGAAGATGGAATGAAAATGCAGGTTAGTAGGATCAACACATATACATATATACATTCTCACTTAAAATTACTGACTTTTATAATTGTCATTGTTATATAGAGTTTTGGAAGCCAGCAGTGGGATACTGGTTTTGCAGTTCAAGCTTTGCTTGCAAGTAATTTCACTGATGAAATCTTACCTGTTCTTAAGAGAGGACATGAATTCATCAAGGCATCTCAGGTTTAATTTTTTTTTTCTTCTCTTAATAGTAATTAAAGTCATGTCTTCATTTGGTAATATTTTTTGTTCATCTTCGTAAAGGTCAAGGACAATCCTTCAGGTGACTTTAAGTCAATGCATCGTCACATTTCGAAGGGATCTTGGACATTCTCTGATCAAGATCATGGTTGGCAAGTTTCTGATTGCACTGCCGAAGGTTTGAAGGTAAAAACACTAAACAATTTCAAGTAAACTTGTTGGTCTGCAGTACTTAATTAACCATTACATTATTTACATTATTAATTGTGTTTGTTCCATATTACAGTGTTGCCTGCTTTTCTCAATGATGGCACCAGAACTTGTTGGTGAGAAAATGGACACAGAACGGCTATATGATTCTGTCAATGTCCTCCTTTCATTACAGGTATTGCCTCTTCTACTTGTTTATATATTTCATATTTGTTCCTTGTATTGTAATTTCAAGTACAAGTTGTAATGTTTGATTCATTGCAGAGTAAAAATGGAGGTTTAGCAGCCTGGGAGCCAGCTGGAGCACATGAATGGCTGGAAGTAAGTAGTCGTATACATATCCAACTCTTTCGGATTTAGTACACTAGATTAATTGTCATGTATTGATGATTGTTCTTCAGCTGCTCAACCCCACAGAGTTTTTCGAGGACATTGTGATCGAGCATGAATATGTGGAGTGCACAGCATCGGCTATCCAATCTTTGAATTTATTCAAGAAGTTATATCCAGGACACATGAAAACAGAGATTGAAAATTTCAT
The DNA here is from genome assembly GCA_033220585.1 of Dipteronia sinensis. Lineage (NCBI taxonomy): Eukaryota > Viridiplantae > Streptophyta > Magnoliopsida > Sapindales > Sapindaceae > Dipteronia > Dipteronia sinensis. The sequence continues at coordinate 5,775,047 of CM065642.1, forward strand.
TATAAATTCCGTTCGTTACTTGGAAAACTTACAAATGCCTGATGGGTCGTGGTATGGAAATTGGGGGGTGTGCTTCACATATGGTACATGGTTTGCACTTGGTGGGCTAGCAGCTGCTGGAAAAACTTACAACAATTGTGTGACTGTGCGCAAAGCCGTTGAGTTCCTTCTCAATTCTCAGAGAGATAATGGTGGGTGGGGTGAGAGCTATCGTTCCGGTCCAGAGAAGGTATTTTATTTAATTGAACTAACTAATTTTGTTACACATCATGTATTTGTACAACAAGTAACGGATAAATCATACATAGAAATACGTACCACTTGAAGGAAACAAATCAAATTTGGTGCACACAGCATGGGCTATGATGGGTCTGATACATTCCGGACAGGTTGGTTTTTGCCCTAGATTGAATATAATGTATCCATGAATATTACTGAATGATTTCTGATGTAAAAACTTTGTATCAGGCGGAAAGAGACCCGACTCCTTTGCACCGTGCAGCTAAGTTGATAATCAATTCTCAATTTGACGATGGTGATTTCCCCCAACAGGTAATAAATATATCTAAATACAGTAGTAATATATATATATATATATATTTTTTTTATATATATATATATATTTTTTTGAACAACAAGTTTATTCATCAGCTAACATGCCAGAACAGCAACTGAACAAAACAGAGGGCAGAGAGCAAAACAAAGCAGCCACCCCAACAACAACGCACCACAAACAAAGACAACACCCAGAAAACAAAACAACAGAACAACCTGAGAAAACAACAACAAACCATAAACAAAAGACAACCAAACCCGAAAGCAGACAAAACAGAGCCAGCACCGAGAAGCAAAAAAGAGCATGAGAAAGCGAAACGGAAGTCAATGAACCTCCCAAATCAGACCATCCCCTTCCCTAGCAGAACCCTTTTTAGCTAAACTATCAGCAAAGGAGTTGCTTGATCTTGACCTGAAAGAGACCCTCGAATTACCAAGGAAGTTTATAGCATTGCGGATTTCGTAGATGAGCTGCACATGATTCAGACTTCCCAAACCAGCTGAATTAATCCACGACACCACCACTTTTGAATTGCTAATAATTTCGATATCCTTGTCAGCTAGGTTGGGAGACTCAGCACACAAGGATTTCGGTAGCAATAGAGTCCAGAATCCCCACATGTTGAGAAAACAAACCCATAATCTTGCCATTGCTGTCTCTACGAACACTACCTATCCCTGCTTCCCCTGGATTTCCTTTTGCCGAACCGTCGACGTTAAACTTCAGACCAAAACCGATTGGAGGGGTCCAAGCTTCCACGATTTGTCTTTTTAAAGGCTTTGCATCAATGCAACTTTCTTTTATGTTGAGGAGCATAGTAGATATTGCACAGTAGTAATATATGATTAGAATTTTCCAATGATCCTGAAGATTAATTGTTGTGATAATGGAATTGCAGGAAATAACAGGAGTGTTCATGAAGAACTGCATGCTACATTATGCAGCTTATAGGAACATATACCCATTGTGGGCTCTAGCTGAATACTGCAAGCGTGTTCCGTTGCCATCAAAGATAACTGCTTAGATAACAAATCAAAATCAAAATCTCCCATCGATTTCTTTTTCACTGTAATGTTACTGTTGTTGATTTAATATATCCAACAATGTTTGATTATTACTGCACGTTTGTACACCCAATAATGTTAAATCAGACAAAGCATTAAGCATATATTGATGGAGATCCAGATCTCTCCGATCTAGTAGATTTTTTATTTTTTATTTTTCATTTTCCATTAATATCGAAATCCATTTAATTTTTTTCCAAATAAAAAATTTCAAACCTGTCTCATTTTTTTTCTTGTACATGGATCATACATATTTTCGACCAAGATACATAAGTATATAGAAGTTAATAAGTACTTACATATTAAAGATTATCTAAGGTTTGACAAATGTTGAACTATTTTTCTTGCCTCCTATTACAACATCAAATATTTAACCATGCGATGCTAGGATTATTCAAGCACTAAAAATTAATTATCAACGTCGTTTCTACTCTAGCATCTTGGAGGGCTAAGAGGTAGGAGCAACAAATCCCAAAAAAATTAACATATTGAATGCTATGAAATTTATTATTACGGCTTCGAACATTGATATGAAGACAACAACCATTGCAAATTGTTTTCGACATTGCAAGATCCGTTCAGATGAAGATATGCCACTAATATGGCTTCTGAACCACAAGTTGGTGATGAAGGCATCGCTGGATTACGTGAAGTCATTTATAGTCTATACTATAGAAATGTGATGGTTGTTGATCACCTTTTGAATTATATAGTAATATAGTGTTGGAATCGCCTACTGATGAAGAAATTTTTCAAGGGGTGATAAAATACGTCTATTGATGATCATAATCCAGATGACAGCAGTGTTTTTACCAAGTGTTTCTCCGAAAGAGGCTTTTCAAGCAATAGTAACATTAAATAACTTCTTACTACAAAATGAAAAAAAAAATACCAATATAGAGTATGATTTGTAAAAAATTAAGGATCAGATTGAGTTCGGTTTCAGTACGAATAAAAGACAAATAACTTTAGATGCATATTTTAAAAAAGATTTGAATTGAGAAAATAGAAGTTGTTAAATTTTTTTTGAAAGGAAGTTGTTAAGTTAAAAGTTTATTGACATGTATTATGGGTTTTTATGTGTTATATTTTTTATATATTTAATCAATTATTAATTTATATATTTGTTGGGACCTAAAGGACTTCAAAAAAAATTATTATCCTATGCATTTAGCGGGGTTATTAATTTAATACACATGCCCGAGTAGGGACAAGAATAATATATTATTTAAGTGGGGTTAATAATTTATCGAACATTCATTTATTAAGATTTTACTATAATAGGACACATCAATGGCATTAATGACATTCATCCTCAAAGAACCCACCTCACAGAAGAAAAAAAAAACAAGTTCTCATCCCGAAAAAAAAAAACCAAGTTCTCATCCAGAGAAGAGATGTATCCAAAAGGGAACCCAGTCCCAAAACAAGTTTTAGTAAATGAGTTCTGTGGGTATGTGCATAATTAGGGGTGGGCGCGGTTCGGTTCGGTTCGGTTTTGGCCAAAACCGTATTGAACCGTTATATTTTCAGTTTTTGAAAACTTGAATCTGTTTGAACCGTATTGGATCACAAAACCGAATTGAACCGAACACATTTATCTCGGTTCAGTTCAGTTTATTTCAATTCGGTTTTGGGCCTATTGGGCCTATTGGGCTTTGAGGTTTTTTTTATATATTTTCATTTTTTATATCCTTTAACAGCCCTATTTTTGTATTTAGACCTTTGACCTTTGAGCAATTGATTTTGGGCTATTTTTTTAACAATCCCTTACATTCAAAACACATCTAAATAGACCACATTACTGTTTAACTAATCAAATTGAGTCAAATTCAATCATAAGTACATGCTCAATAGCTACCATTCTACCAAATTCAGTCCATATGACTCATTACATAGAATGATAGAAGTCCAAAATAAAATAAGATCATACATAAATAATCCAACATACAATCCATAATAAAATTTGTATTTTTTTGTATTTATAGTTCAGTTCGTCGGTTCAGTTTGATTTTGGAAGATCCAAAAACGAAACCGAACCATATTCTATGCGGTTCATTCGGTTCGAACTGAATTGAATCGAACTCAACCTTAAAACCGAACAAAACACTATATTTCGGTTCGGTTCGGATCGGTTCGGTTCGGTTCGGTTCAATGAACCGTGCCCACCCCCATGCATAATAAATTATCAGAATGAATGTATATATGTTAACTTAATTGAATATATATTTCTTTCAACAACAAAAAAAAAAAAATTAATTGAATGAATGAATGTATATATGTTTTTGAATTATGTAGTTATAATGGAGCACACATTCAACACATAGGTAGAGTTGCACATTTTCCCCCGAATCCCCAAATCCACACTTCCCCATCCCTATTTGGGAAATTTTTTTTTTGGGAAAAATGGGAAAATGGGTGGGGATGGGGATGATTTTCATCCCCAAATTGAAATGGGGATAGGGATGGGGAAAATCCCCCCATCCCCATTTCTCCATTTTTCCCACAAATATATTGAAATGATGATGGATGGGGATGGGGATGGGGAGACTCCCCCCATCCTCATTTCTCTATTTTTCCCCAAAACATATATAAATATATCAATATATAATATATAGGGTCACGTTAAATCAAATAAAAATTTGTGACTTACAATTTTGATTTCAAAGTCTCAACCACTCATGTACTTTTATCCAATGTTTGAGATTTGAATGCATTTATAACTTTTGGATTAAGAGCACATAGATGGTTGAAATACTGAAGTCAAAATTTTAAATCACAAATTTAAGTTGGTTTAGCTTAACCCTTGTATATATATATATATATATATATATATATATATATGTATATATTATTTTTATTCTCTGAAACCCTAACCAAGTAACTATATAAACTCATTTATTTTGTAATGGATTTTCTTTTGTATTTATAATGCTTGTATTTGTAATGGAATGTTTATTATTATTTTCTTCATTTGTAATTTTTAGTCAAACGGAGAAATAAGGAAACAGGGAAACAAGGAAGTTGGGAAAAACGGGAAAAAAAACTGGAAAAATGGAGAACTGGAGTTGGAGATGGAGATATCTCCCCCCAAAATTCCACATCCCCGTTTTCCCCAAATAGGGAAATGGCCAGGGATGAGGAAGGGGTCTGGGAAGTGGGGATGGGGATGGGGATGGGGATGGGGGGACCTAAATCCATCCTCATTTCCCCAATGTACGTGCAACCCTACACACGGGAATCCTGAATGCTGCTTATAAACAGAACATAACAACAACTGCATTAGACGAGATGATGTTGGTCTAGTGGTAAACCCCTCATACTTAGATCATGTTTGGTTAGGCTGAAAGGAATGGAATGGAAAAATGACCACTCTTTATGTTTGATTTGCTAATAAATATTGGAAAAGACTTTCTACTTAAATAAGCTTTCCACCATTTTGGTGGAATGTGCTTTCCTCCCAAAACCCAATGGAAAACTCTTTCCACTTCTTAAGTAAAATTGGTGTTCCAAAAATAATCCTCCTTTGCCCTAACTCTATAACTCTATATTATTATATAATATTGGGTCAGGCATTTGCTATTTAATCCAATTGTTGAAAGATTGAAATCAAAAAATTTAGTTAGAAATTTGAGTTGATGTAGCATGACTCTATAATATTATATGGATATATATAATATAATAATATAATAATATAATATTTGAAAGTATCTATCTATCCACCTATCTGGACCATGTATTTTTTTTGAAGTTTTTTGCCATTGGTAGGATTCGAACCACTGACTTGAGAGTCATTTGCTCAAACCCGAAACTCATCCATCTACCAGCATATAATAATAATAATAATAATAATAATAATAATAATAATAATAATAATAATAATAATAATAATAATATATAAAACACTCCTAAGTAGATTAGAGAACCAATCCTAAATATAATAGGATTCAGGCTTCATAAACCAACAAAAGAAGGAAGAGAAAAGTGTGGTAGAGTTTTACCGGTTCTCTATTGAATGGAGAAGAAGGGAATTAACTCGTGAAACAAGGGTGTGGCATTTTTTGAGAAAGAAATACCCGTAAGATGATGTTGATAATGAATTAAAGAAATCATAATGGATATTTTTGTATTTTCAGCTAATATGGTATTGTAAGGATTAAATTTGGTGTATTAATGATTTAAGAGGGATTACAAATAAAATGTATCAAAATAACTCTATTTATTTGGGATAAATAACCCAATAACCATCAATTTGGGTTTACACTATCAAAATAACCATTAGATGGGGAATTGGTTTCAAAATGACCATTTTTGGTGAACACTGTGACACTAATGGTCATTCTGTCTTATTCCGTTAAATAACTGGCATTTTGGTAAATAAGAGAATGACATTCTATCACAAGATTTATTTTACATTTTTTCTTCAACTACTGGAATTTATTTTTTCAAAATTTGAAAACCTACCTCTAGAATCACATGAATGGTAATCATAATCATTTATCGGGTGCCGATATTGACACCCATAACTTATTAGTTGATAACATCGCCACAAACACCTTTTGAGGTCCCCATCTCCTATCATTTGCTTTCGTTTTCGAGCGTATTTTTGTATATAATGTGTTTTGTGAGCCTTGTGCAGGTTCATTTTGGTTTGGGGAAGTTATCGTGCAGAAACGGGGTGTTTTCAGGCCGAAACGCATCTCGAAGGACAAGAGGAGTGATTTCCGCTGTACGTCTCGTCAAAGCGTACCGCAGACGTGCAAAATGTGAACCGCGGAAATCGAGCTGTGTATACACAGACAACTTCCCCGGGTGGCTCCGTCCAAGCGAACCGCGAGACGAACCGTGAAAAACAAGGGCAGCTCCACTGCCAACTTCCGCGGTATGAGTCATCAAAGCGTACCGCGGAAGACCTAATGACGAACCGTGGAAACCGATCTGGAGCAAACCCGCGGTTCGGTTCGTCTATCTGAACCGCGGAACGTACCGCGGAACGCACCAGACTCGCATTTTTAGGGCATTTTCTGTAGGGCAGACTTGTCCTTTCACCCCCAATTTGTACCCTAACCTCCCCTACTATAAATATCCCCTATTCTCTCATTCTTTCACAGACTCTCTTCCCCTTCTCACGCCTCTTCTCATCTCTCTTCCCTTTTCTTCTATTTTCTTCATCTTCTTCACCAAGAAGTGAGAGACCCAGCTCCCTTGGAGGTTTTTCCTCCATGGGAGCTGGCCATACACCTCCACCACACCATTTCACACCTTCTTCATCCATCTTAGAGTAGATTGCAAGGAATTAGAAGCCAATTTCGAGCTAGGATGGCTAGGAGCATCTTTGGAGGCTTGTCTTCAAGGGTTTGCTCTTATTTGCTCATTTCTTTGTATTTCTTGTTGTCTTTGATGTGTAACCCCGATTTGGGGAATATTGTAAACCTATACATGTGCAATATATGTATGTTTGTTCTTAAATTCGGTTGGGTTTTGATTTACTCTTTGATAATTGTATGAATTAAACTCTCATTGTGAAATCCATGTGTGTGGAGGATCAAAATTGATATGTATGAATGATTGGGATTAGGAGTAGAGTAATTTAATGTAGGAGTAGAGTAATTTAGCTTCCCATGAGTGTTTGTATGTTAATGAATGGCCAAAATACCATGTATTGAGTAATTTGAGTATTAGGGATTTTAGCCCCAAAGAGTAGAAAAGGTTTCAGTTCAGGCATTTAGTTGCTAAATTGGCATTGGTTCAATCCTTGTGCTTAATGGGTCTTTTTAAGACACATTTGCCCATCCTGGGCCGGATTGGGTGATGAATTGATTTGGGATGATTCATAAATCAAGAGGATGGACCTTTAATTTATATTGAATGGTCTTAATGTAAATCAACCAACTTATTGCACATTGTTGTTTGGTAAACTTGTTTTCCATGTCTAGCCATCCTAGGGAGTTGACTAAACCGAATCCGTATCTAGAGTAAAGATAAACTGAATTCCTCTTGTGCTCGTGTAGTTATAGGGGTATTTCATTGCTTAATGCTTTCACTTGGTTAGCCACCATGTGAATGATATTTAGGTTGTGTGTTATATATCGTGTGGTTCGCATTAACATGCTCATCGTGGTATCCTCTACATTTGACCAGTAAGTTGAGAGATCACTAGGCTGGCGTGTAGAGCTCGTGTATGTCCCACAGTTCTTAATGGATTCATGTTTTTGCATGGATGCAATCTCTATGCACTCGATAGAGGGTAGAGATTAATTAAGGGGACACGAGCATATAACATATGTGTTGTATGGGTATCTCGTATTCTTAATGCTTTCACTTGGTTGCCATCCCATATTTGGTTAGCTTCATGGATGAATTATTGGTTGTAGTATGGCCCACGTTGTTGCGCATTACATGCCCAACGAAATAACCTATGTATATGATCAGAAAAGTGAGAGTATCACTAGGCTGGCGTACATGGCTCTTTTATATGTGCCACGGCACTTAACGAATCCATGCAATTGTATGGGTGTGATCTCTAAGATATCGAGAGAGATTAGAGATCAATTAAGGGGAGACGGGCCTATGATATACTTGCACATTTGAGGGACTAGATGAGTCTAGTGCTTAATTAGGAGGATTGTTACGGTTGAGTCATTTCCCTAGCATATCCACATTTCATGCATCTCTCCATTTCATCCTATCCATGTATATATTATTTATGTAATTTATTTAGTTATATCATTATTTACTTTTCCGCACACGCAACACACGAGTTCGCTCGCCGTGTTGTACAGCTAGAACTAGAGACGGTCGATGAATCCCACCTCCCTGTGGAACGATACACTCGCTTGCCGCTTTACTAGTTTCAATAACTATAGAGCACATTGTGTAGGACTTTATATATATATATATATATATATATATATCTTTTTGGGATCCGCAATTCCCTAACGACAGAAAAGAGGGTTATCATTAGTACACCCATATTTTATTAAAAAAATTATCTCAATAGAAATTTACCAATAAGGACAAATTACTTCTTTGTTACTATATTAAAAAAAACTTACCTTTCAAAAATAAAAACAAAAACTAATGATATACCTTAACATATGATAAACTCTAATTTTTATAATAAACTCTAATTTTATTTTAAATATCAAACTTTCTCATCATCATATGAATATTATATTGTTTTTGTCTTTCTTTTATGTATAGTTATGAACTTTATCAATAAACAAAAAATATATATATTTTTAATGATAGCTGTAGATAACAACATGTTTTTTTTTTAAGATGGCTGTAGATATCAATATTTTTTTTAACAGCTGTATAAATAAGAGAAAGATCTCTTGACCCCATATACGGTTCTATATATTCTCTTTTATAAGGTTTTTACATTAGAGATATTTCCAAAATTAAATTGGATCATCATTAAAAGAGGATTTGATTCCAAAAATAATATCATTTTTTTTTTATAAATTGGGTGTGATAATAATTAAAGAGTGTTTATAAATAGGGTTAGGCTACACCAACTTAAATTTGCGACTTAAAATTTTGACTTCAACATCTCAACCACTCATGTGCTTTTAATCCAAGAGTTATAAATGCATTCAAATTACAACCATTGGATTAAGAGCACATAAGTGGTTGAAATGTTGGAGTTAAAATTTTAAGTCACAAATTTAAGTTGATTTAACTTGACCCAAATAAATAATATGTAGGGAAAAAATGTTAAAGGTCCCTCTAGTTTGACCTATTATGCGTTTTGGTCCTGTTAGTTTCAGTATTAGCCCGTTTGATCCTTCTGTCACGATTTCCATTAAAAGTAGACTATCTGACATGTTCAGAAGGCAAAATGATAGTTTTTCCCTTCAGTGATATTTTACTGGTAAATAAAATTAAAATTAAAAATAAAAATAAAAAAAATAAACATCTTTATTCTTTGGAAGAGATCTCTCAGATCTTCCTCTTCTCTCTCCTCTTCAATTATCAGCATCAATTAAAGGAAAAAGAAAATCAAAGAAACAAAATAAAGATTTTTTTTCTTGGTTTTAAAATGAATTTGGTGGAGATCTAGATCTGGATCTCCACCAAATCCAAAAAAAAATAATTAAATTTAAAATTTGGATCTGATTTGGTGTTGGGTTTTTAAACCAATGATCGCGCTTTAAATGTTCATATTTTATGCCCCATTTACTTAACTTTTGTAACCGTTTTCCGAGCATTCTAGGTATTTAATATCGGAAGCAAGTGTTTTTTAGGTATTTCAGTTCATCAGGGGTATTTTAGACCATAGTGGAGAAAAGAGCTAATACATGGGCATTTGTGTCATTTTGGAGAATCAAGGGCTAACGTGACATATGGAGACAAGTATTGAAGATTCTGTGATTACGAAAGTAAGGAGGGCTCCATAATGTAATTCACCAGCCAGCGTGCCACGTCATTAATGAAACTGTACGTTTCATATGTGGGCTCTTTGGGTTGCTAAGTGCACCCCAGCCCAGATCTAATTGCACCTACTAGAGGTCAGCTTGGGCCATACTGTACACACCCCTGCCTTTTGCTGAATGAACCCTAAAACATCATCCTGACATCAGTTTCGTCCTTCCCAGCCAACAGACCCGTTGGGTCTGTGTGACCCGACCCGGAACAGTGTTCAACCCGACTCTGACCCGACCTCATCCAGCACGTTTTCCGGCCTTTTTTCGGTGTTTCTCCGCCCAGATCGACGGAACACCTTTCTCCGGTCACAATGCCGCCGTCAGCAGTCTTCCATGCAGTCGTTTCACTTGCCTCAAAATCCTTTGAAGTCCACCATGGAAACCAAGCCCGTGAGCTCCAGGCGACCATCCAGTCGCCTCATCCTCTTGCCATCATGTTCTGTTAGTATTTGAAGATTTTTCCAAAGAACAATGCGACCTAGCCAGGCAAGATATCAACTCGCCTTAACCAGTCGCCTCATTGAAGTCTAAGGGTAAAATGGTCTTTTAAGCCCAGCTTGCAGAGTAATATTTCCCTCTCATATAAATTCTCTTCTCCTGATTTTCTCCAGCAGCAAGCAAGCCTACACAAAGGGCACCTCTAAAAAATCCAAATCCTCTCCTTCAACATATCTTCTCCCACACACCTCCATCTTTACTTCATCAATCCATTTTTGAAGCTCAAACAAGCAAGGAAAAGAAGGAACTTTAAGGAACAAGGGAAGCTCACGTGAACTTCATGGGTTATCTCTACATTTTTCTCTCCTTTGTGTATTTTTCATTGATGAGTAACTAAACCTCATCTAGGGGATTGATGTAACTCTATTGGATAACTCTTTATAATGAACTAGTCTATTCTTTTGTTCAATCTGAATTTAGTCTCTTTTACTTGATTAGTATGTGTTTGCTCTACCATGTATGTTATGTTGTGACCGCAAACTATATATGTGTGTAGTGTAGATTATTCATGAAAGTGGGTTTTGATGAGATTGACATTTTCCACCTTAATGTCACTTTTTAGCTTGGTAATTGAGAAAGACAATATTTGCATGACCTTGCTGTGTTGTTTTGGCTTTGTGTTTTGAGAAAATATGAGGTGAGGACTATTACTTCACACATGACCTTGTGGGAGTATTAGGAAGAACCTTGGTCTTAATTTAAATACCTTAAAACTATCCCTAAAATTGGATTGAAATGCTTATTGAGACTGGTTTAGCACATTGAGTGTTCCGAGAACGGTTATGTCGATCCCCTAGTACCTCTCCATATCATTCCATCACTTGTGTTCCGTGAAAATATGTTGTGTTTAGTTTAGTTTAGTTTATTTATAAGTTTGGAAATTACCATTTTCGAAAACTCATTTGTTACCAACAAACGCATTATGCAATTTACTTTTCGCGCACTATATTAGATTAGTAATTAACTTAGATTCAATATATAAACTCCTGATCCCAGTGAACGAACTTATATTTTATTGAACAGATTTTATTGCATCAACCAACCGCCGGTCGTCACCACCTTCACTCCGTTTCCCACCACTGGCCACCCTCCACCTCTATTTTACACAAACAATCGAAAATCACCAAAATAAAAACCCATATCCTAGATTAAAAAAACCCAAGATTCCATCAGCAGGTCCAAGCTTTTTTCCCAATCGGCCGCCGAATCTGCTTCTCTGGTGTTCCTGCGTCGTTTGTCATTGTCATCGCAACCTTCTTCTGGTTGTTCGCGATTTTCACCTGTGGTGGTTCAATTTGTCTACAATAATTAGATCTGATCTCATCTCTCTTTCTCGACCAATCTCTTGATTTAGGTGTTGGGTTTCTATGATTTGTTTCTGGGTTTAGATTAGGGTTTTAGTTAGGGATGGTGGCACAGTGATGTTGGTGGTGGTGTCGACTATGATGATAGTTGTTTGATTTTGATTAGAGTTTTGGTTTGATTTTTATTTTGGCTATTGAGTTGGTGTTGATTTCGGGTGGTCGAATGGCGGTTTATGGGTTTGGGTAGTGCGACGGTGATGTTGTGGTGTGAGGTGGTGGTGTTGTGGTGGTGATGGTCTAGGTTTCATTTGTGTTGGATTTTAATTTTTTTTGGATCTAGTGTGGGTGATGTTGAATCTGGATTCTGGGTTTTGGTTTGATTGAATCTGGGTTTTGGTTTGATTTTTGTCTGATGGATATGGTTTTGGTGGAGTGGATTTTTTTTCTTGATGGTGATTCTGGGTTGCAAATGGTGGTGTGGTGGTTATGGGTTTGATGAATTTGATAATGTTTGTTGAAGAGAGAGAGAGAGAGTATAATGATTTTTAGGGTTCAAATGGAGAGAGAAGAGAAGAGTTTTTTTTTTAATATTCTTTTTTAATTTATGTAAATATTTTTATATATTATTTTAACACTTTAATATTTAACATTTTAAATATTATTATTTTTTATTAATTTTATTTCTGCTTTTACCATTATACCCTTAATAATCTAGCAGAACCCTAACGGAATTGAACGGTAGGGACCTAACTAACCATAACCTTAAACTATAGGGACCGACATGGCCAATGCTGAAACTAAGGGGACCAGAACGCATAATAAGGTAAACTAGAGGGACTGAAAAAATATTTACCCTAATATGTATTAAAATGAATATATTTATTTTAATGAGGGTACTATTGGCATTATGGTAGGGGCTTATAGTAATATTTATTTTTTAGATTTTAGACATAAGTGTACTTATAAAAATGGATGTACTAATAAGTTTTATGGGTGTCGTCAATATCCGCACCAATTAATTATTTGACAAAAAATATCTATTTATCTTGTTCAAAAATCTTTACCTAACAACATTCAAATTTCATTGGTTTTATTATCATTTTCCCCCTGACGTTTACCCTATTAGAGAGGTAAGGACATAGTTTCCTTATATTGGCCGTTAATCCCCTCGAAATGGATATATTGTTCAAAGACCCCCTTTTGTTAGGGTTTCCATCCAACAGCAGTGTTGACCGTTAATGTAGAGGGGCAAATTCGTAAACTCACCAGTGGGGACATGATTGGTAATTTGGACTTAAGGTTATAAGGGTAAATAGATATATACAATTAATAATATATTAAATAAAAAAACTAATGAGTGAAGGAGGACATGCCACGTCACTCCTCCACCCATCAGTAATCCTCGACTCAATCATCATCTTCTCCCATATCTTCTTTTTACCTAGATTTCTTCTTTCTCTCCAAACCCAATCATCATCTTCTCCCAAACCCTAAATCATCATCATCCCAAAATTTGAATCTTATCACCGATCCCTCTCTCTCGATCTCTTGAATCAATATCTATGTATCTCTAACCTTTTTCTTCTCACTCATTCAACAAATTACATCTTAAAAAAATATAATTACACAAAACTAAAAAATCTTCTCTTCTTTTTACCTCTCTCTCTCTCTCTTTGTTTTCTCTTCGAATCAGATACAGTTTGGGTTGAGTTTTCTGGGTTGGGTTCTTGGTGTTTGGTGAATGATGATTTATTTTTTTATAAAAAATAAGAGCCGTGGAGATCCACCGTCCATCTCACCAGAGTCCATCTCAAACGATGAACCTTTGATCTATATACTGTTTCACTGCTCCACTCCTCCCACAACTACCCATTATCTCTTCTTCAAACTTCAAAAGAATAGATGAAGCTATGAATGGGTGGTTATGTTCGATTATGTTCTTGACTTCTAGGTTTGTGTTTTATTTTTATTTTTTTCAAAAATAGTTTTCTGGGTTGGCTTCTTGGTGGATGTGTTGTGTATGGTGAATAAGTAATGGTGGCCACGGTTCGGTTTCGAGGTAGTTTCGGTTTCGAAACTGCCGGTTTCGGTTTCGTGGCACCCCAAACCGTAACCAAACCAATAAAACCGGTTTGGTTTTCGGTTTCGAACCGCGGTTAGGTGGTTTGGTTACGATTTCGGTTTCGGTTTTGGGCTGTTTTGGTTTCGGTTTTGGACGGTTTTGATTTCGGTTTTGGGCGATTTCGGTTTCAGTTTTTTTTTCAATTTTTGTGTCCACGTGGCATTTTTCTATTGGTTGGAAAAAAAACTTAACATATAAACCGCCCCAAACCGCCGGTTTTAGGCGGTTTTGGGACACCCCTAACCGTAATCGAACCGGCTCGAAACTGATTTCCAACCGGTTTCTTAACCAAAAATTTCGGTTACGGTTTCGGTTTCGGTTTAGGGTGGTCGGTTTCAGTTTGGTACCTATGGTTTAACCGAACCGTGGTCACCTCTAGTGAATAAGTGGTATTTGGTGAATGGGTGGTTGTTTTGTGTTATGGATATGTGATGTGTTGTGTTCTGGATATGAGTTTGGTGTTGGTGATGACTGATAAGTTGGTGGTGGTTTTCTGATGGACTTTGGATTTTTTTTTTAAATGATGTTGATGATTTTGGTGGAGCTCCAACATCTACAATTCTTTTGTTTTTAAATTTAGTTTTATTTTTTATTTATGTTTTTAAAAGTAAATAAATAATAATAAAAGATATCTCCACCATCCATCTCAAAATGGACAGTGGAGATCCATCTTTTTTTTCAATTATGATTTTTTATTTTTTTCTTAAATATATTTTTATTTAATAAATATCTTCATGGTTAAATGGTCATTTTCCGAATTGTATTGAAGGGAAAAGTCATCTTTTAATTTACTGTACACTGTTAGATTTTGCTTTTTAGAGGAAAAACTAACATAAAGGGTTCTTTGAACATTATTTCGATTTCGGGGGGAAGACCGGCCAATATGGACAAACCATGTCCTCACCTTTCTAATAGGGAATTGGTCAGGAGGGAAAACGATCGTTTTTCCTTTTTTATAACCCAAACCAAACCATTTATAAGATTAAACCAAACCAAACCAAACAAAAAAAAAATCTGTTTGTTCAGTGTGGTTTAACAGTTTAAGAAAATATTACATCATTTTATATTTAAACAAATATAATAGGGGTAATTTCATTAAATTTCCTTTTTTGTTTTAAATTGTCACATATTTAAACGTTTTTGTCATATTAGCAACTCTAATCCCTTCTTTTTCTAAAATACATCACTTTAATCCATTTGACCAAATTACTAACAGTCAACTATAACTAAATGTACAAAACATCAATTTTACCCCTATAAGTTTTTGTTATTACATTTTAATTTTCCAAAATTTCTTACAGATACTTTTTATATTTTAATATTAAATTATAATCAAATTAAGAAAAAATATTTTCTTTTAAAAAAACTGGATTTTCTTATTATGAGCAAAATATTAATTTAAATATTAAAAATTAAGATTAAAAAATAATAAAAAACAGAAAAATAAATATATTTTTTTATTTGAGATCCAAACAAGACTAATCTCAACACTAAGAGCATCTCCAATGCTATTATGCATTTTTGAGTTTCTAAATAGTGCCACATCAGCATTTATATTCAAAATTGACCCATTTTTGAAAATTTTGTAGAGAAATGCATATTCACATCTCCAATGCAATTATCTACAATCAAATATATATCTATTTTTTAACCAATCATAATAAAACAATTATGACATTCTCTCTCCTCTTTTATTTTACAATTAAATGAGCTTTAATATTATTGGTTGAAATAGTTAGAAATCCTAGTCAGCATTTCTAGGAGAATTTCTAGAATTAGAAACTCAACTCCATATTCTCTAAATTTTTTTTTGCCACATGATCTCCATATTCAACTTAGAGCATCTCCAATGCTATTATGCATTTAGAAAAAATGGAGTGCCATATAGGATAGATACTCAAGAAGTTAGAAGAACTCTCCTCCCTTCATATTGACCCTCAGCGAAACTCCCAGTTTCCTAACAAGTACTCAGCATACCCAGTTTCCCAGTTTCCTCCCACCAAGGTCACCATGGCTTACAACATTTTTGAAGAAAGAACTCACAAAAATCTAGTCGCAATGGTTGCTCATTGATTTGTCAATTAAGAATGAAGAACTTGCTGCATCTTAGTGTTTGAGATTAGTCTTGTTGAAACGATGGAGATCTCAAAATTTCCAGATCTCATATACTGGATCTCAAAAAAAATTATTTTTTCTGTTTTTTAATATTTTTTATTTTTAATTTTTAATATTTAAATTAATATTCTGCTCATAATAAAAAAATCCTGTTTTTTTAAGAAAATAAATTTTTTTTTTCGTAATTTGATTATAATTGAATATTAAAATATAAAAAGTATTTGAAAGAAATTTTGGAAAATTAAAATGTAATAACAAAAAACTTTTAGGGGTAAAATTGGCCTTTTGTACATTTAGTTATAGTTGACTGTTAGTAATTTGATCAAATGGACTAAAGTGATGTATTTTGGTAAAAGAAAATATTAGAGTTGCTAATATGGTAAAAACATTTAAATATGAGACAATTCAAAAAAAAAAAGACTTTAGTGAAATTACCTCAATATAGGGATGGCCAATGGGGAAATGGGGGCGGATATAGGTTCCCCCATCCCCATTTTCCAAACCCTCCCCCATTTCCCCATTTGGGGAAAATGGGGATGGGGTAGTTTTGGGGGGAGGTCCCCCCATCCCCATCCCCATTTTCCCATTTTTCCTATTTTATCCCGTTTTTCCCCATTTCCCCAAAGTCCCCCGTTTCCCCATTCTTCCATTTTCCCTGTATCAGTAAAAATTACATATTAAAAAATGCAAAAATGCACAATCCATTAAATTCAAATACAAAATAACATCTCATACAAACAATATAAAAAAAACGTTTTAGAGAATATGATTTAGGGTTAGGTTTTAAGTTATAAAAATGTATATAGTTAGTTAGTAAAATAGAAATAATAAAAATATAAAATATATATATATATATTAATATATTATATATAATATTATAATATTTGGAAGAAATTGGAAAATGGGGATAGGGGCACCTACCCCCATCCCCATTTCCAAAAATTTATGGGGGAAATGGGGACGGGAAAGGGTCCCCCCAATATATAATTGTGTTTTAGTAGCAGGTTTGGCACCCTCAAAGATGGTGACCAAAGAGAGGGTTAATTCAAAACAATGTAGGTCAGATCAAGATTGCGCTTCTCAAGGTGGTTGTCCAGATGGAGTTAAACCTCTATGTGATTCCGGAGAATGCACCTGTCCCTCACCAATTCCACCAGGTCCATCAGAAGAGGTTAACAAATTGTAACTCAAATTATCAATGCCTCGGATCAATACCAACACATCATGTCTAGATGTCTAGACTTTAATTGATGGTCAAAGGAAATCATTCCTTTCCGTTAATGATATATGTAATAAGAGTTCCTAATAAATAAATTCATTGATCTTTCAATGATATAACTTATTTGAATCGTGTAAGCTTTCAATTCATGTATGATCAGCTCAAATATTAACATCAATTTTTGTCATGATAATATTATATCTCTTGAACATAAATGGTTATGCCTATAGATAAAAAAATTTAAGGATTTAGCTGCCGAGAGAAAATGAGAAAGATAGTATGCTTGTGTAATATATACCCTCGTAACGTGTTCTGTAATGAGAACTTCATCCACGTTCCTTATTCCAGTAGCTCGAAACCTACAATAAGGTTCTTCATTTTATGACTGACATCAAGGACCTACAAAAACATCTCATATCTACTCAAGTATTTTTTTTGAAGGAATATATATGGTATCAGAAAAACAATTAGGAATATATATCGCATTCCAAATATTATGTCATCCTTCAACTGCCAAGAATCATATGAACATCATGTTACATTATGTACTTAAAACTGCCAAACCCAGGTTGCTCACATCCAGTAATATACTAGTAATCAGCATCTTGTTGGTACGTGTACGGCACAACATCAGTCATCATCTTTACAGGAGCAGCTGCTCACAAAATATTTTTCTGTTTTTTAATATTTTTTAATCTTAATTTTTAATATTTAAATTAATATTTTGCTCATAATAAAAAAATCCAGTTGTTTTAAGAAAATATTTTTTTTTACTTTATTTGATTATAATTTAATATTAAAATATAAAAAGTATTTGAAAGAAATTTTGGAAAATTAAAATATAATAACAAAAAACTTTTAGGGGCAAAATTGACATTTTGTACATTTAGTTATAGTTGACTGTTAGTAATTTAGACAAATTATTTTGAAAAGGAATGGATTAGAGTTGCTAATATGACAAAGAAGTTTAAATAGGTGACAATTTGAAGAAAAAAAATGAATTTAATGAAATTACCCCTATTATATTTGTTTAAATATAAAATAATGTAATATTTTCTTAAACAATTAAACCAAACCGAACAAAATTGATTTTTTTTTTCGGTTTGGTTAGGTTTGGTTTAACCTTATAAATGGTTTGGTTTGGGTTATAAAAAATTAAACCAATGAAATTTGAATGTTGTTGGGTAAAGATTTTTGAACAAGATAAATGGATATCTTTTGTCAAATAATTAATTGGTACAGATATTGACACTCATAAAACTTATTAGTACAATTATTTTTATAAGTACACCAATGTCTAAAATTTAAAAAATAAATATTACTATAAGCCCCCGTCCTAATGCCAATAGTACCCTCATTAAAATAAGTATCTTCCTTTTAGAGAAAATAGCACTATACACCATTAATTTGTGGGTGAAGTCCCAAAAAGGCCATTCATTGTTGAAATTGTTTTAAAATCACCATTTTGACAAAACATTATTCCAAGATCACCATTTTAACAAAATATTGTTCATTTGGCAACAATTATGTTACAATTTAACAGAAAGCCACTGTTATCGGTGATATGGCACCTATAAAGAATTTTATGGGCAATATTTTTTGCATTTTGATTATTTAATTATATATAAAATTAATAATTTGATTAGTTTATTATTTTTATGGGCAATACTTCATGTTTATTGATGACATCAAACTTATTATTATTCTCTGATTAATTTGGGGTGACATCAAACTTATTTCATGATTAATTTATTATTTAATTATATATATAAAGTAATTACTTTATTATAAGAATTTTATGGGCAATATTTCTTGTTTTATAAAGTAATCATGGTCAAAAAATAGTCAAAATACAGGTAAAAAACTAGTTTAAAACCTGTTAAAAACCAGTTCAAAAACCGGTGCAAAACATGTTTTACTATTTTGACCCATATTCTAATAGCTTATGACATAAGCAAACGGACTTCAAACAATTAATAGGTAAAGTGGCAACAATTAATACTTTCTTTCTATGAAATGACTAACTTGAGCCATTTTGAAAAATTAATGGCCATTTAAGGACCGTCTCACCAAATCAGTTGCTTTAGATATCACTAACCCTTCATGTTAATACATATTAGGGTAAATATTTTTTAGTCCCTCTAGTTTACCTTATTATGCATTCTGGTCCCCCTAGTTTCAGCATTGGCCATGTCAGTCCCCATAGTTTAAGTTTATGGTTGATTAGGTCCCTACCGTCCAATTCCGTTAGGGTTCCGCTAGATTATTAAGGGTATAATGGTAAAAGTAGGATTAAAATTAATAAAAAAAATAATATTTAAAATGATAAATATTAAAGTGTTAAAATAATATATAAAAAATATTTACAGAAATTAAAAAAAAAATCAAAATCAAAATAAAAAAAACTATTCTCTTCTCTTTCCCTTTGAACCCTAAAAATCATCATAACCTCTCTCTCTCTCTTGATATGTCATATTTACACTTGGCGTAGCCCCATATTTTTCCATGTTTTTCACTTATTTTCCGAGTTTTAGCCCTATATTTAATTTGTTTCTCGTATTTCGCAGGACGTCATTTAGTTTTGAGCTCCCGGTATGTTTTTCTTACTTTCGGAGCAAAAAGGAGCTAGTTTGTTGTAGGTGTGAAGGATGAATCGTGGGCTACTTGAGAGGCGACATGGGAGGCGACTTCCCCATGTTGCCTAAAAGGTCGCCTGATACACTGTCTGTTTTGAAGATTTTGCTCCAGAAGAAGTGGCGACATGGGAGGCGACTTGCCCATGTCGCTTGCGATGTAGCCTCTCACACTGTCATGTTTGAGGTTTCTGCTCCAGAAGGTTTGGCGACATGGGAGGCGACTTGCCCATGTCGTCTTAAAGGTCGTCTACTACACTGTGAGGAATTTGCCGAGAAGTGCTGACATGGGAGACGACTTGACCATGTCGTCTCACATGTCGCCTTTGATCATCGGGTGATTTTTGGACCCTTTTGCCCCTCACTTATTGGTCTCTCTATATATTTCCCACTTCTTCCTCTCTGAAAGGGATCCTCTCTCCAGCACAAAAACACAAGAAACCCTTTCCCATAACACTCCAAGAACACATTTCACCTTCCATACACACAAACCACTACATCTAACCTTAAATCCATCATCGAAACCTCATTTCCTACCATCAAAACCTATTCTTGGAGCATTCAAGGAGAGCATCTAGAGGGAAATCAAAGCAAGCACTTCAAGTCAACCAAGGAGATGTTCTTCACTATAGTTTACTCTAAACTTTTCCCTCCTTATTTATTGTACTTTATTTGAGATGGCTTGCTATATATATATATATATATATATATATATATCTTTTGTAGCCATGGATTGTAATATGAACTAACTTCATCTTGGCTAAAGCCTAGATGAAACCTTATCCATGAATCATCAATGAAGACCATCACATATTAATTCCATTGCAATGTGTTATGTATGTGTATTTCTTATGCTTAATGCTTCTAGGTGCGTAGCTACCACTTAGATGATGTTTTGGTTGTTGTGTGAAGGACCGAAAGGAGAAGCACACAACGTGCTCGATGAAATACCCGATACAAGTCTAGTAAGATAGAAATATGCGATGCTAGCTTGTAGGATTCTATTATACCATAGCTCTTAATGAATTTGTATGTAGATCGGATAACCATGTAGTAATAGGTTGTTGGTGTATATAAATGTTGTTTTTATTCACTTGAAAGAGGTTAGGGACAATTTCCGGGCATACGAATCTATATATACACTTGCATAATTTATCCAAAAAATGTGTCTTGCGTTGATGAGGATTGGGAAGGTGGATTCGAGGCCTTAGCCTCATCTCATACGTTTTACAACCTCGTGTTCGACTGTGTTGCTTGCTTATTTTAGTGTCCATTTATTGTTTAGTAATTATCGTGTAGTTAGGTTTATTTCGCATTCTTGAAATGTCAATGATTTGCTTGTCTGAATAACGGTTAATCAATCAATTGTGATACTCAAATCCTCATTCACTATGGGAACGAATCTTATTTGCTATTGTACTACACCAATGCCTCGTACTATTGCGAGCGCCCATTTTCGTGTGGTCATCTCTCTCTCTCTCTCTCTCTCTCTCTCTCTCTCTCTCTCTTTCTCTCTCTCTCTCTCTCTCTCTCTCTATCTATCTATCTATCTATCTATCTTCAATAAACATCATCAAATTCATCGAACCCATCCAGGTTCCTTATTCCAATACCTCAGAACCTGCAATATGTTTCTTCATTTTATGACTGACATCAAGGACCTACAAAAGCATTTCACATCTACGCAAGTATTAATTAGGAATATATCTGGTATCAGAAAAACTATTAGGAATATATACCACATCCAAGTATTAAGTCATTCTTCAACTGCCAAGAATCATATGAACATCATGTTACATTATGTACTAAATCATATGAATCATGACTTAAAACTGCCAAACCCAGGTTGCTCACAGCCAGTAATATACTAGTAATCAGCATCTTGTTGATACATGTACGGCACAACATCAGTCATCATCTTTACTGGAGCAGCTGCGAGGATGGCAACACTATTCTCTGGGAGAAGCTCCAGAAATCTTTTTCTCCTCGAGATGTATTCCTCAGCACCTAACCTGGGTGTGATCTCTCCTTCCTTCATTAACTACAAAGGCAATCAAAACAAAAATAAAAATCAAGCCCCTCAACTTCAATAATCGAAGAAACATTAATAACATTGAAAATCTGAAATCCAAAGCTACTTCCCCGACCAAGCTTCGAATGGCTACAATTTATTTTTTTTTTAGCAGCGAAATTTATAGCAGGCCAAAAACGGCAAGGCAAAAGCCAAACAACACAGAACAGGCAAACAACAAAGAACAGGCACAGCAAAACAGACCAGACAAAGCAGAAAACAGGGGAAAGGAACAAACACAAACAAAAAAAAACACTAGCCAAAACACAAAGCTGAATAAAACACCCGCAGAACGGCGACACACAACTAAACATCTCCCCAGTGAACAAAATCTCTTGAGAAGCTCGAGCCCAGTTTGGCCAGGTTGTCAGTAAAGAAATTCGAAGCTCTGGAACTAAACGAAATAGTCATGCCACCATGTAATCTCATAGACTCTCTAAGATCGTAGACCAAGTTAGCTAATTTGAAGCAACCAAACTCCTCCTGATTAATCCAAGACACTGCCACTTTAGAGTCACTTACGATCTCAATAATTCGACCTTCCAGAGACGGATTTGCCACACACACAGACTACTGGCTTTTTCAATGGCCATCTATTCTGCTGAGTTGGACTGTAAAGAACCCACAAACAAGGAAAAGAGACACATAACTTAACCCATAGAGTCTCTCAAAACCCCTCCAATACCCGCCAGTCTAGGTTTGCCTCTCGCCGAACACATTGAATTTTATTCTTTCACAATCAGGCGGAATCCATTCCTCGAACCTAGGAGTTTTGGTTTTCATAGTCTCCTTACAATAGTCACTGATATTTATGAGAAGATAGGTGAGGGGATCGTTGAATGGCTACAATTATTAAGAGGTGTCTATTTATGTATATTTAATTTAATTAACTACAATTAAACATGTTCCTAAAATCCAATATGTACACACAGTTGTATGAGTAGCAGAACCTGAGGATGTGATGCTGGAGTTGGTTGTCCAACATCGATAAACTTCTTCGTAGAATATGCACGGAGACCAATAGTCTAGAGAACAGTATTAGAAAATTAACATCAGAATACAGATTAGGCCAATACCAAATAAGGATTACTGATTACAGAATAGTCATTTGATATTCCATCAATGAAGAAAACAAAAAACCATTGAACCAATCAAACAATTACTGACGAAACACAAAGCAAAAAACTTCAATCTTCACAAGCAATGAACATGCAATACACATTAAAACATCACAAACAACATGAAAATTGAACTATTCGTAAAACTAAATTGCAACAAAAACCCAGAAAATTCTATCTGATTATGTAGCTTCTATTATCTAATCCCACATTAAAATTTTGGTACTTCCACATAAACAGATTACTTGCTCATTGGACTATATGTGAAGTACCCTCTTCAAGTGAGTGCACCTCAATTCAGAATTGGCCAAAATACAGTTATTTCACTATTGAATGATAAAATTTCAATTTCTCCTAAAGCTATATAAACAGATTCTCTTTAAAAAATAATAATAATAATAATCAAATCTGTACCTCGTTTACGTTACTAGATTCTTTAGAAATGCACCTCGTTTACGTTACTAGATTCTTTAGAAATGCGATGACAACAAGACTACACCGGTCCGCTTCCTCATCACAACTTAGGACAGTGATGTTAGAATCGTGAAAGAATTAGGGACTTGAATGATTCAAAACACAGAGTTTAGACCAAGTGATGTCTATGAAACGACCATGTTTCATTAAGTTAGTGGTTTAAGTCCCGACATTTTTTTGTGTCGGGCGAGTATTTTTAGCCTCGGGACTTGTCCCTACACTTATTTTTGGTCATCTTCAAAATTATTTAGACTATTGTATTCGTAGCAGTTGTGAGTTGACTGTTTAATGGCAGACTATATACAATGATCCATTACAACCTTTATGAAAAGATTGTTTCAATAAATTGTAAATCTCATTCACCTTTTTATTATGTCATGTTTGATGGTTCTGAGATCATGATATGATATTTGATTCAAATGAAACCAAGTTGTATCAATCAAAATCACAGGTCCATTGATCATGTTCTCCTTTAAATTGAAAACTCACAGGAGAATCGATGTAAAAAAATCTTTATCTACTCTTAAAGCAAGCAGCATACTTTGAAATCAACATAACATCATAACTCGAAGTTTAATTTAATTTAATTTAATTTATTTTCTTGAATTTCCAGTCATGTTGTGCATCATTCAAATCAAATCCATTGAGAAAAATGCCTCTAAATCTCTAATTAGTAATTGGAAACACACCAGGCTTAAAAAGCTTCCGGACTTGGTGACCTGATGCCGGGTCACTGGGTCACCTTATCCCGATGCTCGTTTTTTATGATGATTCAATCTCTATTGTGGGCCCAATCTCTAATTTGTACTTGGAAACACACCGGGCTTAAAAAGCTCCCAGACATGGTGACCCGATGCCGGGTCACCGGGTCACCTTGTCCCGACGCTCGTTTTTCATGATGATTCAATCTCTATTGTTGGCCTAAATGATTTAAGGTGTTATAAAATCAATCCAAATTTTTCCTAGATCCATTAAACAATATTTTGGAAAAATAAATCCAAAATATTGCTTTTTCAACAAGTCTATGTTTTTTACCTATACTCTATTGGCTCGTTTAGTGCACGGGATAATATAGAATTATTTTTAAGGGATTTGATTGGATTTGATTGATATGATAGGATTGGACTAAAATTAGTGCTATAATGTGTTTTGTGTTGTATGGGATTAGATTAAAATAGTCATATCTCTTAATTAGTGTGATATGAGACTGGATAAAATTGTATCATATATATTTAATACAATGTGAAATTGAATAATATAACATAAAACTAAATTATTTTGAAATAACATTTTTTAATTAATATTAATATTTTAAATATTTTTAAATATTATAATAAGATATATATATATATATATTAAATAAATATAAATTTTTATAATTAAATAAAAAAATAAAAGAAGAATTTAAAATATATATATATATATGGGAATAAATAGCCCAACCTCATTTGGTAAAAATGGTCGCATAGAATTGGACCAATTAAAATAATTATTTAATTTTTAATTGGATAAAAAATTAGAGAAAATGGTTGCATAATTTTTAATTCAATTTGATTCGAATTGTTAGGTCAGTTAATTCAATTTTATAAAAGATTTGATCTAATTTGATTGACAGTTCAGGTCAGTTTCTTATATTGAAGCACCATGTTGTACGTTATGAAGGTTATTGTGTACGTAGCGATGTCTTAGAAGAGTAGTGATCATGTGTAGAATATATATAATATATATACGACCATACCATATATTACGGTATTTGCAAGTTTGGTCTTTCAAGCATTTTCGTTTAAAAGATTTATAATCAAAGCGCTATGTTGTAATCCACTCATTTAATGGTGGAGTCCACATGCACGGTCTGGAAAATTGCATTGGCTTCTTAATTAGCGAGGAAAAGCAATTATTCAATTAAGCAACGGTGTTTTCTATTGAAATCTCATCGATCATTAACCATCAGTGGTCCATATATGCACTGATAAAGAGATTTCAATCTCAGTGGACCTTAACTATCGGTGGTTCATCAGTGAGACCGTAATGTACTCACTACTCACCATCTTAAAGATTCTATATTACTCACTAATCAAAAGTAGAGACCCTACTAATTAATCATTCACCATCTTTAAGGCTACAACTAAACATGCAGTTAAAATCATTTAATTAAAGCTACAAGAGCACAAAATTAGGAAGATTAGAAATGTGAACCGGTTCGGCTAGATCATGCAAGCATATGCCAACTGCCAACTATACATGTAGTTAGTGGAAAAAGGAGATATAACAGCAAGTTTGATGACTGATTGACTGATGAGCCATATATATGGACCACTCTGCAGTTTAATTCATAGTTTGATGAGCATTTTATTATAATGTAAAAATTTAAAAGATTTTCAACTTATCATAATAAACAATATGAAATTATAAAGTAGATTTAATTTACCGGTCAATGTATTTGACTTAAATAGATTATCACAATATAATCCTCTTTGTGAAATTTCAATTTTGGACTAAAATTGGTTAGGTGAAGAAGATGAATAAAAATGATTCTCTTTAGCTGATGTTCACACACATATACACCTAACACCTCCCTATAAAACGGTCCATGCACCTATTAGCTATTCTCTCCTCCACAGCTCACACACATACTCTCTCTTCTTCTCTTTAAGGGGTGTTCTGTGGTAAGTCATCTCTCCGATTGCTCTTATTTTTTGTCTGATCGATTGATCGATATAGATATATGTTTATATAGTTCGGCACATGCATGATCTCACCGAACCAACTTACATTTCTAATCTTCCTAGTACTATGCTGCTGTACCTTTAATTAAAGGGCAGCGTAAAACAACTACTTTATTGCTATAAAAAGAAAACAGACACTGTATTTATTATAATAAGATAATAAATACAGTTATTAATATATGGTTTTATTTCAGTTTATAGAATTAAGTGTTTATTAGCATGTGTCCTAAGGGCACAGGTTAATATCACCGTTAATTAAATCGCTTTAACTGCATGTGTACGTAGTTGTAGCTGTAAAGATGGTGAGTGATTAATTAGTAGTGTCTCTGCTTTTGATTAGTGAGTGATATGGAATCTTTAAGATGGTGAGTACATGATTAATTCGTAGGGTCTCACTAATGAACCACTGATAATTAAGGTCCAATGAGATTGAAATCTCTTTATCAGTCCACTGATTAATTAATTACGTTTCCAAGCTAATTAAGAAGCGATTACAATTTTCCAGTTATGTCACTTGTTAAATTTTGATTTCCTTAGAGCATCTCCAATGCTATTATGCATTTGGAGAAAATGGAGTGCCACATAGGATAGATACTAAAGAAGTTAGAAAAACTCTCTCCAATGCAATTATCTAAGTTGAATATAAAGATGATGTGGCAAAAAAAAAGTTAGAGAATATGAAGTTACATATTTGATTTTAGATAATTGCATCGGAGATGTGAATATGCATTTCTCTACAAAATTTTCAAAAGTGGGCCCATTTTGAATAGAAATGCTGATGTAGCACTATTTAGAAACTCAAAAATGCATAACAGCATTGGAGATGCTCTTATTATATATCAAATGAAAAAAAAAAATCATTCTTTGCTCAGTTATGTCACCAAAATAAAGATTATATATTTATGGATAGTGTTAACCTGTCTTCTAAGGACACAAGATAAGGCACTAAAAATAGAAAGTCAAAATACATTTATTGTCTGTTCATGTATTTATTGTAATTAAACACTGAATACAATATTAATCTTACCATTTTTAGTGTCTTAACCTATGTCATGAGGGCACAGGTTAACACTACCCTATATTTATAGGGAAAATATTGCACTGAACCGAACCTTTTCGTATAAAAAAATATAAAGTGGAAAATGCTTTTGATATCGTGGTAATTCATAGACACACAATTATACCAAACATTGCAAAAGCATATATCTACTAGGTTTTGCTATAAATCATAACAAACAAAAATGATTGATATTTGAGCTAATTATTGATTTATCGGTTCTCCATATCAACATCAATATAAACTGCAAGTCTGCAACCAACATCGAAAAAGGATATATGATTACAAAATATAAAGGGTCTAGCTTCTAGTATATACAGTTCCAACTCCATACGTACATAGCCTCTTCAACATGTATGTAATCATGTATGTATCCAAGTTTTTCACATGCTTTTAATTTCAAAACATGAGTGCTTAGGTGTTGGTCAAAAGACTATTTGTCAATTTGAACTCAACTCATACCATATCAACAATTTGAACTCAATATCTATTTATGCTAGTTGGTATTCAATTTTTTTCACAACCCACAGCTGCATCAGAAATATTCTAATTTGTGTATCAGCATTGAATCTATGGACAGTAGAGAAACGTTACAGGATAGAGTAGTTAATTTATGTTTAAAATATATACAGTGATGTCATGCATGGATGAGATATATGGTTGTTGCCCGGATGCTAAGTATGGTAGAGTCTGGTCAACGCTTTTCAATGCGGTTGTTTGGACTATATGGGAGGCGAGAAATAAGGTGGTTTTTAGAAATGAACCTGTGGAGATTGACTTTTTTGTGGATTTGGTAAGGTTTAGGGTGGCGTGGTGGTTCAAGCACCATGGGAGAGGCTCCACGGTCCCTATAACCATTCTGATTGAGAACGTGGGTATAGCTTGCATTGATATTAAATCTGTTAACTCGTTCAAAGCTGCAGATTCTGTCAATAAGAAGGTTTGGTCTCCGCCTGAGAAAGGAGCGTTGAAGTTCAACGTGGATGGAGCAGCAACAAAAGGTCCGAACAGGGCTGGGATTGGGGGGGTTCTTTGTAACTTCAAGGTCGTGGTCTTATGCTCTTTCTCTGATTACGTTGGACCATGTGATGCCAGTACAGTAGAAATGATGGCTATTCATAAAGCTTGTAGTTTGTGCGTTGCAAGAGGTGTGTTTATAGGGAAAAAGATAGATTTCATAAGCGACTCCAGGGAGGCTGTGTCACGGGTGAATAATGAAGGTTTGGGCAACTTCAACCAGCTTCATTTGATTTATGACATTCGCAGTATGTTGGGTTTGCTGGGCAAGGCTTCACTTAGTTTCAATCCCAGAGTTACAAACCATGAAGCTGACCTGATGGCGAAACAGGGTCTGTCGTCGGATAGGGAAATAGTGGTGTGGCATGATGTGTAATCCTCTGTTTTGTTTGGCTCGTTTAGGGCGTTTTCTGCTCCCTATTCTGTTCTGGTGTCTTGGTGGTTTTGTGTTGGGGTGATGTCCAGAGCTTGGGCCCCTTGGTCTGTTGTGCCTGGTGTTGTGGTTCTTTGTTGGTGTTTGCTTGGGCTGTTTTGGCTCTTTGTTTTAATAAAACTTGCTTTTCAAAAAAAAAATGATTCTGATACAAACCTCCATGCATGCCATGTTGGGACTCAGGCTACTTTGGATTCAAGATCCCATTATAACAATCACAATTGTATATGACCACCAACAATATTTAGCATCAAAATTGCAAGCATCATTTAGCATCGGATATCTCAATCTCTATAACTAACACCTCAAAGTCTCAAACTAAGCATCGATATCCCAATCTCTTTCTTCTTCTTCTCTCTCTCTCTCTCTGAAAATCTAGAGAAGCTCTGTTTCTTCTCAAATATCCCAACTCTCTTAATCGGTTTCAGATAACTAACACAAGAAATAGAAAGCCTCCAAATATGGTAAACAACTCCAATGAACAAACTCAAAATCAAAAAGAAGAAGAAACAGAGCTTCTCTAGATTTTCAGAGAAAGAGAGAGAGATTGGGATATCGATGCTTAGTTTGAGACTTAGAGGTGTTATTTATAAAGATTATATTGATGCTAAATGATGCTTGCAATGTTGATGGTGAACAATATTTATTAATGGTCATGTGGTTGGTGGTTGGTGGTCATGTGCAATTGTGATCGTTATCATGTAATCTTGAATCCAAAGCTGACAGGTCTGAGAATGAGAGTTGCTTCAGCTGTATTCAATGCTCTAACAAGACCCATTTAATGGTCATGTGCGGTAAGGTATCGTAGCTGAAGGCGGTAGGGTAACTAAATATCTCCTGACTCAAGCCAAACCAAGCCAATTAAATTGTAATAGAATTTAAATTCATTTATAACACCACCACATTTCTTCTGCCTAGACAATGATCAACACAACTGGACTCCCAAATCATTTTAAATTCTCACACAAGATTTTTGATGATATCAGAAAAACACACGTCAACTCTTCAAGAAAATTCCAAAATCCAAAATCCAAAACAAATAAATCTACCATATCACCACAAAAATTCACATATAGATAGATCAATATATATATGTTATAATACCAACATCAAAATCCAAACAAGTTTGTGCAAGTGTGTATATGAAAACAGAGCAGTTAAAAAACAGAGAGAGATATGGGGTCTTGTTTCTCTGACACTCTGAGCTATTATCAACTCTCAGTCTCTGATCACTTTGTGAAGAAGAATATCAACTGTTTGTGTTACGTACTGAAGTAGAAAAAGAAGATGAAAATGTTCATTTCCATTGACTGTCGATTTTATTCAGAACATTTTCATCTTCAGCTATCAACATATATTATATATAATTCACATAAATAAAACCACAAGTTGATGAATCTTAATAAGAAAACATTATGAAATGATAGTAGCAGTGCTCCAAATTTCTTTTTTTTTTTCAGCATTCAGATCTTTCTATAATTGCTTAAGCCATTTAAGTAATTATGCGTGTTTTGAACCAAAATTGTAGCAAACGTTCCATTGAATTTGCAGCAGAGATGTGCAATATGAGAGGAGCAGTTGAAGTATCAAAAGTTCAAACATTGATATTATGTTGAAGATGAACACAAAAAGAATACGAAGATATATAATGATTCTCTCATTACTATTATCAAGAAAAACAATTCTTTAAAAAAAGTTTTGGCACAAGAATAGTGTAAGAAAATTATTCTGACCTGCATGGAGAAGTTGAATGTCATGATAAATTGATTAAATTCTACAACAGGCCTCAGACTATGGTAAGCAGCCCCAACTCCAATACCAGCAAATTAAACCAGCCTACAATATATATATATATATATATATATATAGAGAGAGAGAGAGAAATTTTCAAGTCAGTACGCACTGATATAACTTCTTCAGTGCGTTGGATGTGGACCATTAGATTTACATATTTTGACTCAAAGTGTATGCACTTGTCAAAACTTCTCCATAATCAGTGGTTCACATACAGCGCACTGATATAAGTTATATCAGTGCGCACTGAGGAGAAAATGACTGTATATATATATACATACAGTCTTTCTACTATCAGTTCGTCATGATATAAAATATATCAGGATGAATAATGTGGACCACAGATTATGGAGAAGTTTTGACAAGTGCATATACTTTGAGTCAAAGCATATAAATTTAATGGTCTACATTCTTCGTCCTGATATATTCTATATCAGAACGAACTGACATTGTCTTCGCAAAGAAATTGTAATTGGATAGTTGAGAAATAATTCTCTGTAATTTTATTAATCGAAAAAAACTCCATAGCCTTTCGGCTTACAGGACTATTTAAAGCAATCAAATCCTAACCCTAATCTGAAACCTTGTCGAGCAAGGAAACTCTCGAATTAACGGAAATTACCAAAAAAGGCATATTCGAATTAAATACGGAAACAAATAAAACTAAAAACCTATAGCAAGCCAGAATTGATGGATGTCGATTCGGACATGGAAAACTCAATTTATTGCGAAAACAATTATTTCCTAAAACGGTAAAAATGGCAATTTCAAGGCCTAAAAGATGGAATTTGGTCAAAAAAAGGTATGCCACTCATCCAAAGGTTGTGCGTTTCGAAGATCTCGACGATTCGCTTCAACCGTGAAAGTTTCACGACATTTCAACTCCGTCGTTCGCACTAGTAGAAATCATTTGGCCTTCTTGCGATCCAACCCCTGAATATAATTCAATGCCATGTCTGACGCTGCATCACCATTGAAGAAAAGCTTGAAATTTTGGTCTTCAAGCTTTGAGAGAATATGATAAAATATTTGCTAGTGGTATTATAATTGTAAGAACAACACTCTTACAATTAATTGGTCTTATAATTGGAAGAGGAAATTAAAACCAATGTTTGCCGGTGGAGGTCCATTCATTTGTCACAAGAATATGATAAAATATTAAAATATTAAAATTCCTTCCATAAATATGATTAAAAACTATTAAAATATTTACGATCCAAATTGTTCATCAATATATAATAGTACGTATTTTTGATTCTACATGTAAGCTCTAATTTATTGTTTTTAATTTGATAGTTTTTATCATTATTATTAATTAAATATAATTATCATTATTGTTTATAAATTGTATGTACAGTAGAGGTTTCTATATGTAAATGTGTGTGTCATTTTTAAACTCAGCTAATCTTTAGTATTATTCAAAGCTATTAATTCTGTTAGGTAGATTGTCATTCTCTGTGTTATTTTTTTTTATAGATTTTTTTAGTGACTGTTAAGATTCTGTTTTTGCTTTTAGAAAGCATAACTTTTTTAGATTTTGATTTTCTTTTGTCTCTTTTTATAAAATCTTCTCTCTTTCTTTGCTTTTTTTTTTCTGAAATGGATTTTTTTTTTCTTCACAAACTTTCCCATTGGTAATTTTTAGACCCTTTTTACCCTCACTATTTGTCAATTTTCACCAAATTAGGAATTTTTTTTTAAATGTATTTTTAGTCAAAATACTTTCAAAAATGTTTATAAATCTTTAAATGCATTTTTTTAATAATACGTATTGGAATAATGAATAATAAAATAGTTTCAAATTAGGATTTCTTGGTGTGTTTGGTGGTGGTGTCTGAGTGTATGTGGTGTTTCGTGCTGGGTGGGTGTGCATGTCGGCAGGGGCGAAG
Organism: Dipteronia sinensis; assembly: GCA_033220585.1. Classification (NCBI taxonomy): domain Eukaryota; kingdom Viridiplantae; phylum Streptophyta; class Magnoliopsida; order Sapindales; family Sapindaceae; genus Dipteronia; species Dipteronia sinensis. The sequence continues at coordinate 5,807,566 of CM065642.1, forward strand.
CTAGGATGTTATAGTAGGGTGGGCTACTCATTTAAAAAAAAATTGAAACGAACTTCAACAATACGAGAAAATTGCATTAATTGAAAATTAAAGATAAACTTTAATAAGAGGGGACATCATGAGCCTTGCTCCTCAAACTTCTTATTCTAAACAAAATACATGTACTTTTTTGTGTTGAGTTAGGTTTGTTTAGTAATAGAATTGTAAATTAATGGTAATTTCGTAAGAATATAATATATAGCAGTAAATGTAATTATTACACTCTAATATAAGGGAAGTAAATGTAATTTTATATTAACTTTAAACTTTTTTTCAAAGAAGTTAGCCTGGGCTACAGCCCAGCTACTTATCAAATGCCTCCGCATGTCGGCATGTGCATGTGTGTTGCCGTGCACAAAAAAAGTAAAGAAAAGAAAAAAGATCCCAAAGCAAGACTATCTTTTTAAGAAAAATAAAAATAAAATCTGTGTTAACTGGTCCATGCATGCTTGCTTGCAAGCATGGAGATTGAAGAAGGGCCGGGAGAGTTACCCACTATGGAATTAAGCAAAGAATGAGAAACAATAATCAGCAATCAACAAATTAAATATTGGAATTTTCTTTTTTTAAAAAGCAAAATTTATTCAAAATGGTCAAGCAAGGCCAGAAAGCTGCAACAAACCACAAGCCTAGAGGCTGGGGGCGGACCTATATAGAGGCCAGGTGGGGCCCATGCCCTATCTCAAATTTTCAAAAAAAAAATCATTTTATGTTTATATATATATCACAAATAACACACCTAACGTATGTTGTTTAACAGTACTGTTGGTTTATTGTTTTTATTTCTTTTGTTTTAGTCACCGGTCCAATTCTCAGCGTAAGCAAAACAAATACCTTTTAATATCTATTTTTATTTTACACTCGTTTCCAATTCCTTTATTAAATTTCCATTTTCTTCTACAACAAAATAATCTATTTTCTTTTTCCCCTCATTGTTAAATTTTTAACTACCATTAATTTGTGGTTTACTTAATTCAATTTTATTATATAGTAAATTATCTTATTTATTATTATTTTGAAATTTTCTTATTTCTAATATTTTTAGTTTGACATACCTAACACATCCAATCAATAAACCCTAAAATCTCAAATTTAAATTTATTATATTAAAATAGTCCATCTATTAATATGATTCATTTTTTTTATCCTTTATATTTTTCTTTATTTTATTATTCTAATTTATTTAGAATCAATAATTAGAAAAATAAAAAATTCAAAAATATTTCTAGTAGTATTTATTAATCAATTATTTTTGTATAAATTTAAATTGAATTCACTATAAATACAAAACAAAAATTTTTATTATAAAACTATATTTTAATTATTATTTTTTACGAATAAATATTATAATTTTTCATTGTTTATGTTGTTTTTCTTGTTATTTTTTATTTTTTTTAATATTTTGTTCTTGTTTTTAGTTCTTTTAAATGTGAAATTAGTTAATTCATTTTGAGTAAGTATTCTATTTTTTTTATTAAAAATTCATTATACCATCATTTTTTATATAAAAAAATACATTTTATTATAATTTTAAATTTTCATTAATCTTTTTTAAATAATTGTTTTTATTCAAATGTCTCACCTCGTTAAAATTTCTAGGTCCGCCACTGCTAGAGGCCAACAATGAACGCACAGAAACAAAAGACAAGACCCGCCTCCAGGCCTAGAAATGAATGCTAAGCTCCCGGCCTAAACAAGCAAAACAAGGACACAGACGCAAAAACCCAAAGCAGGAAAGGCCCACTAACTAACAGCAAAGCGAGCCCAGAAGTAACATCAAAACACAGACCCAAGCAATGAAAACAAAGACCACCAAGAAACCCACCCAAAAACCAACAGCTCAAACAACCCAAAAACTGCTCCAAAACAAAAGCATACCCAAGCAAAGCAGAAGCGCTTCAACACCAACAAAAGTTACAAAACCCCACATAGCAAAACACCCCAAAATAAAGAAAAATCCCAACAAACTACTGAACTTTCGCTTCTTTCAACCTGCCTAAACTCAACTTCCTTTTCACTTCAGCAACAACTTTGGCCATCCCCACTTCCTTGCCATCGAAATCAAACCCCAAAGCTACACCAATATCTATAACCTTTAGTAATCTCCTCCTCAAGATTACATGACATCTTAGAATTAATCTTGGAGCTCCTTGTCTTCATACCATGGCTTTTAGCTGCAAGGCTCAAATTCCTCTCATTCCTGCTTTTCGAAAAAATTTGGAGATTCTTGTTGATGACATCATCATTACCTCCCCACTCCACTAGGATTGAAATTAAATTTGAAGCTAAAAGTAGCTCGTTTGAAACCTCGCTAGGACCGGTGATCAAACTCTCTCTCCTGACACCCTCAATCCAGTAGCATTTTTCAACCTGGTATCTTTAGAAGAGCCTTTAAACTCATCCTCAATTGAAGCTGAATTGTAGCCCAAAAGACTAACAACACTTTCACTACAAGATGGCCTTCTGCCACCACAATAGAAAGATTGCAATTAATTGGCCCACCTTTACTTTTCCTACTAAAAATTTCTCCCTTCAAGAACTGAGAATCAGAAAACGACCCCTCTCTTACCACCCACTCCCTTTGATCAGACCTTTTCTTGTCTTCTCTATCTTCATTAACATTTGAGACAATCTTAGGCTTCCTTTTCATCAAGCAATGCCAGCTCCTCTTTCCTTTGTATATATTTTACAACACATTAAATTAATAGAGCAAAAGCATATGCAGTTCCAAATGCTTAAGAATAAACAATGTCTCTTCTTATCTCTAATATCAACTCATTATTATTGCTCTCAAGTCTCAACACACACATTACCTCCTTTTGATTCTCTTTTAGAATTGAATTTGATTGTCAGTTTGTCACACTTTGTTTTTTTATTAAATTAATACAATATTATCAATCATATATTGTATATTTGTATAATATTATTATATAATATTATAGGTTTAACAAATATTCGCTTTAACAAATACTATAATATTCTATTATAGTCAGATAAAAAATAGTATAGGTTTTGTTTCTCGGCGTGTTCCACTAATTTTATGAAATGTTTGAAGTCAAGAGACGATAAAAGTCTCTTCCACTAATTGTATGGAATGTTTGAAGTCATGAGAGGAAAGTAAATATAACAAAAGTCATGTCATGTATTGAACAGTTACTCTGATGTCATGTCACATGTGTAAGCAATATATATTCAAACAAAAGTGTAGGAAAATTACAAAATGATGTGATGTGGAGTGCTTTAATAATACTTAAAGGAAGTCTTTCATTTTATTTATTTTTCTATTTTGATTTGCATTGACTTGGAAGGACTTTTTAAGTCGATCCAACGAAGTTAGAAATATAATTGGTAAAAGTCTGAACATTAAAGTCTAGACCATTGAGTTAGTTTGTTGTTTTACAATGAGTTTCTTAACTTTAATTTGTTTCAAATATTTCCATAGAACCAAAAAGCTTTGTATCATAAAGTCCAAAAAGGAACAAGGAGAGCAATAGCTACTATTACTTGAGAATCAAGAGGCCAATGAGAAATTGTGATAGAAGGGAGTCACAAATCTAAATTTTATTACTTATACATCACTAATAATTATTTGTTTATTTAATTTGTTACATCACTAACATTTAGTTATACAAAACCAATTTCAATCATAATAATTATTTGTTTATTTAATTTTGTAACGAAACGTTTATTTCAAGTATGTTTTCATTAATTTCATCGTTCATATCTTGGATTCACACAACTCTATAAGCATTTTAACAAATTCAAGAAAAAGATTGCAAGGTAAGTATTTTACACAAATTTATCAAAAACTTTCCTCTTTATAAACAGTCTAACTCTATTCCAAAATATTTGATATGTTTGTAATTATGCCGGACTATAGAATAGGTTAATAAAATTAATTATATCTTAGATTTTGAACTAATTAATTATATATACAAAAACAATCATTGAATCACGAATGACAAATGACGTGCTCCTAAATAATTTATAATTTGATTATTAATCTAAAGAAAATCATGAACAAGACAAGAACCCAACAAAAATATTGATTCTTGTTTTAAAGCAAATAAATAAATAAATATATATATATTGTATCTGTTTATATTTGTAATCAAATGGGTTAAGACTTAAGAGTCCGTTGTCCATCTGTTTATATTTTTAATCAATCACGAGATGGTCTAGAAATTTATCAGAATGGATCATAATTGGTGTCGACTCAAATATAAGAATTTTAAATTATATAAATGTATGATAAAATTTCACAAAAATATGAGTAATGTTATTTAGAGTATAAGCATTCAAAATGATGTGTTTTTTTCTATCTGCTATCTGCTAACCATACAGTTGAATGTAGCAGAAGGACAACCTATTTATACTCTATGTTGTAAATATATTTTAATTTACTGGGTTGTTGTTAATGTTATTTGATATTCGATATAGATGCCTTGTAATTAAACTGATGTAGACCAATGCTACGAACTTAATTCTGTTCAAACTTTCTTTAGTTGGTAATATATATCTCAACTAAAGCAATTATTGATTGAAATCTACCTCTTTCTCAGTGGACCACTACTGATAAAGAGATTTTTGGATGGATGGTTGATGTTTCTTTAATTTGTCTTGCTTGTGGGGGTCATGATAATTATATTTTAATTTTTATTCTTGGTGCAGTGGCTTCTTGTTTAATTAGTGGGCTTAATTATTAAGTTTCTGTGTATAAATGCCAGTTGCCAAAGTCAAAGCTTCTCCAAGCTAATTCAGATCAGCAAGGTAAAGTGAAGATTAGAAACAGAGACTGAAAACATAGTTTTGTTAGAGCTCTGTTAATGGAGTCTCCTTGAATATTTCTCTTTGTTATTGAATGATGATTTTCAGTTACAACTAACTTCTTAACTAGCAACTAACTACAAACATCGACTATACTCCTATTTACAAGTCTAATCTCCTGGAGCCAATCTTAGGCTATTAATTCCTTCACAACTCTTGATACACACCAGACTAGTTGGACCTGAGTATTGCACCTCAGCATCGGAATTGGCCGCTGATAATTAGTACAACAATGATCACAACAATTGATGTTGCAATACCTCCACCTCCACTGTTTCTAACTGCTTAAACCAGAAAAAGTGTGCATGTACAAATACATTAGTTATCAAATTATGCTGAATTTCCAAATCAATTGGGATACTATAAAGAGATTAAAAGAGCGAAATTACCTGTGGTATTGGTCGTGGTATTGCTTGTGGTATTGGTTTTGGTACCGGTTGATTGTGTTATATTAACCTTATAGAATGGGTAAAAATCCCACCTGAAAAAACAACTAGGTCGGTAAATATAACCTCCTTCTCTCTGTCCGCAGCAAGTCTGAAAATCCAGCACAATGTGACGTAGACAATGGTTACAGTCATTCTGCGATATGTCAGGAGTACACTGCATTAAGGCAAATATCTTGAGAAACATTGTAAAGACGGCCTCTCCAGTTCCAAACTTGAGCCTAGAAGATCCCATTGAAGCTTTTGTCACTAGGCCATCCATCACACCCTCCCAGAGCTGGTGGAACCCCGTCAAATTAGATGTGACATTATCGACGGTATATCCTACAACTTCAGGGCGCATCTCCAATTTTCCAACAATGGAGTGATCTGCATATCGTACAATGCACTGAGGATCTTGTCCCCAAAAAATCACTTCTTTTTGGTTTGGGCAGTCTGATAGTATTTGTTGAACCGACAAATGTACACATTCGTTACAAATTTCTGGAGTAGAATCTCCTCTGCATACTGCGAGACCGTAAACCTTATTGGGCTCATGTCCGATGGTAGTGTTATAGAAACCGCCATTAACAGCTACCTTTGAAGCTAAAGAAGCCAAGATAAGCTTTCTATTCTTATCGTAAGTGCTGTTGGTTGTGAATTTTTGTGTTGGGTAACATTTCAAATTCTGGCTTAGTGTGAAGCTCATGCTCATAAGCATGTAAGAAGAAAAAAAGAATAAAAACAAATTCAGAAAACCCATTGTATTGTATGAAGAAGAAGAAGAAGATGATGAAAATATTCGGTTTTGAAGAAGAAGATGAAGATTAAAATGCAGAGATGAAGAAGATGAACCGAAGAAGAAGATGAATGCAATGGATGATCTTGTCGAGATAATGAGGGCATATATATAGTGGTGGGGTGATGGCAAAAGGGTAAAATTTGAGTTGAAGAAAAAATTAAAGGGACTCGCAAGTACTGGGACCTAAGAGCTCATAGGAGAAACAGCAGTCCAAGTTGTCGGTGGAAATTAAATAATTATATTTCCAATTATGGTATGGTTACCTTAAAAGGAATTTGGAAGACTGATTCCAAATAACCTTAAAAGGAATTTTAAGTCATTAATTGTTTTGTCTGCTGCCATGCCATGTGGTAGGGACCCAAAGACTATACTTTCATCCATCCATTTCACTACGACCACAATTATAGGTAGGGTGGGCACGGTTCGGTTCGATTCGGTTTTGGGTAAAACCGAACTGAATCGAAAATATTTCGGTTTACCTAAAATTGAACCGGTTTAAACCGAATAAGAAATGGTAACCGAACTGATTTTAATCGGTTCGGTTCGGTTCGGTTCATTTTGGTTTTGGGTCTAATGGGCCTTATGAGCTTGATGTGTTTAATGAGTCATTTTAATATGTTTTAAAATTTGACGGGTTTTTGGATTCTAATTTTGGGCCAAAGTTCATAAATTTTAATAGTCCAAGCCCAAAAAAACTCAAATCAAACCTAACTAATAAATAATAATATTTAATAAAAGAAAAGAAGTAGGTTAGGGGTTTTTTTTTTTACTTATATATGCGGTTTAATCGGTTCAAACCGGTTTTTAAGAAACTAAACCGGTTTGAACCGAAAACTTTTCGGTTTTCAATTTTTTAAACCGGTTTAAACCGAATTCATTTTATGAATCGAACCAAACACCCTTTTTTTGGTTCTGTTCGATTCAGTTCGGTTCGGTTCCGAACTTAGTGCCCACCCCTAATTATTGGTGGTGGCAGACTGGTATGTGAGCATATGGGGAAATCTGAGCTGTTAATTTTTAATCAACAACTACATTGAATTCATCTTTTCTCTACAAGACTCGAGACTAAAGACTACGAACATCAAAATTTCAAATTTTCATTTTTCCAACTACAAATCAAAATTTCAAAATTTCATTTTTTCCAACTACAACTCAATAAGTTGGAGGACTAATAAGATTGACTTTGAACATCGTTTGACTCAAAAGAGAAAAAAAAATTTAAAAAAAAAACTCCAAAAATAAATGGATTAAAGTAACTCCAACAGACTAGTTAATTGAGATTGTTGGAAAAGTTAGATGAGCCACATCAGTAAATATGGCTCCAGCAGACTAGTCAAATTGTATTCTTCAATTGAGAAAATCTTTCTCACTCTTCAATATTGCGGAGATTTTATTTTATTATTTTTTATAATCATCATTAATTACTACACCAACTGTCTTTGACAACTTTGTCTAATTTTAAATTTAAACAACCCATGAAAAAGTTGAAATTCTCATGGAGAGAAAAAAATGGGGGGTAAATTAAATTTGTTAGTGGAAAAAAAATTAAATGCTTTCATTAAAATAATATAAGATTATTTCTATTTGAAGAGTCTTTTGGGATGAGTCTTTTTTTTTCTACTCTTCAAATTGTCACATGGGTAAACAAATTGATATTCGAAGAGTGAAATTAGAATAGGCTTCTGGGATTACTCTTAGTGCTCTTTGAAAAAGTTTTTTCCATCTATTAAAAGAACTTTTTTAATAAATAAATAAAAAAAGTGTTTTTATCATGATCTCAATCACCCACCCACTCACCCACCCACCGCAAAGTAAAAACTCATTAAAATTGATCCTTGATTGGCATGAAACTCTTTTATGAGAAAATGATGACAAGAATTGCATGTAAATATCAACTTCTTCAATAAAAAAAACATTGGCTTATTTTGAGAGTGAAAATATGTATCTTGATTCTTGCACTATGGAAGAGATCGGGTCCAAAAGAGTTTTCAACTCGTTTTCTAATGTAAATAAATATAATACCATTAAAAATATTACATACGATTAATATTTGAATATTTAATAATTATTTTATTACAATTTATTTATTTTTACCATACTTTATATTATTTACATATTAATTATTATAAATTAACAATAAAATAAAGACATTAAAACTTTCAAATGAAAATTACAATAACATACATAAAATAGCAAATAGAAAACAAATAACAAAAAACATTAATAATAGCAACATAACATGTTAATATTTTGGAAGGTCGTTTTCATATCTAACAAAAAATGATCCATCTTGTATTTGAGAATTGCAAGTATATTTTTCAATAATTTTCAACTTCTTTATTCGAAAGAATTCACATTCTTCGGGATTTTTTTTATGGAATCCAAATTTATCATCATAATTTATTCTATCATGCTCACGTCGAATCGCTTTACGTTCACGTAGAATATTGTCTGATAAAAAAATTAGATAAAAATATATGGTAGATTATAAATGTTATTTTTTTATTATTAAAAGCAAACAAAAATTAAAAAAGTTATTAAAATAATACTTGTTAATATTTAGTTAAGAAATAAAATTATATAAAATTTATGTATTAAAAAAAGTAAAAATTAACTATTAAAATATAAATTATTTTTAAGATAGAAATAGAGATAGAGAGATAGAGATAATAATAGAGAATGTGATTGAAGTGAAAAATATTTAGAGATAGAATCCAGAGAGAATATTTCCCTTTAAAACTCTATTTTAGAGATAGAAATAGAGTATAAATTTTTAAGCTTATGGTTATTTATTTTGGAGTTTATACTCTATTTTAAAGTATATTGAAGATGCACTTAATGACTTATGTTATAGGTAATTTCAGTTGGCTTAATTTCTTCAACAACTTTAATCATGTATACTTCCCTTTCACGTCAATCTTATTGTAGTTCTCTAACTTTTGGGTCCATAATTACAATAACTTCTGGGTCCCACAATTACAACAAATTATTTATATTCAACCAATTTTAATTTTTATGTTTTGGTAATAAGCCAATAATATACACCGATTATTTATTGAAATCTCTTTATCTGCGAAGCTTATTCAAATAATCCTTTTATTATAATACATTCTTTAAAAGGAAGGTGTATTGATAAAGAGATTTCAACAATTCCTTTGTTGACTATTGATGTCCTCAGTAGTTGCCGATTGAAACTGTTAATTATGATCTTTATTAGTAATATTACCTGATGTGAGAAATTTATCCGGTCGATAGAGTTTTATTTTGAAATATCCCACCATCAAATTATATACTTTTTATAATTAATTCATTAGCTTATTTAAAACATTGGGTTGTCATGTCTATCATGTGAGTTCTATGATGTGATGTCTGTAGCTAGCCATGACACACACTTGAGTCTTCAAGTCATTGTTACTTTTTTAATACCATACAATATTATTCCAATTTCCTTTATAGGGTAGGAAATGTTAAGGCTGTATATCACATTGATTTTTCAAATTCGTCAAAGTCATGACCCACACCCACAATTGAGTCTTCAAAGTCATCACGGAAGGGCTAGAAAATAGACGTCGTGAAGAATTTCTAATTATTAAATTTAGTTTTCAACATATAAAATGTGTTTAAATTTAGGTGACATAGGATTGGAAATGGAGTTTAAACATATAAAATTTGATTTGAGTCTTTTGAGTAAAATTATACAAGATTATCGTGTCTCTTATAATCTTGAGTATGTACAAAATCATATTTCGAACATTTATTGGTTATGGTATTTCCATATGTAATAAAGTTATATAACTTGTAAAATTTTATTTTATTCAAGAAAATTAAGTCAAATAAAACTTAAAACAACTGAGGAAAAGAAAAATTAAAGAAATTAAATTTATAACAATCAATAAAAAAGTATTAAGTAGGGGTAAAGGAATTCAGCACCCGGAAGCTGCCTTGAAGCAAAGATGACTCTTTAGTCTATATCAAGTAACTCAAAATGGTTCTGGTCTATCTTTGCATCTCAATTGCATTATTTGAAGCTTCAGACCCCTTTTATTACAAGAAAAAAAAAAAAAAAAAAAGCTCATCACCTTACTAATTTTTCATTTGGCTTTATTGAAAATCCTGAAACATTCAACTTTGGTTGGATTGGCTTGCAAGGTTGATGCCTGATGGAGATATGAATTGATTCACTTTTACATTTAAGGTAAAATCTAAACTATAAAGTGACAAAAGTTAATAGCTTAATTAATGTAGGTGGGCAAACACAAAACAAAACCATGCTGTGTGAATTGAATTGTTAGTGAAAGAGTAGCATCAAACTTGTCTATACTAAGAAATTGAAATGGTATGAATTTGTAAAACTTTGAATACGTACTTGATGTTGAAGTAAATATTGAACGAAACAAAACCATGTGAATTGAATTATTGAACTTTCTTACCATCCGTGAACAACACCTATTCCATTCCAAGGCATGCATGCTCCCATTATTGCACTAGTTGGGGTCAACATTTCTGGCATGCCTGGCCCTCCCTTGAAAACTACTTTGTTATCTTTCACTCATTCAAATTTATATAATTTAATTATTTTTAAAATTAGAATAGGATTATACTGTTTAATATTTAACCTTATTATTTGATTATAATTAGTATTCATAAACTAGCCGTGGTCAATTATAATGTTTAACTTGTCTTTGTGCTTGTAATCAGACCCAACCCAACCTAGATCGTTGTATAATCAGTAATTACTTTCTTAATTCTCATCTACAAAAAGAAAAAAAAGCATCCATCTTTTCATTTGAAGTTTCCTGGAAGTTTTCGGTTGTCATTTTTGTTTTGCTAATATACCCACCTATGATTCCACAATCCACATACATCTGTTCACAACTTAAAATCATTTCCTCCATTAAACTGTTTTGTGATTGTGCCTAATTAACAAAGTTGATATAATATACAACATATATTTTATATATTTATAAGAACGAAGATTCAAAATGTGATTACCATTAACAATTATACTTAGAAGAACTAAAATTCAATTATAGAAATTAAAGAACTAACAAATTACTATCAAAGCATTCTTGCCTATTTTTTTTTATTCGCATACACCCCGGTAGATCAATAAAATACCATCACTTTCTACGTTTCTACTAATCAAACCATTTTCAACATGAGCAAATATACATCATTTAAATGAAAATATTAAATATGTTACACATACTTGAAACTCATTTAGGGTACGGTTGATGATGTAGCTCCAAAATGTCTAAAATAGGTTCTCGCTCATAACTAGATGTTTATATATTTTCATAACTTGTGGTCATTGGAAGACTGGTAAAGCCTTTTAATTATTTGATTGTGAACTTTTATTTTTGTAGTAAATTTTGCAAGATTATTGATGGCTCATGATTCAAGTGACAAATCTCGCTCCCTTATGAAGAACTCTTAGAAGAGTAGATGTCTAGAATAACACCATACCATTAATTATTTGCAAGTTTGGTCTTTCAGGCATTTTCTTCTAAGAGATTAATCAAAGCACTATTTGTTGAATACCACCATACCATTTTACGGAAGATATTTTCGGATATTTTACGGATACGATAATACACCATATATCTATATCGATGCCCTTAAATTATGGAACATCAACAGATATATCATAGATATTGTAGTGAAATAATTGGCGCAAACATATATTAAGTGAAGAACACAATATGTACATCATACCACAATACAATAGAAGAGAGCAAAAGTAAAAAAAAAAAAAAAAAAAGGAAGATTATTATATGGCTTGCCTTTAACAAAGATGATGCATGAATTGACAATACAAGAATTAACTTCTACTTGATCATAATCTCATATAAATATGAAAGAAATTTATTGTTTTCCTTTTTTCAAGTAATTTTCAATTATAAATTTATGATATTAATCAACTTAATTATATGCAGACTCTCCGGTTGGCCAGTGTAGATATGTATATAAACTCATCAATTTAAATAAAGCTAGCTAATTAATGCTGTTGAAATCCTGGAAGCCGCCTTGAAGCTTCCATATTGATAGATGGAGGATTGCTGATATCGTGCTAGCTACCCACATTAATTAAGGAGAAGAAGATAATGGTGATGGTGATGGTGATGGTGATGATGATGAGAATGGATACAAATTTCAATGGGCATCTATTTTTCGTTTCATACATATGTTCAGAGGCATTCTATAGCTTTGTATCCTTTTACAACTTTTTTATAGTACACCTTCCTAATTACCTTTAGTTTAATATCAGATGCAGATGAACTCTGAGGGATTTTTACTTGTTATATATTCTTTGAAACGTAACATTAGAAATTTACAAGTAATAATTAAGCTTGGACTCTTGGAGATGCTTTGAGTTTGGCAACTGGCATGTATACACAGAAACTTAATAATTAAGCCCACTGATTAAATAAGAAGCCACTGCACCAAGAATAAATCTCTTTAAAATATATTATGACCCCACAGCAAGACAAAGAAACATCAACCATCCATCCAAAAATCTCTTTATCAGTAGCTGTCCACTAATAAGGAGGTAGATTTAATATCAATCAATGATTGATGTGGGATAATTTCGGTTCTCAGTCTGTTGCGTTTCTGTTTTTCTCTTATTGTTTTTGCTCTGTTGCTACAGAGCTTGGCCTGTTTGGGGTTTGTTTTCGTTAGTCTGCTTCCCTATTGTGATGGGGCTGTTGCTAGCCATTGTGTGCCTGTTTGGGTTGTTTGTTTTGTGCCTTTGTGCTCTGTTTTCCTTTCCGGTTTCAAGCCTGATGAATAAACTTCTGCTGTTCAAAAAAAAAAAAAATTTGCTTAGTACGTTGAGATTATATCACCAACTAAAGCAAGTTTGAAACTACAAACTGTAGATATTTGAACAGAATTAAGTACCTAGCATGTGTCTACATCAGTTTAATTACAAGGTATCTATATAGAATATCAAATAACATTAACAAAAAGTCAAAACCCAGAAAATTAAAATATATTTACAACATAGGGTATAAATAGTTTGTCCTTCTATCTACATTCAATTGTATATATGGTTTGCATATAGAAAAAAAAAACACATCATTTTGAATGCTTATATTCTAAATAACATTACTCATATTTTTGTGAAATTTTATCATACATTTGTATAATTTCAAATGCTTACATTTGAGTTGACACCAATTATGATCTATTCTGATAAATTTTTAGACCATTTCGTGGTTGATTAGAAATATAAATAGATTGACAAAATGAGATTGTAGGTTCGAATTATGTCTCATTCCTCCATTCACATTACATTGAATCTAGTTGAGAAACCTAAAAAATATATAAAACTACAAGGTTGTAACTTGTAATAGGTAATTAGTTATACATAATGGATCAATCATGATGATGTCAAATGACACACCTTAGCAACTTATGTTATTGGTCTATGAATTGAATGTGGCCACCTAAGATAATTTTGATTGGTTTAATTTCAATTGAACAACTTTAATTTTAAATTGATTCGCTTTTACATTTAAGGCAATCTAAACTATAAAGTGACAAAAGTTAATATTAATGTAGGTGGGAAAACACAAAACAAAACAAAACCATGCCATGTGAATTGAATTATCAGTGAAAGAGTACGTAGAATCAAATTTGTTTATATTATAAAATTGAAAAGGTATGAATTTGTAAGATTTTGAGTAGTTGATACTTGATAGTTGAAACAAAAATTGAACAAAACAAAATTATGTGAATTGAATTATTGAACCTTCTGAAAACCTTACCATCCGTGAGCAACACACTTCAAGCTAGAGTTTGATTATAAGTTAATTGAGAATTTTGAACAATATCATGTGTTGAAATTTACAAAATAGAGTTTAGTATTAATTTTATTAGATAAATTGAATCGCGACTGGAACAAAGGTAGGAGTAAATGACACTCCCAACCCCCAAGTCAACGCTAGGCGAACTCGTAAAGAAAGGGTTGCATGACATTGGATAATATATGGATTCTTATTAAGTTACTGTGAGTGGTGGTCATCATGAGCTGATAAATTAAAACAAGACAATAACTCTTCCTTTAATTTTTTTCTCAGCTTTTTTTTCCCTTTCTAGCATCTGGAAGTTAGATGCCACCAACCCATATTATAAGCATGACTCTTGAACTAAATTAATTTAATAAGTTTTTAAATTTTTAATTTTTTTTTAAAAAACTTATTAAATGAAGACTTGAGGTAATTTGAAAAATCATCTTAATGATTTCAAAGCAATATTAAATGAAGCGTTCATGAAGGAAAAGAAATACAGGAATATGGGTTTCCATATTCTTCGATTTGAGATGTGTGTGGGTGCAAATAGGAAAAAGTGAATGGATGATAAATACAGGAATATGGGTTTCCATATTCCCCTACATTATTGCTCAATGTCCATCTATCTCATTAGTCTTTTGACTCTTTTCTATGGACACTTGAGAAAAAAGTTACAGGAAAGAGTTGTTAATTTGTGTGTAAAATATATACGGTGATGTCATGCATTTATGGGATATATGGTTGATTATGCCTGTCATGCATGCATCCCATGTTGGGATTGGCGACCCATGCTATATTATTGTTGCTTTTTAGAGCATCTCTCGTTCATTCTCTATCTCTATAACTAAAATAGAGTTTCAAAAAGAAATATTCTTCGCAAATTCTATCTTAAAAAATTTTCACTCCCACCACACTCTATATCATTATCTCTATCTTTATCCTTATCTTTATCTTTATCCTTATTTCTATTTATATCTTTAAATAACTTATATTTTCATTATTATTTTTAGATTCTTTAATAAATTATTGTTCAACTAAATTTTAATAAATATTATTTATAATAACATTTGTATTTTTTTTACTTTTTTTTTAAATATAATGTTTTATTAGTGCATGAATTTATAAATATATAAATATCTTACTAATAAATAAATACACCACTCATCAATTTATTTGGACCATTTGTTACTAATTTATTGTTGTATAAAACTTTCTCAACCAATTAAATACACCACCCATCAATTTTTTTTTTATAAATAGCTACTATAGTGGAGAGAATAAAATTATAATGATAGATTTGGATTCCATTAAAAATCCCAACGAATGTGAATTTTTTTGAAGAAAGAAGATGGAAATTTTAGAAAAAAAACACTCACAATTCCCAAATACAAGGTGGATCATTTTCGGGTGGATATGAAAGTCATTTGGATGACTTTCCAAAATATTAATGTATCTAAACATTATCATATGTTATGTTGTTATTATTTAAGTTTTTTGTTTTTTTTAATCCTTATTTTAATATTTTTATGTTATTGTAATTTTTAATATTAATAATTATTATTTCAATACTATATTATTGTATTACTAACTTATAATTATCAATATGTAATAATAGATTTTTTTATAACATAAAATAATTGTTTTTAGTGTAAGTTATAACAAAATAATAACATAAAGAACAAATGATAAAATATGGTAAATAAAAAATTATTCATTAATATTCAATATTAGACTCATTTTGAAGATCTAGATGAGACTTTTTTAATGGTATAATTTTTATGTTAATAAAATGTATAAATTAAAATTTATTATATATTAATTGAATTTAATGGAAAAGGTAAAATGATATAAATGGATTAAAAAATGTTAAAAAGTGATTTAAGTTGATTCCTTAAATTTATAGTATCAATATTAGAAACTCTTAAAAACTTTCTTGAAGACATAACTTTAAAGTATGGTGGGAGCAACACATACTCTAAAATTTTTTAGAGATAGGGATTTAGAGTATAGTGGGAGATGCTCTTAATTGTGCTTTTACTTTGAATCGATGACCACCACCGACCACATGACAAACAAAAATGATTGAGATTTGAGCTAATTACCACCCACCTATACCTACCACACCTCTCTCTCTCTCTCTCTCTCTCTCTCTCTCTCTCTCTTTATGTAAAACGGGTGGATTTGGGAAATGAAATAATTTCTCATAAAAATTAATATTTTTAGACATTTCAATTTCATCACATTTACATAATTCGTAATAGAAATTGTGATCTATGAGTACTAAAATTCACAATTTATTTGAACAATACTCATCAATAAGGATATTTTTAGAATTTCGTTAAATTTTGTTAGGATAAGGATATATTATTGATGAATTCTCGATTTCGTTTAGATAAAATTGATATTGTATTCAATTTTGATGAATATTTTTTTAATGGAACTCCTTTTACCAATAAAACCGATTTTCATTGAATTATTGTATTGTCCCTTTTAATGAATATTTTTCTAATATGTTTTGCTCATTAATTAATACAGATTTGGGTACCTTTCTCACCTCATATTATCCTTTCCAAAATCAAACCAACCCGTATAGATGTTCCACGTCAATCTTATTAATCCTCCAACTAATTGAGTTGTAGTTGGAAAAATGAAACTTTGAAAATTTGATGTTTGTAGTCTTGTAGAGAAAAGATGAATTGAGTGCTAGTTGTTGATTAAAAACTAACGGCTCAGATTTTCCCATATGCTCACCTACCCGTCTGCCACCACCTATGATTGTGGTCTCTGTGAAATGGATGGATGATAGTATAATTATTTTAAAAGTAGGTGGAAATAATTATATTTCCAAATATAGTATGGTTACCCTTTTTGGAAGACTGATTCCAAAAAAACCTTAAAGGAATTTTATGTCAAATAATTGTCTTGTCGATCTGCTGCCATGCCCATGGGGTAGGGACCCAACAAATTAAAGTTAAGAAACTCATCGTAAATAACAAACTCAATCAATGGTCTGACTTTATTGTTCATACTTTTACCAATTATATTTCTAATATAGTTGGATTGATTTAAGGGTTAATTGCACAAACATACCCTAATGGTGTATTTATCTAACATTATAGTATTTATTAAAGCGAATATTTGTTAAACCTATAATATTATAGAATAATAATATACAAATATACAATATATGATTGATAATATAATATTGTATTAAATTTAATTCCAAGAGAAAATCGAAAGAAGATAATGTGTGTGTTGAGACTTGAGAGCAATAATAATGAGTGGATATTAGAGATATGAAGAGGCATTGTTTATTCTTAAGCACGTTGAACTGCATATGATTTTGCTCTTTTAATTTACATCATCAGATTTTAAGTATTTAACTACTTGTGTGTAGATTTTTGTTTCCCACTCTTTGCTTTGGGACCATTTTTCCTTTTTAACCTTTTTTGTGCACGGCAACACATTTGCACATGCACAGCCACACCCACCGTGCACATACCACCACATACACTCAGACACCACCAGTTTTCCACCACCAAACAAATTTGAAAGTATTTTATTATTCATTATTCCAATAAGTATTATTAAAAAAATACATTTAAAGAATTATAAACATTTTGAAAGTATTTTGACTAAAAATACATTTTTTTTTTAAATCTTAATTTGGTGAAAGTTGACAAGTAGTGCGTGCAAAAGAGCCTAAAATTACCAATGGGAAAGTTTGTTAAGAAAAAAAATCCTTTTCAGATTAAAAAAAAACAAAGAAAGAGAGATGATTTTATAAAAAGAGACAAGAAAATCAAAATCTAAAAAAGTTAAAAAGTTAAAAACAAAAACAGAATCTTAGGAGTATCTAAAAAAAATCTACAAAAAAAAAACCAACACAGAGAATGACAACTGTAAAAACTCACACTCACAAAAGAATTTACTGAAGAAACTGTTTATTGAATTGAATTGATGTTTTACATTGAAATAATACCAACTATTTATAGTAGCTGGGATGAGGTAACCTGATAACATCAAACCTCTAAATAACAAGGAAATAAAAAAAACTTTGGTAATCCTAACTAAAAGATAAATAGGAATTATCTAAAGGATAAATCCAACCTAATATCTAAACTGATAATTAAAGATAATAACTTGGTTTAATTCTACATAGCTCCCCTTAAACCAAGTCCTTCATAGCTCATCATGCCCAAAGACTTCTTAAGCTTCTGAAAAATGTCAACTTTGAGCGGCTTCGTGAAGATGTCTGCAACCTGTTCCTCTGAACGGCAATACTCGATCACGATCTCCTTGTCTTTCACCAAGTCTCGTATGAAGTGAAACTTGATGTCAATGTGCTTACTTCTACCATGGTAGACTGGATTCTTAGTCAGAGAAATGGTGGACTTGTTGTCGCAGTAGATCACAGTGGGAGCATTCTGTTGATGCTTCAACTCAGAAAGCATGCGACGTAGCCACACAGCTTGTGTAGCACCACCAGCAGCTGCAATGTACTCAGCTTCAGTTGTCGATAGAGCAACCACCTGTTGCTTCTTCGATGACCAAGAAAATACCCCAGAACCAAGATGGAATGCAAATCCGGATGTACTTTTCCTCTTCTCCGTATCACCTGCCCAGTCACTATCTGTATACCCAACAAGCTCGACTTTGTTAGCGGAAGAGTAAAAGATACCATCACCCAGTGTACCTTTCACATATCGCAAGATACGCTTGCCAGCCTGCAAGTGAGATTGTCTCGGAGAATCCATGAACCTGCTGATAAGCCCTACTCCATAAGAAATATCAGGCCTAGTAGAAGTTAAGTATCTCAGACTTCCTACTAGCCTCCGAAAGATGGTAGCATCAACTCTCTCACCAGTCCCATCCTTCTCCAACTTCAACCTTTCCTCAACTGGAGTCAGCATCGGCTTACATCCATCCATCTTGAACTTTTTCAGCACATCACCAGCATACTTCTTCTGACACACAAAGATGCCATCATCTGTCTGAGTCACCTCAATACCGAGAAAATAAGACATCAACCCCAAATCTGTCATCTCGAAATGACTAGTCATTGCACTTTTGAACTCTGCAATCATCTCAGGGTTATTTCCGGTAATGATCATATCATCAACATATAGGCACACAATAAGAATATCTCCTCGGGAGTTGGATTTGATATACAAGGTGTGCTCATAAGGACATCTCTGGAACTCATGCTGGATAAAATATGTGTCAATGCGTGTATACCACGCTCTGGGTGCCTGTTTCAACCCATATAAGGCCTTTTTCAGCTTGTAGACCTTATTTTCTTGCCCCTTCTTTACATACCCCGTAGGTTGCTGTATGTAGACTTCCTCCCTTATCTCCCCATTCAAAAATACGGATTTCACATCCATCTGAAAGATTTTCCAGCGATTCTGTGCAGCAAGAGACACAATCAAGCGAACAGTGTCAAGTCTGGCAACAGGAGCAAACACCTCGAAATAATCGATCCCTGGCTTTTGCTTGTAACCTTTTGCAACCAGACGCGCCTTGTAGCGTTCCACCTCACCGTTTGGCTTGTATTTTGTCTTGTACACCCACTTAACACCAATGGGCTGCTTTCCACCTGGTAAATCAGTAAGCTCCCATGTGTTATTCTTCTCAATCGCATGAATCTCCTCCTCCATTGCTTTCAACCAGTAATCATTATGAGCAGCATCTTCATATGTGATAGGATCACAATCTGCAAATAGTGCAAAGTTCACCAACTCTTCATCTGTTGGATCGTTGTCATTACTGAGAACACAATCCTGCAAACGAGCTGGCAACACCCGTTCACGTTGTGGACGACCAGAAGATTCTGCTGGATGTGGATTCACCAGGGATGGTGGAGCCACTAGGGTAGGAACCGGTTCATCTCTCGGATGACCATCAATCTCATCCAGGTCAATATCAATGTCAGAAGAGCTCCCCTTACCGCAAGACCAGTCCCAGCATCCTTGCTCATCGAAGGTAACGTCCCTGCTGACAATCACCTTTTCTGTCACTGGATTATAAAGTTTATAACCCTTCGTTACCTGACTGTAGCCAATGAAGATGCACTTCTCTGCTTTATCATCAAGCTTCTTTCTCAAAGCATCAGGTACATGAGCATAAGCAATACACCCAAACACTCGTAAGTGTTCAATGCTAGGTTTGAGTCGAGTCCAGGCTTCCTGAGGAGTCTTTCCGAGAACACTACTGGTGGGACATCTATTCAACAAATAGAACGCACAAGCAACTGCATCACCCCAAAAACCTTTGGGCAGTTTCTTCAAGTGTAACATACACCTGACCATGTCCATGACTGTTCTATTCTTCCTCTCTGCTACACCATTCTGCTGAGGAGTATATCTCGCTGTCAACTGATGACTGATGCCATGTTTCTGCAAGAAACCATCGCAGACAACATATTCTGTCCCCCGATCTGTTCTCAAAGTCTTGATAGACCTTTCACACTGATTTTCCACCAATGCCTTAAATCTCTTAAAAGCATCACAAGCATCTGACTTCTGCTGCAAGAAATACACCCAAGCCTTTCTGCTGAAGTCATCGATAAAGGTAATAAAATACCTGTATCCCCCATTCGACGGAGTTTCCACGGAGCATAGGTCTGAGTGCACTAGCTCCAAGGGCCAACTGGCTCTCCACGTCTTCTTTGTAGGAAATGGGTCTCTGTGCTTCTTTCCTACAACACATGTCTCGCATACCCTATTAGGAGGATTAATGACAGGCAATCCTGAAACCATCTTCCTTGAAGAAAGTAGCTTCAAACTCCCAAAGTTCACATGGCCGAACCGCATATGCCATAACCAGCTCCCATCTCCGATTACAGAACTAAAGCATGGTAAAGTGTCACTGTTAATATGCAGCGGAAACAAACGGTTTGGTGACATGTTTACCTTTGCTATCAGTCCTTTCTGTTCATCGTTGATGGTGCATACCCCTCTGTAGATCCGCATATCATACCCTTTCTCTGAAAGTTGCCCCATGCTCAACAAATTTTGATGCAGACTCGGAACAAATAGTACCTCTGAGATGGTATTCTTGGATCCGTCCTTCAGAGAGATGGAGATTTTACCCTTCCCCATTACTGGCACCTTTGAGTCATTCCCAAACTTCACTTCCGAAGTAAAGGTCTCATCCAATTCTGAGAACATCTCCTTCCTACCACACATGTGGTTGCTGCAGCCTGTATCCAGAAACCATTTGTACTTGGCATCATTCACTGCTACACTACATGCTAGCAACAATGTTTCTGAATAGTCTCCATCTTCTGCAACATTAGCCTGGAAATTTCTGCCTTTGGATTTGCACTCATTCTTGTAGTGGCCATATTTTTTACATCTGAAACACTGAATCTGAGATTTACTCTTCTGATTAGTGTTATTGCCTCCTCCGCCTTTCACCTGGCCAGATCTGGAAGCACCTCCCCTCCTATTTTGCGAGTTCTGACTCTTCTGGCTTGCCTCAGAATTCTTCCGGGTCTCGTCTTTATCTTTCTTAAGACTCAACTGGCTCTGCAAAGCTTCCTCCACCTCAATCTCAGACTTCTCATCCAGACGTTGTTCATGAGCTTGGAGTGAGCCCATCAATTCATCCAACGTCATTGCCTCGAGATCTTTGGACTCCTCGATGGCAGTCACCTTGTACTCAAACTTCTCGGTTAGTGTTCGGAGAATCTTCTCCATGATCTGAACATCTGAAATTGACTCACCATTGGACTTCATCTGGTTAACAAATGCCAATGTCCGTGAGAAGTAATCTGCCACCTTCTCCGTTTTCTTCATCTGGAGAAGCTCCAACTGCCTACGCATGGTCTGCAAGCGAACTTTCTTCACCTTTTCAACTCCTTTGTAGGTGTTCATCAGAATGTCCCAAGCCCGTTTTGCTGATGTTGTATGTGCGATTTTCTCAAAAATCACCTGATCTAGCGACTGGTTAATGAAAAACCTCGCTTTCAAATCCTTCTTGGTTGTTGCAGCATCTGCTGGCCCAACAATACCCTCGGAAACAACAGTCCACAACTCCTGGTATTCAAACAGTAGTTGCATCTGGACCCTCCAATACTCAAAATTGGTTTTTCCGTCAAACTTTGGTATTTGTGGTTGTATTGTGTTATTATTATTATTGTTAAGGGTGGCCATTGTAAATTACAATGTAATTTGCCAACAAAACAATAATAATAATAATATAACACAAAAAGTAAAAGTACACCACCTTTAATCACGTGAACAAACCAAAATTCAGCAAATCAAACCTTTAAAACGAACCAACCCTCTCGTCCACAATTTTTTTTTTCTTCCACCATCAGAGTTTAAACAGACCAACCTCTCTCTCGTTCAACTTCACACAGCGAAGACAAAACTCTCAGTCACGATTCCGGTGACTTTCTTGGTCGGCGACGATGTACTCCTGTCAAGCAAGGGACAGCCAACAACTGCTGGTCAACAACGGTAAGGATCGACGGATCTTGGCGGTGGAAAAGCCAACTGCGAACTTGGATCACTCCGATGCACCGGAAAACTCGTCGGATCTGGTCAACGGACACTTGGGTTTTGTTCCCGGTCGTCTTCTGAAGATTTTGGTGGTGGCAGTGACAGTCCACTCGCGGCGGCAAGTGAGACCTGTTTCCGGCGGCCGTGGGTTGTGTGGAGGTCTGTCCGGCGGCGCTGGCTGCTGCTCCGAACTCCTGGATCCTCAACTCCTGGATCCACCTACCACTCCTGGATTCTCAACTCCTGAATCCTACCCTACTGCCCTCAAAGCCTCGAATTTGGCTCTGATACCAAATGTAAAAACTCACACTCACAAAAGAATTTACTGAAGAAACTGTTTATTGAATTGAATTGATGTTTTACATTGAAATAATACCAACTATTTATAGTAGCTGGGATGAGGTAACCTGATAACATCAAACCTCTAAATAACAAGGAAATAAAAAAAACTTTGGTAATCCTAACTAAAAGATAAATAGGAATTATCTAAAGGATAAATCCAACCTAATATCTAAACTGATAATTAAAGATAATAACTTGGTTTAATTCTACATAGCTACCTGGGCCCACCATCTCTTGGGAAGTGTCCCAAGAGCAAATCCGTGCGGGCTTAGGCCCAAAGCGGACAATATCATACCAATGTGGAGAATGTGGGTTCCGTACTTATAACAACAACCAACCTAACAGAATTAATAGCTTTGAATAATGCTAAACAATGAAAGACAGAGGACTAGTAGAGAAAGGTCGCGAAGGTTAGCTGAGTTTAAAAACGATACACTTACATATAGAAACCTCTAATATACATCTAATTTATAAATAATAGTGATAATTATATTTAATTAATAATAATGATAAAAACTATCAAATTAGAGATAATCTATCAGAACTTACATAGAGAATTAGAAATATTACATATAGAATCAGAAATACTATTATTTATGAACAATCTAAACCGTAAATATTTTAATAGTTTTAAAATATTAAAATAATTGAACATTGAAGCATTTTAGTAATAATTAAGTGGATTATCAAAATAATAATAATAATTGAATGGACATAAAGTAACACGTTATAACACAGATCTATTAACATTTCCGTTGATAATTTAGGAGTACCTACAAAGTTACTAAATACTGTGGGGCCAAACCAATTCTCTGCTACATCACTTGAAATAATTAGGATGTAGACGCAAGTCACATTCTTCATAACTAATAAGTGCATATGCATTATTTGAATTCTCATAATTTTAATTTACTAATATTTTTATATTCTTTTATGGGTAGTGTTAACATGTGTCATTAGAGCACATGTTAAAAAAATGTTGAAGGAAAGTTAGAAACTATATTTATTGTCTTAAATCACAATATATATAGAAATAAAACAATAAATATAGATTGACTTTCCTTTTATAATGTCTTAACATGTGCCATTAGAGCATGAGATAATGTAAAAGGAAAGTTAGACACTGTATTTATTGTCGTTAATCACAATAAATACAGAAACAAAACAATAAAAATATAGAGGAATGCTAGAATAACTCTCTCAATCCACTCTCTCAACTCACTCTCTCATCCTATGATGACATGTGTACACCTTCCACTTTTTTTTACATCAAATTTAGAACCATATAAATGCACTGTTATCTTTTTTAATGTTACTTACAATTCAAATTTACGTTCTCAAATTGCCATTTTCTTCTATAATATATAAAACCAGAATTAATATATTAAAAAATACATAGAATTAATATATATATATATATATATATATAGAATTAATATATATATATATAAATTAACAGTACATTCAAAACCATAAAAAGAGCCTAAAAAGGATGTTTTAAAGTCATTCTGAAATAACTATTTTATTCTACATGTAAAATAAACAATTTAATTAATACTTAATATAATAAAATAAAATTACAACGGTAAAAGACTAATTAATATGCAATTATAATATACAATTTAATTAGTATAATATGCAGTTTAATTACATATTATATATACATTTATTTATTTATATATTGTTTTTTTTAATATTACAATATTTATATAATGTTAAATTATTAATTTTGGTTTTTTTAAACATTTAATTTTAGATTTTATTTATTTAAAAAGAAAAAGGGTAATTTGGAGAGATGTTAGTTCGTTTGAATGGTAAATAACATTAAAAAGCAGTGTATTTATATGGTTTCAAATTTAATGTCAAAAAAGTAGAATGTGTACACATGTCATCATATGAAGAGAGAGTGTGTTGAGAGGGTGAGTTGAGAGAGTGAATTTAGCACTCCTCAAAAATATATTAACTCTCATATTATAGTATCTTAACTAGTGCCATTAAGACACAGATTAACACTACATTTCTTTTATATATGTTTATATGTCATTATAAGAGCGTTTTCAATGCAATAATTTAATTTATCAATATTTTTATATTCTTTTATATATGTTTATATGTCATAGGAAATGTTGAGATAATTAGGCATGGATAAAGATTGATTAATGATATTTTGATGGTGGGGTCTATTGAACTTTAAAATTGCTTCAGGTCATCATGTATGTGGAATTGAAAGCATCAAATTTGTATGACATCAAACTTTTATAAATTCTTCTAAGAAAAAAGATATAACTAAAGGCCACCTAATAATCATATAATTAATTGGAGACCTAACAACCCAATGTTTTGAATAAGCCAACGAATTATTATGGTATTTCAACTTAATGATCGGAGACTTTCAAATTAACAAAGCTCCATCACTAATAGCTAATAAATATCTCACATTTGTTAACAGTTACAATTGTTAATTGATGTCATCAATTTTGATTGTTATAATTTATTTTTTTGAACATGAATAACCTTTTTGCCCTCCAATATTTTACATTTTAAAAACTTTACCTATTTGATGAGTATAATAAAAACTAGACATATGTCACAAAGATTTAATTTTTTTAAGAAATTAAAAAATAAATGATAATGTTAATTCAAAAAATGTTTGAAAAACTTCTAATATAACATAAAATTATTTAAATAAAACTTAAAATTAAAATCAAAATATAAAAATTCAAATTGCAAAAACGTGAATTTTAATATATGAAATTGAAAAGGTAAAACAATTTGTTAAAGGAATACAAAAATTAAGAAATTAAGAAAAGAAAATCATTACAAAATTATAAAACTAATTTAACAAAGAAATTAAAAAAATTAAAAAGGTAAAATATAAAAAGAAATTATTTCAAAACCTAAAATTTCAATAAAATTCAAATTTTTGAAAATTAATTTCTAGATTTTTAGAAACATTTTTCATATTAATTTTTTATATATAAAAAAAACCGAAAAATCCATATCCAATCACATTAAAGTCTCCCATATTGAGGATGTTTATATATAGAATATATGTATTTTGATTATAACTTAATTTTAAAATTTTTTGAACAATGATGTGTTAAAATTTATAAAATAGATTTAATATTAATTTTATTAGTTGAATTGAATCACGACTATAACAAGGTAGGAGTAAATGATACTCCCAACCCCCAAGTCAAAATCAATGTCAAAATCAACGTTGGACAATTTATGGATTCTTATTTAGTTACTGTGGGTGATGGGTCATGAGCTGATAAATTGAAACAACACAATAACTCTTCCTTTTTTTTTCTCAGCTTTTCTTTTTTCTTGCTAGCTTCTGAAAGTTAGATGCCACCAACCCATATTATAAGCGTGAATCTTTAGCCAATTAATTTAATAAGTTCTTTAATTTTCAGTTTAAAATCAAATAACTTATTAAATGAAGAATTGAGTTAATGTGAAAAAGCCTCCCAATAATAATCTCATAGCAATAAATGAAGCGTCCCAACAATTAACAATTACAATTAAATTCATGCAAATTTCAATTTTTTTAATCTAAAATACTTTATGCTTCAATTATAAATATACTTGAATGCTATTTTATGAGAAAATCTTCAATGGGACGGTCTCATATCTATTTGGTGAGACCGTCCAATGAGATTGTACCATTTAATAGTTTAATAATAGATATTTAAGTTCTCGAGATAAATTGTGCAATCTTATTGGGACAGTCTCACCATATGGAAATGAGACCGTCTCATTAAAGATTTTCTCGCTATTTTATACAGTAAATTAATTAATTGATTTTTTTTTAAAAGTATACAGTAAATTAAATTGTTTTGAAAAATGATCTATCTTGGCACATAAATTAGTCTAAACTCTAAACTGTAAAATTTTGTGAATTTTTAAAATATATATTGATTGAGAGAGAAAATTAATGCCCCTATACGCTATAGTGATTTATAATATGTCAAAGTTGTTGCAGGTTTCATGCATTGGAAAAAGAAAGTCATTAACTCAGAATTTTTTTTTAAAGATGCTGGTTTTTGTTTGTAAATTGTTTCTTTAGAATCTCGTGATAAGAGAATAAAGTGATGTCATCCTCTGAGAATAGTAAAAAATTAATGGATGATAAATACAGGAAATTAATGGTTTCCATATTCTCTACATTATTGCTCTTTTGTAGACAAAAAAAAAATGGCAAAGAATGACCTACCACCTCTCTCTTTCTCTCTCTAACTGTTCAAATGCAAATGAAGCTTCGTGGAAGCTGCCTACGACGAAGCTGCCTCTCTCTTTATCAATCTCTTTATATATTTGAAAATCTAACTCAACTCTCAAATATATATCCCAACTCAACTCTCTTTGATTTAGAAAAAATCTCTCTTTCTCTCTATATTCTTCTCAATCCCACACTTTCTATCTCTTCTTCTCAAATCCCAGCTCCCTTAAATTTTGTTCGTGGACAAGTAAGAAATGAACAAGGTAATTAACTGATATATCGTTCACTCTCTCTTGTAATATAGTTTGGATTTGAGTTTTGTTAATCATTTATTCGTAATGGCTATACTTTTAACTTGCACAAAAGGATTAACTAATTAATGCCTTTATCGATCTGGATTTATGATCATCAGCACTGAAAATGTGTTCATTTTGGCTTTTGAATTTCTCTTGCAGATTATGTGTTCAAGGCCACTGATGCTCTACCAGCCTCTGCACATCCAATGACTCAGTTTTTCACTTCAGGTTGCTTAATTTCTGTTCTATAATCATAATATTTTCCCCTGGTTTTATCATTTAACGTCTTTGCTTGACTGTGCATGCTTTAGTCTTTGTACTTACTTCTCTGGGGTCTAATTGATTGCCATTTTAGTTCGTTTATCCAAGTTGTTGACAGACCTTGAAGCCATCTGAGAAAATTTCTAGTTGTCTGCACTTCTTTTCTTGCTTATCTCTTCCTCTCGTGTTCTTTCACTTTCTTTTTCTTTTTCTTTTTTAATTTCGTAAACTGCTAATGACATTTTAATCCCTCTGACATTTTATTTTGTATTTACTTGTACATTTTATTTGAGAACTTGTCAAGGGTATAATAGGTCTTTTCAACACAAAACAAAATATAAATAAATAAAATATACCAAATGACATTTATATCCCTGAATTAATACTTTATTTGAAGAAATTTTAATATATTGCATGAGGATATAAATGTAATTTTCTTTCAAACAAAATATAAATGTATCTCTGTTTTCATATACACGCACACTTGCACAAACTTCTTATCACAAACTTCTTATCACTTGTCTCAGTGTTTTTGCGTGTTTTGTTAAAAAAAGCTGATGATGAAAATGTTTCTTCTTCTTCTTCTTCAGTAACACAAACACAAAGATGGGTCAGGTTATATTGATCTATCTATTTGTGAATTTAATTTTGTGGTGATATGGTATATTTATTTGTTTTGGATTTTGGATTTTGGAATTTACTTGAAGAGTTGACGGGTGTTTTTCTGATAATATCATAAAATCTTGGGTGAGAATTTGAAATGATTTTGGAGTACTCCATTTGTGTTCGTTGTTCTATGCAGAAGAAATGTGGTTAATTTTAAATGAATTTAAATCCTTTTACAATTTAATTCATGACTCATGAGACATTTAGTTACTGAAATCTTAAGTAAATAATAAAAATCATTAGATTTTAATTCATGTGTCATTGAGTGATCCTTTGAAATTGAACTAATTAGAATTCCTGTAATTTATGTTAATACAGTACTTTGCATGAAAGCTGAAGTGGTGAGTTGTTTGAGTTCTTGTGTTATGCATGCCTGTTCAGATAGCATAGAGATTAAAAACCTATTCGTGCTAGTTAGAAACGATGTGAAGCCACCTTCCCGGCATTATTTTGGTACTGTATTCAAGTATGGTGATCAATTTTGAGTTTCTTTTGGTCTATATATCTTCTTGATTTCTCTGTGTCAACAGCATGTGATAGGAACACTATGTTCATAACCTGAGATTTAACTCGCTTTCTTTAAAATGATTGGTGTAAATTTGGAATATGATTACTTTGCTTGCAGTTTGTGCACTTCATTGGATTATAATTGTAGTTATTTTGCTATTACGATTATCATCTGCTTCTGTTCACTGATTTCTAATCAAAGATAAAATTTTGGGTGTGCAAATTACTTGATCTGTGTAGTGCTTTGTATATGGTTCCACTGCTTAATCGATTTCAACCCAACCCAAATTCTTCTTTTTCTTCTTCTTTTAATTTGTATATTCATTGATATTTTTGTAGTTTTGTCAAGATCATTTTGGCAATTAATGAAGAGAAAAACAGTGACATATGAACTGATGAGTCAATTTCTGTTTATCATATAACCGAAGAAACACGTTATTCCTGTGATTTCACTCATTTCATAAATTCTATTGATTTTGTGATATGTAGATCTTGTCAAGCGTCTATTACTTGATTGGGAAAAGTATTATATAATCATAAAGGGTATAGCTAGAGGGATTCTTTTCTATTACTTGATTGGGAAAAACGTTACATAATCATAAGGAGCATGGCTAGAGGGATTCTTTTCTATTACGGAGAAGACCTCCGAAATTTTGTAAGTAAAAAAAAAAGTAGCTTCATTGACAATTTTCATTCCTCTTGAAATCAGCCTTGAAATGGCAACGATACCGTAAAATTTCGAACAAAACCCCTAACTATGTATGAATATTGTTAACTTCTGCAGGCTTGGAAAAACCATAGGGCAGGGACACCTTTAAGAGTGATAGATCCCATATTGAGGGGTGGGTTCCACTCTGGAAATGATGCAATGCATTGTCATTGGATTATTATGTGTGCAAGAAGCTGTAAGTCGACCATCAATGAGTGAGGTAGATCTTATGTTAAATAGCAGCTCTATAGATCTCCCACAACCTGGTCAACCTGCACGCTTCTGGCGAGATACTTCAGCTAGATAATCCAAAATCAACATTACTAGGTACCTATCCTGTGGAATGTTCCGTAAATGAAGTTTCAATTACAAAATTGATACCAAGATGACCGTGGGAGAAGTAGGTTTTAAGATTTTTAATTACTTTCAACAATTTTGTAACATATTATTTGGATCGTGTTAGGGCAATTTGAATACGTTTATGTAACTATGTTATGATGTAAATCATTTGTAAAGTCAGGTGCAAAATCAGTAGATCTTATGCTTAATAGCTGCTTTAGGGATCTCCCAAGACCCGGTAAACCTGCACGCTCCTGGAGAGATACTTCAGAGCTGGATAATCCAGAATCAACATTACTGGATACCCGTTCTGTGGAATGTTCCATGAATGAAATTTCAATTAGTGATTAATACCTAGATGACTGTTGGAGAAGTAGGTTTTCAGATTTTTGATTCCTTTCAACAATTTTGTAGCATGTTATTTGGATTGTGTTAGGGCCATTTGAATACATTTATGTAACTATATTAAGATGTAAATCATTTGTAAAGTCAGGTGCAATCGTGAATAATGTAAATCATTTGTAAAGTCAATTGTAAAAAGAACAAGTATTTGATAAAATCAACTAACTGTTTGTTAAAATGCCTAAGCTAAAACTTCAAAGAACCGAGCAAACTTGATTGCTCTGTTCAATCTGTGTTTACTAGATAAGCTAATATCGTAGCAAAAGCTCCTAAGTTGGTTAACTTATTAGTTGAGTGTGCTGATGGTTGATCACCTGATTGACCAACATGATTTTGCAACCGTGTATTATCTCTAACAAATTGACTCATGACCTAGGGCAGTTTATCAACATTTCTTTAAAATGTATGTTGGTTCATTCTCTTCTAACAATTTAGATAAGTTGAGACATGAGAATGCATGATAGTGCAATATGTTTTGAGAAATTTGTATGTATATGCTCATAAGCATCAGTCTTTGTAAAAGAAGCTGGTGTTTGATAAAATGAAGCTAGGCTAAGAAGAAGAAAAGAATATAAAGCAGAGTAACAGAAATGAAGAAATTAGAGCTGTGATTCCATTGAAGAAGAGTCAAGCTCTTCAGAGAATATTTTCATTATCATGATTTTTTCGTGTTTACAATGAGAGCCAGAGCTCATTATATACACTCTCGCTAGAAATTGCAATCTCTTCGTCTCATCTCTTGTTTAATGTAACCAAAACTCTTATAACACTAATTGTTAATAATGTTTAGTGTCAACTTCGAAGTTAAAAACAAAAGAATAATTAATTAAAAACCAAAAAAAAAAATTTAACTTAACAAACATGTATTTAAATTTCATTAAAACATCAAAAAATTCATTAAACAATATTGTTAGTTTGTAAATTTAAAATTAGATTAACTGATATTTAGATTCCTCCTAACATTTTAACACACGTAGGAGTAGATCCATCTCCATTCTCCACAAAAACCTTCAGAGATGCAATCATCAATTGAGTGACAATTTGAAGCTGACTCTTTGTAATTAACCAGCTTTGGTGATGCTGATGTAGGTGAGGATCCATGATTCATCTGAATATATATACAAGTATACACAGAAGAGTATTCATCATTTGAGAAACATCCTATTGAATCTTGCTGGTTAATTACCATCTCTCTTTCCACCACCACCTGCAAATCACAATTACATATTAATGAATAATGCTTGGGTACTGACTACTAACTGGTCAGTACCCAAAATATTGATCCCACCAATTGGAGTATAACACGTTACCTTTTTTCTTTTATTCTTTACGTTTATCACACAAATTGGGTCACGTGTTACATTCTCATTTATGGGGTCAGTATTTTGGATACCTACCAATTATTACCCAAACAATATTCTATATTAATCCACTCATTTTTTTTTTTAACTGTTAAAGTTTATTCATCGACCGGAGGCCGGGAGGGAGAACAGAAACAAAACGGAAACAACAGCCCGAATAGCTAAAACAACCGAAACAAAGAGAGGCAAAAATGAAACAGTAACAAGAACCCCCACAGCAGGCCACCAGAGACCAGGCTAGACCAGAAAAAGCAGCAGACAAAAACTCCAAAGAAGCAGAAAAACATAAAACGAACAGACCCGAAGGCCAAAGCAGAGAGCTCTGCAACCCAGCACCAAAGACAGAGCAGAGGCACAAACACAAAAACAGATCAAACACGCAGACGACTGAGCTCAAATGTTACCCCAAATCAAGCAGTCCCCTTCCATACTAGAGCCTTTCTTTGCTAAATCATCAGCAAAAGCATTGCTACTTCTAGAGTTGAAAACAACAACAGTGTTACCAAGATAATTCAGAAAGTTTCTGATGTCATAAATGAAATTAACATGTCTCAGGATATTAATCCACTCATTAGAAAAGCATTTGAGAAGACTTGTTTTTAATTATTGAGATATGAATGAAAAAAATATAGGCACTGTTATTTTTTTATTAATTTTGTGTGAGGATATTTTATACAAATTAATTCAATTAATGTTTATATAAAAAGTTTTGAGACTTGTTTTTGCCTATAACGTGAAGAATTTGCGCGGCTAATCTCCTGCTATAGGACTTGTAGTTTAGTCAGAAAATAGAGAAACCATATATAGACATAGACACTCCTTGCTTGTACAACAGTTGTATAAAAATATATATTTAGACAATTGTATTTGTAGCAGTTGACTGATCAATGGCAGACTATATACAGTGATCTGTTTGGAAAATTCCATTACAGCCTTTATGAAAGGATTGTTTCAATAAATTGTAAATCCCATTCACCTTTTGATTATCATGTGTGATGGTTCTGCGATCATATGATTATGATATGTGATGTACGATTATGTCATGTACTCATGTTTGATTCATATTGTAAAGAATATCTACACAATCCTTTTGTTGGTAATAATGGATTTATTTTATGGCTACTTTTATTTAAAACGTGTATGCTTAATTGGTCCGGGGACTACACGAATTGTAACTTGTAAGTTGTAACCCATTATAAGCATTAGGTTCTCTTACCTTCTTCAAATTCAATGCAAATTATTATTACACTATTACACTGGAATGAGTATTGGGAAAATGAGATGATGGGCCAACACAAACAATCCCAATGATGAACCACTCACAAAGTATCAGTATTTTCTCTGGGCATTGTTTATCAGGATTTGTAAAATCAGTATTCAAAGTATCACATGTTGGCCTGTATCCAAATCTTTGTATTTGTAATTTTGTATTCACAAGTTCAACAGAGATAATTTGTCATAAACTATAGAAGCAATTATTTTTCTCATTTTTTTGGTGGATGGATTAATGGTTTTAAACATCATCAAATGGGAACTTTTTTTTGGGTGGTAAAATTAGGATCAAATTAAGTAAAATCCAGTCCTATAGTTCATCTTTCAATTTGAAAAAAAGAAAGATTAAAAATGTACCACTTAATCATTCTTTTCAATTTAATATTAAACAAAAAATTCTCTAATGCATTTAACAAGTTTGAAAAAACTTAAAAAAACAATGAATTTGAAACAATACAAATTATCAAAAGATTAAAAATTTAGTCAATTTTGAACCGTCCACAGACTCAGACTCAGATTGTACATACACAAAAAAGGACAAAAAATTACTGTCTGATATTTTTTTTTATTTAGTGAATTTGTAACAATACTAATTTGAAATGTTCACAATAAAAAACTCTAAACATTAAAAAATGAGAATGATTAAATACTAACAAATTGAAAATTGCACCCATTAGATCATAAATAATATAAAAAGAAGGGGTTGTTATGTAAATACCTAAACTTATGCGGCCTTAAACCCCGAAACTGATATTTTCACTTGGAACCAGTTTCTACGAGGTTTATACACTGTATATACAACAGTAGTAGAAGGAGAGCAGACCAAAATTCAAAGGAAATAAAACAACATGCAGATGCTCGTACGTAAACTATTTCACAGAATCTCAACTACACAAGTAACGTGCAACCTTACACACAGGAATCCTGAATGGAATCCTGAATGCTGCTTATAAACAGAACATAACAACAACTGCGTTTTTCTGGTGTTTTTCTACCTTATTCTCCTCTTGTTGTTGTTGCTGTTTTTAATGTGTTCCTCTTCCCAGCCTTTTGGCTGATGAATAAACTTGTGTTGTTCAAAAAAAAAACAACTGGGTTAAACGAGATGATGTTGGTCTGGTGGTAAACCCCTCATACCGAGATCATGTTTGGTTAGACCGAAAGGAATGGAATAAAATAGAAAAATGACCACTCTTTATGTTTGGTTTGCTATAAATATTGGAAAAGACTTCTACTTAAATGAGTTTTCTACCATTTTGATGGAATGTGCTTTCCACCCAAAACCCAATGGAAAACTCTTTCCAATTCTTAAGTAAAATTGGTGTTCCAAAAATAACCCCCCTCTGCCCTAACTCTATAACTCTATATTATTATATAATATTGGGCCAAGCATGTGCTATTTAATCCGATTGTTGAAAGATTGAAATCAAAAAATTGAGTCAGAAATTTGAATTAATATAGCATGACCCTATAATATTATATGGATATATATATATATATATATATATATATATATATATAATATTTGAGAGTATCTATCTATCCATCTATCTAGACCATGTATTTTTTTAAAATTTTTTGTCATTGGTAGGATTTGAACCGCTAACTTGAGAATCATTTGTTTAAACCACAAACTCGTCCATCTACCAGCATATAATAATAATAATAATTATTATTATTATTACTAAAACACTTCTAAATAGATTAGAGAACCAATCCTAAACATAATAGAATTCAGGCTACATAAACCAACAAAAGAAAAAAGAGAAAAGTGTGGTAGAGTTTTACCAGTTCTCTATTGAACGGAGGAGAAGGGAATTAACTCGTGAAAACAAGGGTGTGGCATTTTTTGAGAAAGAAATACCCGTAAGATGATGTTGATAATGAATTAATGATGATGAACAATATTTTTTTAAAAAATAAATATCCATCGAGTATTAAAATAAATGACCCTTTTTTTAAAAAGACAAAATGAAGGTTAACATTTGAGAATTGAGTTATATATATTCAACAATAAAAAAAAATCATAATGGATATTTTTGTATTTTTCAGCTAATATGGTATTGTAAGGATTAAATTTGGTGTATTAATGATTTAAGAGGGGTTACAAATAAAATGTATCAAAATAAGTATATTTATTTAGGATAATTTCCCCAGTAACCATCAATTTGGGTGTACACTATCAAAATAACAATTAGATGGGAATTGGTTTCAAAATGACCATTTTTGGCGAACACTGTGACACTAATGGTCACTCCGTCTTATTCCGTTAACTTTCCATTAAATAACTGGTATTTTGGAAAATAAGATAATGACATTCTATCATAAGATTTATTTACAATTTGTTTTCAGCTACTGGAATTTTTTTTTTCAAAATTTGAAAACCTACCTCTGGAATCACATGAATGGTAACCATAATCATTTATCGGGTGCCGATATTGACACCCATAATTTATTAGTACACCTATATTTTATTAAAAAAATATCTCAATAGAAATTTACCAATAATGACAAATTACTTTAATTAAAAATAAAACAAATATTATATACACTCATTAATTACACTCATATCTTCAACTATATTTCTTTCTTTTATAAAAAAAAAACTTACCTTTCAAAAATAAAAATAAAAAACTATTAAAATATTTACGGTACAGATTGTTCATCAATATAAATATTACGTATTTCTGATTCTACATGTAAGCTCTGATTTATTGTCTCTAATTTGAAGGTTTTTATCATTATTATTAATTAAATATAATTATAATTATTGTTTGTAAATTGTATGTATAGTAGAGGTTTGTATATGTAAATGTGCCAACCTTTACGACCTTTCTCTACTGGTCCTCTCTCTTTCATTCTTTAGCATTATTCAGAACTATTAATTCTGTTAGGTGGATTATCATTCTATGTTAATTTTTTTGGTAGATTTTGTTAGAGACTGTTAAGATTCTGTTTTTGCTTTTAGAAAGCATAACTTTTTTAGATTTTGATTTTCTTTTGTCTCTTTTTATAAAATCTTCTCTCTTTCTTTGCTTTTTTTTTTTCTGAAATGGATTTTGTTTTCTTAACTAACTTTCCCATTGGTAATTTTTAGACCCTTTTTACTATCACTACTTGTCAATTTTCACCAAATTAGGATATTTTAAAAAAAAATGTATTTTTAGTCAAAATACTTTCAAAAATGTTAATAAATCTTTAGATGCATTTTTTTCAATAATACTTATTGGAATAATGAATAATAAAATAGTTTCAAATTAGGATTTCTTGGTGTGTTTGGTGGTGGTGTCTGAGTGTATGTGGTGTTATGTGCTGGGTGGGTGTGCATGTCGGCATGTGCATGTGTTGCCGTGCAAAAAAAAACAGTAAAGAAAAGAAAAAAGGATCCCAAAGCAAGACTATCTTTTAAGAAAAATAAAAATAAAATCTGTGTTAACCGGTCCATGCATGCTTGCTTGCAAGCATGGAGATTGAAGAAGGGCCGGGAGAGTGACCCACTATGGAATTAAGCAAAGAATGAGAAACAACAATCAACAATCAACAAATTAAATATTGGAATTTTTTTTTAAACGGCAAAATTTATTCAAAATGGTCAAGCAATTCCAAAGAGCTACAACAAACCACAAGCTCAGAGGCCAACAATGAACGCACAGAAACAAAAGCCAAGACCCGCCTCCAGGCCTAGAAACGAAAGCTAAGCTTCTGGCCTAAACAAGCAAAACAAGGACACAGACGCAAAAACCTAAAGCAGGAAAGGCCCACTAACTGACAGCAAAGCGAGCCCAGAAGTAACATCAAAACACAGACCCAAAAGCAATCAAACAAAGGCCACCAAGAAACCCACCCAAAAATAGACCAGCACCATAAAAACCAACAGCTCAAACAACCCAAAAACTGCTCCAAAACGAAAAGCATACCCAAGCAAAGCAAGCAGAAGCGCTTCAACACCAACAAAACCCCACATATCAAAACACCCCAAAACAAAGAAAAATCCCAACAAACTACTGAACTCTCGCTTCTTTCAACCTGCCTAAACTCAACTTCCTTTTCGCTGCAGCAATAACTTCGGCCATCCCCATTTCCTTGTTGCGAAAATGGCCAGAAATTAAACAGAAAAATGCACACAACACAAAGACACAGATATTTACGTGGTTCGGCAATTGCCTACGTCCACGGGAGGCAGCAAACTAATATATTTCAGAATTACAAAACAGAGTTTTTTTCTCTAAACTCTCAAGAACTCTCTCTGGAAGCTTTGCTTCTCTGCTGCTTGTTTTCTCTGATATTATTGTCTTACTGAGGGTCTTATTTATAGGAGAAAGGCAGAGACAACCCTCCCCCATTTTCAACATGGTGGTTTGGT
This sequence comes from Dipteronia sinensis, assembly GCA_033220585.1. Taxonomy (NCBI): domain Eukaryota; kingdom Viridiplantae; phylum Streptophyta; class Magnoliopsida; order Sapindales; family Sapindaceae; genus Dipteronia; species Dipteronia sinensis. Next base: position 5,844,708 of record CM065642.1, read on the forward strand.
TTTTTCCCCATTTTCAACAATTACATTTCAAGGAGTTGGTGGGTGGTAGTTGAAGGATGTGGTAGGTGGAATTGAGCCAATTTGTCAACAATCTCCACCTTGGCGAGAATCCACCAATCAATGCTGCCTCAATTACACCCTTTAGGCGCTACGAGCTCGAGAGATATTGATCAAGTCCATACAGTGTTGGAACTTGATCCCTGTTACCACTTTTGTTAACATATCTGCAGGATTGTCTGCAGTTCCGATCTTTTGAAGTAGAATATTCCCTTCATCTACTATTTCACGAATAAAGTGGTAACGGATGTCTATATGCTTGGTGCGACTATGATGGACCTGGTTCTTTGCCAAACAAATGGCACTCTGGCTATCGCAGAAAATCTCCATGTTTTCCTGAACAATACCTAAGTCCTTGGTCAAACCACGAAACCAAATGGCTTCTTTAAAAGCTTCTGTTACAGCCATATACTCTGCCTCAGTAGTAGACAAAACCACTGTTGACTGTAAAGTTGATCTCCAACTTACTGGTCCTCCTGCCATAGTGAACACATAACCAGTAGTAGATCGGCGTTTGTCAAGATCACCAACATAATCAGAATCAACATATCCTCCGATATGTTTGTCAATTGTCTGATCTCTTTCGAACTTCAAACCAACATCTACAGTAACTTGAATGTACCGTAGAATCCATTTCATTGCTTGCCAGTGGCCTTTACCAGGGTTGTGCATGTAATGGCTCACCATACTTACGGCGTGTGAAATGTCGGGTCTAGTACACACCATCGCATACATCAAGGCACCAATAGCATTTGCATATAGAACATGATCCATTTGCCTCTTTGCATCATCAGTAGTTGGTGACATCAGTGCACTCAGTTTGAAATGTGGAGCTAACGGTGTACTTACAGGTTTAGACTTGCTATCAATGCCAAACCTCTGAAGTACAGTCTTCAAATACTGAGTCTGAGTCAAACAGATAGTACCTTTTGCTCGGTCTCTTTTGATCTCCATACCAAGTATCGTTTTTGCCTCTCCAAGATCCTTCATATAGAACTCTGAGCTCAATTGAGCCTTCAGCCTGTCGATCTCTACCTTGCTCTTAGATGTTATCAGCATATCATCCACATATAAGAGCAAATAGACAAATGTACCATCTTGGAGTTTGCGAAAGTATACACAGTGATCAAAATGACTGCGTGTGTACTTCTGAGTCATCATGAAGCTATCAAACCGTTTGTACCACTGTCTAGGTGATTGCTTCAAATCATACAAAGACTCGCTCAGCTTGCAAGCTAAATTCTCACATCCTGGAACTTTGAACCCTTTTGGCTGAGACATATAGATTTCCTCGTTCAAAGTACCATGGAGGAATGCAGTCTTCACGTCGAGTTGAGCTAACTCCAGATCAAATTATGCAACCAAAGCCAATAGAATCCGAATAGACGAATGCTTGACAACAGGTGAGAATACCTCATTGTAGTATATTCCTTCCTTCTGTGCGTAGCCTTTCGCTACTAATCTAGCTTTGTATCTGATCATGTCTTTGCCAGGAGCACTTTCTTTCTTGGCATAGACCCATTTGCACCCTATAGCTCTTTTTCCCTTTGGAAGTGGCGTCAACTTCCAAGTTTCATTCTGGTGAAGTGATTGCATCTCCTCATCCATCGCCTTCTTCCACCTGACATTGTCCGTACTGAGCAAAGCTTCTCTGAAGGTGTACGGAACATCATCATCAGTTACTGGAAGAGCGTATGCTACCATGTCTGTATAACGGGCGGGCATCCGAATGTCTCGTTTAGGTCTGCTGGTGGCAATGGATTCTGGCTGTTGTCTGATCTCAGATAATGGTTCTGAAGCCTCCACTTCAACTGATATCTCGTCCTGGCTATCAGAATCATCATCAGGACGGTTGACTGTCGGAGAAGTCTTTTCTGACTTCTTAGGAGTCTCAAACTCCACCTGTCTTAGAGAATTTGGATTCTCATTCTATGTCTGGAGGTATTTGTTTCAGCATTGCAGATTCATCAAAGGTAACAACTCGGCTTAAGACGATCTTCTTTGACTCGGAATTCCATAGTCTGAATCCCTTAACTCCTTCACTAAAGCCTAAGAAAACAACTTTCTTGGCCCTAGGATCCAGTTTGGATTCTGTAACATAAAAGTATGCTGGACATCCGAATATATGCAATCGATCATAATCTGAAACAGGTTGTCCAGACCATACCTCCTTAGGAGTTTTCCCATCAAGTGCGAAAGCAGGTAGTCTATTGACTATATGAGAGGCATATACCAAAGCCTCTGCCCAGAATGTCTTGCTCAGGCCGGATTGAGAAAGCATACATCGAACTTTCTCCACCAAAGTACGGTTCATCCGTTCTGCTACACCGTTCTGTTGTGGCGTGCCGGGAACTGTAAAGTGTCTGATTATCCCTTCATCCTGACAAAATTTCATAAAAGGATCTGATTTGTATTCCCCGCCATTGTCTGATCTGAGCCTTTAATCTTTCTGTCTATCTGGTTTTCAATCATCTTCTTCCATTGAAGAAAGATATCCAGAACTTCATATTTATGCTTCATGGTGTATACCCAAACATACCTGGAGAAATCATCAATAAACGTCACAAAATAATGTTTACCTCCCAGTGATGCATTTTTGGAAGGCCCCCAAACATCAGTGTGAACGTAATCTAGTGTTGCTTTTGTACGATGAATGGCGGTGCTAAACTTCACTCTTGTTTGCTTGCCCATGACACAATGCTCGCAGAAATCAAGTTTACCTGTCTTTGCACCTTTCAGGAGACCTTGCTTCACCAAACCTTGCAAAGCCTTCTCACCGACATGCCCTAAGCGCATGTGCCAGAGTCGAGAAGTATCAGATGACTCATCGTCGGAATTGCTGGAGACGGCTGCTCTCCATGTGACTGTGTACCCATCCAGAAAATATAGATTTCTCTGTCGAGTACCTTTCATTGCCAAGAATGCACCTCGTACAACCTTCAGGACTCCATCTTCCATGGTCACCTTGTAACCGATGGAGTCTAAGACCCCTATTGAAATGAGGTTCTTCTTCAGATCAGGAACATATCTTACGTCTGTCAGTCGTCTGATTGTACCATCGTGCATCTTCAAGCGGATAGTTCCTATCTCTTTCGTCTGGCAGGTGTTGTCGTTGCCCATAAGCACAACTCCTCCGTCAAGCTCCTGGGAGCTTGAGAACCACTGCCTGTTGGGACACATATGATAGGAACAACCGGAGTCCATAATCCATCTATCAGAATGGTTGTCTGATGATGAAACTGTAAAAGTTGAATCCTCCCCATCATCAGCTTTATCTGCAACATTCACATTAGATTTGTCCTTGTTTGGACAATCTTTCTTCCAGTGCCCTTTCTGGTGACAGTAGGCACACTCGTCCTTCGCAGGACGTCTGTATGATGATTCTCCACTTGGCTTCGAGCGGAATGCTCCTCTTGATTTTGAGCGAGATTTACCCCGCTCACTAGATACTCCAGATCTTCTATTGTTTGCCCTACCTCGGGCAACAGTCAGCGCTTCTGATGTTGATTCTTTGTGATCAAGCTGATCTTTCTTCCGATACTCATTATTCACCAGAGCATTAGAAACGTCTACGAATTTAACCTCATCCTTACCATATAACAGAGTTGTGGTTAAGTGTTCATAGGTATCAGGCAGGGAATTTAACAACAGTAATGCCTTATCTTCATCGCTAATTTCAACATCTAAATTTTGTAAATCGGCGAGAATTTTATTATAATAATCCAAATGCTCAATCATAGAAATACCTTTATTGTACTGGAAACGAAAGATCTTCTTCTTCAGGTAGAGTCGGTTCTCTATGCTTTTCGTCATGTATTTGTCCTTCAACTTTTTCCAGAGACTTGATGCCATAGTCTCCTTCATGACAAAGTACTTCTGGTCCTTAGCTAAACACAACCGAATTGTGCCGCAGGCTTGACGATTTACATACTTCCAATCTTCATCGGAAATATTCTCGGGTTTGGAACTCAAGGCAATATCTGATCCTTCCCGGAATAACAGATCCAGAACTTCACATTGCCACATGTCGAAGTTGTTGGTGCCGTCAAACTTCTCAATATCAAACTTCGCATTTGATATCGAGCTTCTTTGCCAAGAACTGCTGGTTGATGCCGAGGTGGCGAGGTCTGAGGTTCAGTTGACTGTTCCAAGATTTCTCCAGCTTTTGGATCTTCCATCGTGCCCGGAAATAGAGTTAATAAAGCTTGACTAAGTAAAACTAGTACTTACAAGCGGAATTAGCTGAAGCGGATGGCACGGTTGCGTCCGGAACGGTCGAAATAGCTGAAAACAAGTCTGACTTGGCCGAAAATGAGTGAAAATTGCACTGAGTTAGGTAAAAACACTTTGGACCGAGTTGACTCAGAAATATTCCGTTAGTGTAACGGAATATTCTCTGATGGTAACAGAATATTCTCCTAAGAGGCGACGTGGAACTGACGTGGCGATGACTGGACCATGAGGTGGCGGCTGACTGGGCGCTAACGTGGCTGATGACGTGGCGCTACAGCGTCGTCTTCTTCCTTGAAAAATTCTGTAGAAAATTTCTGGAAATTTTTCCAGAGTTGACCAAATTTTGACCGAAGCTAGAGAGTTCGTTTGAGCTCCGTTTGAGATGCAGTCACCGGCGTTGGAATCGTATTTCCGAGATGAACACAACGGTACTCTCCGAACAGCGATTTGGGCACTTTGAAATTTTTGGACTTTACCAAAACCAAAGCTTTGATACCAATTTGTTACGGAAATGACCAGAAATTAAACAGAAAAATGCACACAACACAAAGACACAGATATTTACGTGGTTCGGCAATTGCCTACGTCCACGGGAGGCAGCAAACTAATATATTTCAGAATTACAAAACAGTTTTTTTCTCTAAACTCTCAAGAACTCTCTTTGGAAGATTTGCTTCTCTGCTGCTTGTTTTCTCTGATATTATTGTCTTGCTGAGGATCTTATTTATAGGGGAAAGGCAGAGACAACCCTCCCCCATTTTCAACATAGTGGTTTGGTTTTTTCCCCATTTTCAACAATATACATTTCAAGGAGTTGGTGGGTGGTAGTTGAAGGATGTGGTAGGTGGAATTGAACCAATTTGTCAACATTCCTTGCCATCGAAATCAAACCCCAAAGCTGCACAAATATCTATAACCTTAGTAATCTCATCCTCAAGATTACATGATAACTTAAAATTAATCTTGGAGCTCCTTGTCTTCATACCATGGCTTTTAGCTGCAAGGCTCAAATTCCTCTCATTCCTCTTCGAAAAAATTTGGAGATTCTTGTTGATGACATCATCATTACCTCCCCACTTCATTGGGATTGAAATTAAATTTGAAGCTAAAAGCAGCTCGTTTGAAACCAAGCTAGGACTGGTGATCAAACTCTCTCTCCTGACATCCTTAATTGGACTTCTAAATTGTCCCTCTTCAAGGAAGAAGTCTTGGCCCATGTCACCACCGTCGGCTTGAAAGTTGATGAGTCCATCACCCAATCCAGTAGCATTTTTCAACCTGTTATCTTCAGATGAGCCTTTAAACTCATCCTCAATTGAAGCTGAATTGTACCCCAAAAGACTAACAACATTTTCACTACAAGATGGGCCATTGGGTCCAACCCCCAACCCAGGATTTGGGCCTTCTGCCACCACAATTTTACTTTTCATACTAAAAATATCTCCCTTCAAGAACTGAGAATCAGAAAACGACCCCTCTCTAACCACCCAGTCCCTTTGATCAGACCTTTTCTTGACTTCTCTATCTTCATTAACATTTGAGACAAACTTAGGCTTCCTTTTCATTAAGCGATGCCAGCTCCTCTTTCCTTTGTATATATTTTACAACACATTAAATTAAAAGAGCAAAACATATGCAGTTCCAAATGCTTAAGAATAAACAATGTCTCCTCCTATCTTTAATATCCACACTCATTATTATTGCTCGCAGGTCTCAACACACACATTACCTCCATTCAATTCTCTCTTAGAATTGAATTTGATTGTCAGGTTTGTCGATATTTGTTTTTTTATTAAATTAATACAGTATTATAAATCATATATTGTATATTTGTATAATATTATTCTATAATATATAGGTTTAACAAATATTCGCTTTAATAAATAAAATAATATTCTATTATAAAAAAATATTATAGATTTTGTTTCTCAGCATGTTCCACTAATTTTATGAAATGTTTGAAGTCAAGTTCCGCTAATTGCATGGAATGTTTGAAGTCATGAGAGGAAAGTAAATAGGGTTAATTTCATTGTCGTCCCTCTAGTTTGATCTAATACACAAACTGATTTTTTGGTTTTCAGAATTATCTCGTATAGTCCTTTTGTCACGATTTCCGTTGAAAAAGTGAAATCTGATAGGGACAGAGGGTCAAATGACCCTGCTGCCCCTGACTTTTGTTTTAATCAATTAATTAACATTTTTAAGTAATTAATATAAATAATTATTAATTGAAAACCAGAATTGAAAAAATAAAAAAGAGGCTACCATTATCATCACCCAAACTCAGAACACCCTACCAAATCATCACCTAAACCCAGAACACCCAACCAAACCCAGAACAACATCTTCATCACAATCATCATCCAAACCTAGAAAATCATCAACACACCACCAAACCCAGAAAATCGTCATCTAACACACCACCAAACTCAGAAACATAGAACCCACACTACCAAACTTAGAAACAGAACTCACAACAATCAACAAACCCTCATCTTCCCACCGCCGAAACCAAGACCATACCCAGCAAATCCTCATTCTCCCATCACCGAAACCAAGACCAAACCCAGCATAGAAATTGAACCCAGCAAACCCAAACACAACCTATCTTTAATCCATCTCCACCAGAGCAAACCAACCGTCGTTGGGCCACCAAGACCTAAAACCCAATCATCGTCGAGCCACCAACAACAAAAACCCATCCATGAAATCAAACCCAGCACCACCAAATCAAACCCAGCAACAAGACCTAATACCCCAAACCCACCAACCTCATATCACCAGCCACCACAACCTCCATTTCCAAGTGATCGAGATATCGAAAGAGTGAGAAATCGAAAAAGAGAATCAGAGAGACAGAGAGTTTGAGAGATCGAAAGAGAGTTCATTGTTTCAAAGAAGACACTAATCAATTTATGAACTGAAAATGCCCAAAAATCAAAGCGAAATTGTTAGAGACAGATTTATGTTTGTTAGAGAGAGATGATGTTGAGATTCAGTGGTGAAAGGTTTGAATGACTGAGAGAGACAGAGATAGATGATTTAAGTTGATGGATGGGTTTTGATGTTTGAAAAAGATGATGTTTGGAGATTGATTTCTGGGTTGGTGTTGATTGTATGGGTTTGGTGCTGAGAAGAAGAGATTCGGGGAGAGAGAAGAGAAGAGATTATGAGTTTTTTTTTTTGTTTAACAGATATAGGTATTTTTTTTCCTTTTTTTTAATTATCCCCACCGTCCATCTCGAATGAATGGTGGTGATCCATTTATTTTTTATTTTTCAATTCAATTTTTAATTTTTTAATTTCGTAAATCAATTTTAATTATGTAAGTTACCATTTTACCCTCGCAACAATGACGGAATCTTTGTAAACCCTAACGGAATTGGACGGTAGGGACTGAAATAGAGATTTTGAAAAACTGTAGGGACCTGTCAACATAATACTAAAAACTAGAGGACCGGTTTATGTATTAGATCAAACTAGAGGGACTAAAATGAAATTAACCCAAGCAAATATAGCAAAAGTCATGTCACATGTGTAAGCAATATATATTCAAACAAAAGTGTAGGAAAATTACAAAATGATGAGATGTGGAGTGCTTTAATAATACTTAAAGGAAGTCTTTCATTTTATTTAGTTTTCTATATTGATTTGCATTGACTTGGAAGACTTTTTAAGTCCATCAAACGAAGTTAGAAATATAATTGGTATAAGTCTGAACAATAAAGTCTAGGTAGACCATTGAGTTAGTTTGGTTTTTTACGATGAGTTTCTTAACTTTAATTTGTTTCAAATATTTCCGTAGAACCAAAAAGTTTTGTATCATAAAGTCCAAAAAGGAACAAGGAGAGCAATAGCTACTATTACTTGAGAATCAAGAGGCCAATCAGAAAATGTGCTACAAGGGACTAAGGGAGTCACAAATCTAAATTTTATTACATATGTATATGATTGCTTTCAATATATAAATATATATATATATATATATATTATTCTTCTTTATTTACTGCAAGGCCAATTTACATCACTAACATTTAGTTATACAAGACCAATTTAAATCATAATAATTATTTGTTTAGTTAATTTTGTAACAAAACGATTATTTCTTGTATGTTTTCATTAATTCGAATTCAAGAAAAAGATTGCAAGGTAAGTATTTTACACAAATTTATCAAAAACTTTCCTGTTTATAAACAGTCTAACTCTATTCCAAAATATTTGATATGTTTCTTTAATTTGTCTTGCTTGTGCGGTCATGATAATTATATTTTAATTTTTATTCTTGGTGCAGTGGCTTCTTGTTTAATAAGTGGGCTTAATTATTTTCTGTGTATAAATGCCGGTTGCCAAACTCAAAGCTTCTCCAAGCTAATTCAGATCAGCAAGGTAAAGTGAAGATTAGAAACAGAGATTGAAAACCGAGTTTTGTTAGAGCTTCATTAATGGAGTCTCCTTGAATATTTCTGTGTTATTGAATGATGATTTTGTTAGGGATTTGAACCGATGATCGCGGAAGCGTCATGCCTAATATACACTCATAACTCATAACAATTAATAACGTCTATAGCAGAAAAAAATAAAATGAGAGAAAATAAACCAATCACAACACAAGATATATGTGGAAAACCCCAAATCGGGTAAAAACCACTGGCCGTCAGGACGACAGAGAAAGTTCCACTATATGATAAATTGTTACAACCATATACTCCAGGATTCTCTCTCACACCTCAACCCCAAATCATAGAGCCTTACCAAGTCCCCAAGCTCACAAACGAGCTTTACATCATGACTCTCAGCTCACAAACGCTCACAAGATCCTCACCAAGAACCCCTCGATATCCCCTAGGTCTCCCCTGAATATCACCCACGGATCTCATACTTGATCCACTGATATTCCCTTGGATCCTTTCCCGAATATTCCCTTGGGTCTCTCACCCGGATCTTACCACTCTCTGATGTTACATGGTGTTTCTTGACTCCACACTAAATAACCTAATTACAATGTCTATTTATACTAGCTATAGAGGGTTTAAGAGAAAAGGAAATCCTACTCCTAAACATACAAGAATTACTTATTCCACATAAATACTATTTCCTATTTATGACAAGTCTTCTCGTAAAGAGTATTCATTTTCCTTCAAGCATAAGAACTTCCCAAAAGAATTACTTTCCTTTTCCGTTGAAGATTTCCTTTTTCACGCATGCTTATGATTGACTACGATTCGGGTCACGGTTGCGCACTCGTTTCCTAAACCGTTACAAGTCACCTGGAATGCACCGCGTTTCCTTTCGGAATCCGATTCTTCAGTTCTTCTTCGGTCTTCAAATCTCCCTCAAACACCATCTCCAACTTCCAAACGTTATCCCACGTCTCCAGGAAGTTTCACATCAGTTGAGTCTCATTTGGTTAATATCGGGTTCACTTGAGAATACGAGCCAAAACCTAACAGATTTTCAGTTACAACTAACTTCTTAACTAGCAACTAACTACAAACATCGACTATACTCCTATTTACAAGTCTAATCTCCTGGAGCCAATCTTAGGCTATTAATTCCTTCACAACTCTTGATACACACCACACTAGGTAGTTGGACCTGAGTATTGCACCTCAGCAACAGAATTGGCCTCTGATAATTAGTACAACAATGATCACAACAATTGATGTTGCGATACCTCCACCTCCACCTCCACTGTTTCAAACTGCTTAAACCAGAAAAAGTGTGCATGTACAAATACATTAGTTATCAAATTATTCTGAATTTCCAAATCAATTGGGATACTATAAAGATATTAAAAGAGCGAAATCACATGTGGTATTGGTTGATTGTGTTGTATTAACCTGATAGAATGGGTAAAAATCCCACCTAAAAAAACAACTAGGTCGGTAAATATAACCTCCTCTATTAATTATTTTGTGAGTTTGATTATATCATTTCGAAGCTCTCACGGAGGAGAATTCGAATATACATTAATCTTCCATTTTTATGGAACCGATCATACTCAAATAATGATCTCAAAATGAGTTTTCATCACAAAATTTTCCAACAGAAAATGCAGAGATGAAGAAGATGAACCGAAGAAGAAGAAAATGTTCTCTGAAGAAGAAGATGAATGCAATGGATGATCATGTCGACACAATGAGGGCATATATATAGTGGTGGGGTGATGGCAAAAGGGTAAATTGAAGTTGAAGAAAAAATTAAGGGTAAATTACACTGAACCCCTTGAGGTTTGGACAAGTTACACTTAGATGAAAATGTTTCTTTATTATACACTAACACCCCCAAAACTTAAATTTGACTTTTAAAATACCTAAAATGCCCCTAGTTATATTATTTTATACTTTATTTTTTTTACCTTTTAACCAAAAACTTTATAAACTTTAATAAAAATAAAAAATTAAATAAAAATATGATTCATTAAATAAATAAATAGTTTAAAAAAATAAAATAAATAAATAGTTTTAAAAAATAAAATAAATAAATAGTTTAAATAAATAAAATAAATAAATAGTTTTAAAAAATAAAATAAATAAATAGTTTTTAAAAATAAAATAAATAAATAGTTTTAAACAAATAAATAAATAGTTTTAAAATGTAAATAAATAAATGAAAAAAATTCAAAAACAATTTTTTTTAAGGATATCCATTAATAAGGACAAGAAAAGCTCTAAATATCCAAACTTTTATGGTAAATATGATGGTGAGAGAAGCTTTAAGGTTCTCAATACTCCTTGGATATTGTTGTGCTAAATTTTGAAAATATTTTACTCGCAAGCGCACGAGTCTATTGTAGAATAGCTAATGCGAGTACGAAGTCGATCCCACAAGGATTGTGAAAAATTAATCGAATCTAAACTTAATCTAATCATAACCTAGTTAACCGAATATAATGAATTAAGACTAAAATTAAACTAAACTAAAGCAAATAAGGTCAAAAGCAATCAATTAAAGAATACTAAGGTATTCGAATCCACCACTTTGTAATTTCTTAACTTCCTGATAATTTATTAATTCTCCAAATTAGAGTGACAATTAAAAATCAATTTATTGTCTACCCATGTATTTCACAATAAGCACATTTAATAAAAATCTTAAGTTGATTTTTCTTCGCTTCAAAATACAATCCATAAGCATTCTATGTATCCAATTTAATGAAAAACAAAGAATCAAAGAAATTATAATTAACATTACGAAACCAAGCATTGATTAAAATATATACCTAACTATCAAAAATACATGATATTAAAGATGAAAGGGTTTTACATTTAAAAATCAATAAAAGCGAAAACCATAAACATTGAAGAATAATATTTGGGAATTAATAAATATAACTGAAAATTATTCCATAACATAGGGTTTCATCGTCTACCCTAGTATAAAGAAAATTAAAAAGACATTAAAAATAAAATAACAATAAAACCCGAAAGATGCATCGGAGCTCCGCAGCTGTCACACACTAGCCAAGCTGTTCACGCACAAAAGCTGCTTTACCCTCCACCAAACGACCTCTCTCCCCCCAACTCCACAATTCGGCGCACAAAAGGGGAATTTTATATCTCCTCCCACTCTCCAAATCAGTTTCCCAAATCAAATAGGAAAGTCAATTTCCCTTTTAATTTTAATGCAATTGGTCCACGTGACTTGCTTGCTTTGACTTGAACTTTATTTTGGCTAACTTGAAATTTGGGCTTGAATCTTCAAATATTCAAATAATTAAAATAAGGTCACATCTTAATGATTATTTTTCAGGTTCCATGTTATTTCACCTAAAACACAAAAATAAGTCAAATTAAACGAAAATAATTAAATTAAGTAGCTAACAAATCCAAATTAAGGGATATAAATATGATATAAAATATGCATATCAGATATTTAGAGCTTATCTTATCCTTATTAATGAATATTCTTAAAAATTAATGTTTTTAATTTTTTCATTTATTTTTTAAACTATTTATTTATTTAAAACTATTTATTTATTTGATTTTTTAATACCTTTTTATTTATTTTTTAATTTTTTATTTACTTAATTTTTTAAAAAAACTATTTATTTATTTAATTTTTTTAAACCATTTATTGATTTAAAATATTTAAATTATCTACTTATTTAATTTTTTAAAACTATTTATTTATTAAAAAAATTTAAACTATTTATTTATTTAATGAATGATATTTTTATTTAGTTTTATATTTTTATTAAAGTTTATAAAGTTTTTGGTTAAAAAGTAAAAAATAAAAATAAAGTATAAAAGAATATAACTAGGGGCATTTTAGGTATTTTAAAAGTCAAATTTAAGTTTTGGAAGTGTTAGTGTATAATAAAGAAATTTTCCCATCTAAATGTAACTTGATCAAACCTCAAGGGGTTCAGTGTAATTTACCCAAATATTAAAGGAACTCGCAGCTACTGGGACCCAAGAGCTTAGATAGGAGAAAAAGCAGTCCAAGACTCCAAGTTGTCGGTGGAAATTAAATAATTATATTTCCAATTCTGGTATGGTTACCCTAATTGGAAGACTGATTCCAAATAACCTTAAAAGGAATTTTATGTCAAATAATTGTTTGTCTGCCGTCATGCCATGTGGTAGGGACCCAAAGACTATACTTTCATCCATCCATTTCACTAAGACTACAATCACAGGTGGTGGCAGACTGGTATGTGATCATATGGGAAAATCTGAGCTGTTAACTTTTAATCAACAACGATCACTGAATTCATCTTTTCTCTACAAGACTACAAACATCAAAATTTCAAAATTCCATTTTTCCAACTACAACTCAATTAGTTGGAGGGCTAATAAGATTGACTTGGAACGTCGTTTGACTCAAAAGAGAATATATTTTTTATTAAAAAATAAACTCCAGAAGATAAATGGGTTAGTGTTCTTTGAAAGAGTGTTTCTATTGATTAAAAGAACTTTTTTAATAAAAAAAAAAAAAGTGTTTTTGTCTTGTTTCACTCCATGATCTCAGTCACCCAGCCACTGCAAAGTAAAAACTCATTAAAATTGATTTCTGATTGGCATGAAACTCCTTTATGAGAAAATGATGACAAGAACTGCGTGTAAATATCAACTTCTTCAATAAAAAAACTTTGACTTATTTTGACAGTGAAAATATGTACCTTGAGTCTTGAACTATTGAAAAGATCGGGTCCAAAAGAGTTTTCAACTCGTTTTCTAATGCAAATAAATATAATACCATTAAAAATATTACATCCAAATGAGATTAATATTTGAATATTTAATAATATTATTTTTATTTATCATATTTATTTATTTTTACAGTACTTTATATTATTTATATATTAATTATTATAAGTCAGCAATAAAATAAAAACATTTTTACTTCCACATGAAAATTACAATAATATAAGCATATTAAAATGAGGATAGCAAAAAGAAAACAAATAACAAAAAATATAAATAATAACAACATAACATGTTAATATTTCGAAAGGTCGTTCAAATGACTTTCATATCTACCAAAAGATGATCCACCTTGTATTTGAGAATTGCAAGTATTTGTTTTTCAATAATTTTCATATTCTTTATTCAAAAGAATTTGCATTCTTCGGGACTTTTTTATGGAACCCAAATTTATCATCATAATTTATTCTCATACGTTCACGTCGAATCGCTTCATATTCACATCGAGTATTGTTTGATAACAAAAATTAGATAAAAATATATGGTAGATTATAAATGTTAATTTTTTTTATTAAATGCAAACAAAATTTAAAAAGTTATTAAAATAATACTTGTTAAAATTTAGTTGAGAAATATAATTATATAAAAATAATTTATTAAAGAAAGTAAAAATTAATAATTAAAATATAAATTATTTTAACATAGAAATAGAGATAGAGAGAGATAGAAATAACGACAGAGAATGTGGTTGAAGTGAAAAAAATTTAGAGAAAGAATCTGGAGAGAATATTTCGCTTTGAAACTCTGCTTTAAAGATAGAAATAGAGCATGAATTTTTAAGCTTATAGTATTTTATTTTGGAGTTTAGACTCTGTTTTAGAGTATTATTGAAGATGAATTTAACGGCTTATATTAGAGTATCTCCAATGTAAATATGTATTTTTGAGTTTCTAAACAGTGCCACATCAGTATTTCTATTTACTATGGGCCCACTTTTGAAAATTTGTTAGAGAAATGCATATTCACATCTCCAATACAATTATCTAAAGTCAAATATGTATCTATTTTATGACCAATCATAATAAAACAATTCTTATATTCTTTCTCCTCTTTTATTTTACAATTAATGAGCTTTAATATTATTGGTGGAAATAGTTAGAAATCCTAGTCAGCATTTCTAAGAGAATTTCTAGAATTAGAAACTCAACTCCATATTCTCTAACTTTTTTTTGCCACATCATCTCCATATTCAACTTAGATAATTGCATTGGAGAGAGTTTTTCTAACTTATTTAGTATCTATCCTATGTGGCACTCCATTTTCTCCAAATGCATAATAGCATTGGAGATGCTCTAAGAGCATCTCCAATGCAAATATGCATTTTTGAGTTTCTAATTAGTGCCACATCAGCATTTCTATTCACTCTGGACCCACTTTTGAAAATTTTTTTTAGAGAAATGTACATTCACATCTCCAATGCAATTATCTAAAGTCAAATATGTATGTATTTTATAACCAATCATAATAAAACAATTATTACATTATCTCTCCTCTTTTATTTTACCATTAAATGAGCTTTAATATTATTGGTGGAAATAGTTAGAAATCCTAGTCAGCATTTCTAGGAGAGTTTCTAGAATTAGAAACTCAACTTCATATTCTCTAACTTTTATTTGCCACATCATCTCCATATTCAACTTAGATAATTGCATTGGAGAGAGTTTTTCTAACTTTTTTAGTATCTATCATATGTGGCACTCCATTTTCTCCAAATGCATGATAGCATTGGAGATGCTCTTATTGGTAATTTTGGTTGGTTAAATTTCTTCAACAACTTTAATCATGTATACTTCCCTTTCACGTCAATCTTAGAGCATCTCCAATGCTATTATGCATTTTTGAGTTTCTAAATAGTGACATATCATCATTTCTATTTAAAATGGGCCCACTTTTAAAAATTTTGTAGAGAAATGCATATTCACATCTCCAATGCAATTATCTAAAATCAAATATGTATCTATTTTTTGACCAATCATAATAAAACAATTATGACATTCTCTCTCCTATTTTAGAGAAATGTACATTCACATCTCCAATCCTAGAAATGCTGACTAGGATTTCTAGGAGAGTTTCTAGAATTAGAAACTCAACTCCATATTCTCTAACTTTTTTTTACCACATCATCTCCATATTCAATTTAGATAATTGCATCGGAGAGAGTTTTTCTAACTTTTTTAGTATCTATCCTATGTGGCACTCCATTTTCTCCAAATGCATAATAGCATTAGAGATGCTCTTATTAGTTCTCTAACTTCTGGGTCCCACAATTACAACAAATTATTTATATTCAACCAATTTTATTTTTTATGTTTTGGGTAATAAACCAATAGGATACACTGGTAATTTATTGAAATCTATTTATTAGTGGAGCTTATTGAAATAATCCATTTATTATATAAGAGCATCTCCAATGCTATTATGCATTTGGAGAAAATATAGTGCCACATAGGATAGATACTAAAGAAGTTAGAAAAACCCTCTCAAATGCAATTATCTATGTTGAATATGGAGATGATATGGCAAAAAAAAAAGTTAAAGAATATGGAGTTGAGTTTCTAATTCTAGAAACTCTCCTAGAAATGCTAACTAGGATTTCTAACTATTTCCACCAATAATATTGAAGCTCATTTAATTGTAAAATAAAAGAGGAGAGAGAATGTAATAATTGTTTTATTATGATTGGTTAAAAAATAGATACATATTTTATTTTAGATAATTGCATTGGAGATGTGAATATGCATTTCTCTAAAAAAAATTCAAAAGTGGGCCTATATTGAATAGAAATACTGATGTGTCACTATTTAGAAACTTAAAAATGCATAATAGCATTGGAGATGCTCTAATACATTCTTTGAAAGGAAGGCGTATTGATAATGAGATTTCAACAATTCCTTTGTTGACTATTGATGTCCTCGGTTGACGATTGAAACAGTGAATTACGATCTTTATTAGTATTATTACCCGATGTGGGAAATTTACCAAATAATAAAGTTTTATTTTAAAGTATCCAACCACTAAGATAACACAATTTTTCTATTATCAGTTCGAACTGATATAAGGTTTATCAGTTCCTTGCATGTTGACCATTGGATTTAAATGCTTTGATTTGGTTGTATACACTTGACAAAACATCTATTAAATCCAATGACCCACATGCAAGGAACTGATATATTTTATTTCAGTTCGAAATAATAATAAAAAGACTGCAAGATAAAGTACTCTTTCTAATTAATTCAATAGAGTTTTATTTTGAAGTATCCAACCACCAAGATAAAGTACTATTTATAATTAATTCATTAGCTTATTTAAAACATTGGGTTGTTAGGTCTCCAATTAATTATATGCTTAGGTGGTCTTTATGACCTTTTCCTCAAAAGAATTTATAAAAGTTTGAAGTCATAAAATCGTATGCCTATCCCATATGCGAGAAAATCTTCAATGTGGACAGTTTCATTGCCACTTGGTGAGACCGTCCTAATAAGATTGCACCATTTATCTTGAGAATATAAATAAATATATTATTAAACTATAATATTATATAATCTTATTGGACGATCTCACGAATACAGTCTCATCAAGTGGCAATGAGACCGTCCCAATAAGATTGTATTATTTATCTCCAGAATATAAATACATATTATTAAACTATAGTTTGTACAATCTCATTGGACAGTCTCACCAAATGACAATGAGAAGAAAATCTCCTTCCCATATGTAAGATGACTTGATGCATTTTCAAAGTTCAATGGAAATATCATTAATGTTGTAAATTAAGTGAAGAAAAGGTGAAGAGCAGATGAAGAACAGAAGTGAGTGAGAGAAGAGAGAGAGAGACGAGATACATAAGAGTGAGAGAAACTGATATATTGATATCATTGGCATTTTTCATAAAGTGCACACATATATATAGAGGCAAAGAAAGACAAGTGAGGAGGCGGTGAGCTGAAGGCAATTGATTTGTGGGAGATATTTGTGTGTGATATTTTGTGTATTGTACACAAGTGGTAAAAGCCATTATATTCACAACACTCCCCCTTGGATTTATACCACTTGTATTAATATTCTAAGAAAAACCCAATGGGACAAAATCTTAAAAAATGTATACAATGATCTCTCTGGATCTTGTGGTACTGGACGTTCTCAAAACTATCTCGTTAAAAACCTTGTCAGGAAAACCCAGTGGGATAAAACCTGATCCAATGGAAAAAGAGTATAGTGTACATATGTCCAAATTTATTGTTTTCTTCAAAACATTTCCCACATTTATACTTTGCTAGGGAAAACCCAGTGGGATAAAAACCTAAGCAAAGATATTCATTGATCTGTCGGATCAAAGTAATATTTATGATGATCTTTTGGATCTATGTAAAATATATACGATGATTAGCTAGATCAAAGTAATATTTACAATAATCTTCTTGATCAAGACAACATATATACGATGATTAACAGGATAAAGTAATATTTATGGTGATATTTGTGGATCAAATGATTTTTGGGTGTGCTTAGAGAATTGCCTCATTAAAAACTTTTATCAGGAAAACCCAATGGGATGAAAAACCTGATTAAAAAGAAAAAGAGTACAATGCACATATGCCCCAAATAATTAATATACTTTATCTGATATGCTCCCCCTGGTGGGACGCTCCCCCTGATGGGACGCTCCCCCTAATAAAAGTTCTTTTAAAGCAACCTTCTGGATTACTAGAACTGATGTATATTGATGTTTATTTCATCAAATACAATAACATCTTAAATGATTGGTGGGAGTATGAGCAAATACGTGCTTTTGTGAAGTAATATCCATATGGAATCTTTTCAGAATCTTTTCAACACATTCTGTTTAATGGACAAGCATTCCATTTAATCTATGCTCGATCTTCAGGTCGAGACAATATATTCTTTCTCATTTCTTTATGAAGACACATGAGTATATAATATGATTATTATATCCTTATCTTTATCGGATATTAACTGAGACTGTTGTACCACATCCGTTCATATTATTTTTAATCTAATAAGGATTTTTGTATGTTCATCAAATACATATTACGAGATCTCGATTTATATGCTTCTAGCATTTTAGAATCCTTCAGGATTTATAAATATCTGCATTGAGTGAATCATATAGATAAGTGATTACTACGTCTATGAGACATATTTCAAGCCTTTTAAAGGCAGCCAAATTTATCAACAACGTAATCGTATTCATCAATTGTGAATACCAAGTTTCTGTAAGAAACCTCGCACTACGAGTCGTGCCTCATATCTCACAATCTCATTTTCTTATTTCGTTTCAGTATAGAGACCCATTAGTATCCAACTAGTTTGACATCTTCAGGTGTCTGAAGTACTATTGGTCCAAATACTTTATGTCTGGTTTATGAAGTCAATTCTTCTTGAATTGCTTCTTCCATCTAGGCCAATCATGCCTTTTATCTACAATCATTGATATTATGAATATCATAATTATCATTTTATAATTTCAGTAGCGCTACTGTGTATAAAAATACATCATCAATGATTGTTTCTTTATGATTCCACATTTCTCTCATATGACTTTATAGAAATTTTCTCAATTTCTATACTTTTGTATCTCTATTGAGATTTCTTCCATTTCAATGAATTTAGTCATTTCATAAACTCCGTATGATCTACAGAATTTCTCTCAATTTCTATATTCTTGTATCTCTAATGAGATTTCTTCCATTTCAATGGATTTAGTTATATCATAGACTCCGTATGATTTATAGAATTCCTCTCAATTTCTATATTCTTGTATCTCTTTAGATATATCAGACTCTTATAGAGTTGATTTAGAGAAAGTGGATTTATTTATAATTCGAGTTTTGTTTACTCTTGGGATCCCAATAACAATACCTTTCAAAGGTTTATAAACTTATGATATGCATCGGATTATTTATTTGTTGCATTTTTCTCTGATCGTTCTTCAAGAACAATCACCCGGCCGGGGTTTATTAGATGACAACTGATAAAATCTTGTTACCTTTGATATACCAGGTAACAGATTAATAATCATCCGATGATCAATTATCTTTCGTATTTGAGAGATACGAAGATTGAAATGAGACACACATATATATATATAGAGAACCGAACTGGTATCTCTATTTTGTATATAAGTAACTTTACATTTACTTTTCTCTTCTTGAGAAATTTTCCATTTGGAAATTAATCAATATAATAATCTGGAAATATTTGATAAGTGATTCCCTTGATTCATTTGGATTATGATTATATCTGGAAAACTGCTAACAAGTGTAAACAATATGGAGATGTTTGATAATAAACAAACATATGATCATCTCGTAGATGCATCAATTAGAACCATATAATAATGAAATGGATCATTTAGTGGATGAATATATCCACATATATCTCCTTGAATTCTTTGTAAGAATGATGAGAATTCAAAACCAACTTTTAGAATAATATGGTTTTACTGCTAGTTTCCCCTGTGAACATGCAGTACATAAGTACTCACTGGATAAAGAATCTTCTGGTTCTTTAATAGATATCCATGAGTGTTTCCAATGATTATACTCATCATTGTAGATCCTGGGTGACCAATACGGTCATGCCAAAACACAAACAATTTCGGATCTGGGAACCTTTAATTCATGATTCATAACTGCATAAACATCTACACTCTTTATAATAGTGTTTTATAATCCAGATGATAAAGCACGCAGCTTTTCTATAATAAGTTTCTAGCCTGAATCATAAGGAGTAATGTATATATATTAAACATTCTCATTACTCATAGTTTCAATATGATATTCATTCCTCCATATATCTTTGAAACTAAGCAGATTCCCTTATATTCTGCTTGAATGATATAAAGTATCATCGATACACAATTTAATACCATCTGGTAATAATATTGTGGCTCTTTTAGAGCCTTTGATCAGATCTGCTGGATCTGATCTGGTATTAACTTTATATATTTTTGAACTTAGCATATTCTTTTATGTTATGCTTGAATAATATCAAGTATCACTGATACATTATTTAGTATTGTTTGATAACAATATCATGGCTCTTCCAGAGCTTTTCTATCATGGCTCTTCCAGAGCTTTTTATCAAATCCATTGGACCTGATATAATATTAACATTTTACTCATATCAAAGTCCAATTCATAAAATATTTTGACTCCGCAGAATTTTACGAGTCGTTGCACTCTAGGCAAGACATATATTTCCCTTCTGGGAATTTTATGGACATTATGTATAATGTCATTTTATATCTTATCTGAAATGATAATAATCTCGCCATATTTTTCTTTTAATAGTGTTATTCTGTAAACATTTTTCTCTTATTATTTACAAACATCGACTCATGGCGTATGTTTTAATATCTCATGAAAATAAATATATCTTAACTTATTCTCTTGATATTGCTCCTTCAGGAGCAAGTATAAAATAGATAAAATATCATTTTAAGATAATCACAGCATCCTGCTGGATGTATATGAAATGGATAAAATATTATTTCCAATTTCATTATTCGTTAGGATCTTAAATCTCTTCTTTATGATACTCACAACATCCTACCGGATGTGTTTGAAATGGATAAAATATTAATTCCATTTTCTTTATTCGTTAGGATCTTAAATCTCTTTTATAATATTCACAACATCCTACTGGATGTGTAGATCATTCTTTCAAATAAATGATATGTAAATATATCACTTGATATATATGAGAGATAACTTCATATAACTTCATATTATGAACGTGTTTGAAACCCCAAGTTCCAAATAATGAAGTATGACATTCATTTATACAACACTGGATCCAGAACTCCATGTTTTCATCGGTTTTCAAAACCGTGCCGTATGGCATGTAATAACACTGGATCCAGATCTCCATGTTCTCATCGGTTTTCAAAACCGTACCAACTTAAATATTATAATTCCAAGAACTTTAAGTTCTGGTTAGTCGGTCTAGCCGATCTTATATATTGCGTATAAATAATATGAATATTTTAACAATTTATTTGGAGACACAGCATAAGCCAGTCCTGAGACACTGCATAAGCCAGTCCCGAGACACGGCATAAGCCAGTCTCATATATTGTATAAAAATAAATGCTGAAAATTTAAACAGTTTATTCGGAGACACATCATAAGCCAGTCCTGAGACACTGCATAAGCCAGTCTCGAGACACAGCATAAGCCAGTCTCATATATTGCATAAAAATAACAGTTTCAGGGTCATAAGATCACCTTAGACACAGCATAAGCCAGTCCAGAGACATAACATAAGCCAGTCTCATATATTGCATAAAAAATAAATGTCAGAGTCAGAGTTAGAGTCATAGTTAGAGTTATAGTCAGTATATATATATATATATATATATATATATATATATATATATGTGTCCCATTGACGGCATAGCCATCTTGTACGTTAGGATTTTTAACCCCCCCTTTTTTTTTTTTGATATTCAGAGCATCCTTCTGGATGTGTATGAAATGGATAAAATATTATTCATATTTCATTATACATTAGGATCTTAGATTATTTTTATGATGCTTACAACATCCGACTGGATGTGTATATTTCTCTGAATATTTCTTTGAATATTGCATCAACCATGTATATAATACTGGATCCAGATCTTCATGTTCTGGATATTCCATCGTGCCCGAAAAAAGAGTTAATAAAGCTTAAATAAGTCGCAATAATACTTACAAGCGGAATTAGCTGAAACGGATGGCACGGTTGCATCCGGAACGGATGAAATAGCTGGAAACAAGTCCGAATCGGCTGAAAACGGTCGAAAAATGCACCGAAACGAACGAAAAACATTTCTGCTGATGTGGCGCTGACGTGGCGCGACTGCTGACGTGGCAGGCGCGGCTGCTGACCTGGTGTGCACAGTCGCCGACGTGGCGCTGACGTGGCAGCCTGATGATGACGTGGCGCTGACGCATGCTGACGTGGCATGACATATACGCTGATGTGTCACTGACGTGGCAGTGACGTGGCACTGACGCATACTGACGTGGCATGACATATGCGCTGATGTGGCAGTGACGTGGCGCTGACGTGGCGCTACAGTGTCGTCTTCAACCTTGGAAAGCTGTTGGAAAAACTGGAAAAAAAATGGGTGTTGACCGGACTTTGACCGGACCTAGAGACTTCGTTAGACCTCCGTTCGAGACGCGGTCAGCGGCGTCGGAATCGTCTTTCCGAGACGAATACAACGGTATCCTCCAAAAAGCGACCGGAGCACTTTGAAGTTTCTGGGTATTTCGAAAAATCAAAATCAAAATCAAAACTAAAACAAACACTCGAAAACTCTCTGGAAATCCTAATCAATATTCGTGCTGATAACGTGTTGTAAATTAAGTGAAGAAAAGGTGAAGAGCAGATGAAGAACAGAAGTGAGTGAGAGAAGAGAGAGAGACGAGATACATAAGAGTGAGAGAAGCTGATATATTGATATCATTGGCATTTTTCATAAAGTGCACACATATATATAGAGGCAAAGAAAGACAAGTGAGGAGGCGGTGAGTTGAAGGCAATTGATTTGTGGGAGATATTTGTGTGTGATATTTTGTGTATTATACACAAGTGGTAAAAACCATTATATTCACAACAATTAAATCAATTTTTCTCAAAGTCTGTTTAATTTACTTAATTAAATTACACAGCATGTGCACGCATTTCCACGTACAAAACCCATTCCTTCTGGAAACAAAATCATTGCCTTGACTATTCTACACTATTCTGAAACACTTGGAAGCAATTAATCAAGCAAGTAAAAAGCTCACAATCACAAAATCATTGCCTTTACTATTCTACATCATGTTGTTATTTGTAAGAGATATTAATATTTTTTATCTCAGCTTTATTAAATGTCTAATGTTAACCTGTTTATTTATTGTGATGTTTATATATTTATTATAATTAAAAATAATAATACAGTTTTAATATTTTTATTTATAATTTTTAATATGTATTTTAAAAATACATATTAACACTACCCTTATTCAAAAAGAGGCGAGAGACCAAAACACAAGAAGGGAGCAACGAGAGGCCGAGGTCAAAGATATTAATTATACCCTTGCTTTTTCAATAAGTCTACGTATTTTACCTATACTCTCTTCTTTTTAACTAAAGTCTAAAACCAACAAACTAAAGCAAATGAATAAATGATACCTATGTCTATCATTTGAGTTCTATGATGTGATGTCTTTCGTTTTGCTGTTTAGATCTATTTACATTTTCCATTAAATTGTGAATTGTACGTCTGTAGCTAGCCATGACACACATTTGAGACTTCAAGTCATTGTTACTTTTTCATACCATACAATATTATTCCAATTTCCTTTATAGGGTGGGAAAATGCTTTTTTTTTTATTTGGTAACGAGGATCCCGAACTTTGTCCGGATATAAATTCGTCTGTCCTCCTTCAACTGCGTGACACACGTATGACATGTATACCATACCGGTCTGTATGTTGGATACAGAGTATAACAGATAAGAAACCTCAACCCACACCACTGGCCCCACAACGATGCAAACGGGTAAATTAGGACTCGCCCCCGCCTGGATAGGATTCGAACCGCTGATGTTAGCCCCATATCGGTCCTTCCACCAGCAGAACTAAGCGCCCTGAAAGCTGGCTTCAAAGTAATTGCCAAGAGTAGAACCAAAAACTTGGATTTCATTCCAAGTCTTGGACCACCAAGACAACCACCTTTTGGTTTGGGGTGGGAAATGTTAAGGCTGTATATCACATTGATTTTTCAAATTCGTCAAAGTCATGACCCACACCCACACTTGAGTCTTCAAAGTCATCACGGAAGGGCTAGAAAACAGAGGTGGTGAAGAATTTCTAATTATTAAATTTAGTTTTCAACATATAAAATGTGATTTGAGTCTTTCGAGTACAATTGTACAAGACTATTGTGTCTCTTATAATGTTGAGTGTGCAAAATCATATTTCGAACATTTATTGGTTATGGTATTTCCATATGTAATAAAGTTATATAACTTGTAAAATTTTACTTTATTCAAGAAAATTAAGTCAAATATAATTTGAAACAACCAAGGAAAAGAAAAATTAAAGAAATTAAATTTAATCAATGAAAGAGTATTAAGTAAGGGTAATGGAATTCAGCACCTGGAAGCTGCCTTGAAGCAGAGATGGATCTCTGGTCTATATCAAGTAACTCAAAATGGCTCTGGTCTATCTTTGTACCTCAGTTGCATTATTTGAAGCTTCATACCCTTTTTATAGCAAGAGAAAAGAGAAAGCTCACACCCTCACTAATTTTTCATTTGGCTTTATTGAAAATCCTGAAACATTCAACTTTGGTTGGATTGGCTTGCAAGGTTGATGGAGATATGAATTGATTCATTTTTACATTTAAGGTAATCTAAACTTTATAGTGACAAAAGTTAATAGCTTAATCAATGTAGGTGGGCAAAACTCAATACAAAACCATGCCATGTGAATTGAATTATCAGTGAAAGAGTAGCATCAAACTTGTCTATATTATGAAATTGAAATGATATGAATTTGTAAGACTTTGAGTTCGTACTTGATATTGAAGCAAAAATTGAACGAAACAAAACCAATGTGAATTGAATTATTCAACCTTCTTACCATCCGTGTACAACATATTCCATTCCAAGGCTTGCATGCTCCCATTATTGCACTAGTTGGGGTCAACATTGATGAATTTTTTGGTGAAATCTGGTATGGAGGATTTAGTGTCCTGAATGTTGACGATAAATTAATGAATTTCTTATATGTCTTACACTTTAAACGAAGGGTGCCAATAACATGGACCTTGTCAACTTTAAACGAGACGACCCAAGTTATCATATGTTTGTTTGTGGTATATATACTTATAACAAATTTGGATGCATTTTATATGATCCGATTTCATTCAAGTTTTCGGCCAGTTCAAACTTTAGGTGATTGCATGCAACTCATTTATTATGAATTGAATGCATTAAAAAATGAAACAAAGTTAATTTATAATTATAATTTTAAGTCTATGGACGGTTTATAGTTTCTTGTGAATTTATTCATAAAATTAGAATACAATAAAATTAATTTTAGAAGAAAAAAAATCCGTAATCGAATATATATGAATGGGGTTACAAATCAGTTTCAAATTTTCAATTTTCAATTTTTTTTAAATATCATATACCGTGTCATCTACTCGAATCTGAGACTATTATCAAAATTGAATTATAGCTCTTATCACCAACCACTTTTGAGCAGAGCCGGCCTTGGGCTGGTACACCAGGTGCAACCACCCCTAGGCCCAGTCCCAATTGTTTTTTTAAAATAAATAGCCGATTATGTTAGGCTCAAAATATATTTTTTATTAAATAAAAAAAAAACTGATTATGGAAGTGAAAAATTAACGGTCCAATTCATTTTTAATGAAAGATCAAATGATCCAATCAAAGTTAATGATCAAAGGGTCCAAGTAATGAAAACAAAATTAATAGCCCATTTCAGTTACTTGGACCCGTTCCGTTAGGAACGGCTTTAACCGTACCATTTAGGGTGCGTTTGGTACGCATGACAGGATAGGACAACAGATGACAGTTTCTTCTTGGCCCAAGTTTGACAAGACCTTGGCATTGGACAAAACGGGATAAAGTGTGACAAAAATCAGAAAAAACTGTTTCACCTCAAACCATGAGACTACTTGTAACATGACATGGGATAAGCGTCAAAAAGACGCATTTGCCCTTCAAATCTTCAAACAATTATAATCGTGTCCAATATTATATATATATATATATATATTATAATTACATATATAATATTATATATCTTATATATACTATATATAATAATAATATATTATATAATGTATATGTACTAATATTTAATATTATATATATCTATATATATTATATATAATAATATTATATATAATATTATATATAATAATATTATATATAATATTATATATATAATATTACATATTAATATATAATGTAACATTATATATAATATTACATATTAATATATAATGTAACATTATATATATAATAATATTAAATAATTATAACATATTTCAATTACAATATTTATTTAATATTATTAAATATGATATATGAAAATATTAATTTAATAAAATTAAATAAATACTTACTTGTCATGTCCCATATGTCACTATTATGTGGTAACAAATATTAGATGGAACAAGGAGGGCACTCTGATCATTTGAACATCTTGTCCCGTCCTATCACAATCATACCAAACGATAACAGTACAATCCACAATTATGTCTCAAACATTCCAAACACAACATAGAACAACTTTACAGTCCAGTCATGTTATGTCTCATCCCGTCCAGTCTCATCCCTGTACCAAATGCACCCTTAAGTTGTGGTATGGGGTCGGTATTTTTTCAATACCCAATTTAATTTCGGTATGGTTATGGGATTTCAAATCCCCACCCCACCCTGTCCCCGTGCCCCGTTATCAATATATATATATATTGAAGTACATAATTAGTACTGGAATTAACACTAAAAAAAATTAGTACCATGACTACTATCTTTAGAAAACATAATTTTTTTTCAATTTTTCCCTCCGATTAACATAATTTCCCCTCTCATTTTTTCCCTCCATTGAAACAATAGTCCATTCCAGATCATTATATATAATATACTCTACACTATTATTTTCATATTATTCAATAATATTTATATGATCTTTATCAAAAAGTCAATAAAAAATACATTAATGAGATAGGGATGGTATGAGGTAAAAAACGGATTCCCTAATGGAGAATCCCCATACCCGTACCGTTTATTTTAAGGTGGGTATTCATCGGATGGTATTTATCATACAAATTAGTATTGAGGATGGTATTTCTCATACAAATTGGTCTTGGGGATCTTTATCAAAAAGTCAATAAAAAAATATTAATGGGATGGGGATGAGGATGGTATGACGCAAAAAACGATCCCCTAATAGAGATTCCTCGTACCCGTACCGTTTATTTTAAGAAGGATATTCATCGGATGATATTTTTCATACAAATTGGTCTCGGGGATAATATTGGAAAACCCATACAATTGACATCCCTAGAAAAGATTTTTGAGAGTAATACAGAAACCGTTAATTTTAATAAACAAAAAAAATCAAGCTTTTGTTTCTTAACCGTCAAATTATTGATTTTTTCAATTAAAAACCAAATCTTGTTGAGAAAAAAAATTATTGAGAGCGGATATTTTAGAGTTTGATAAATAAATAAAAAAATCAAGCTTTTAGGATTTGCTTCAAAAAATTATTATCAGCAGATATTAGTGTTTAATTAAAAAAAATCAAGTTTTTAGACAGATAAAAAGACCCATTTCAGTTTTTTCATTCCGTGCCTCTAAAATGTCCTGACCCCTGACTTTGAGCAATGCTTCTCGATTTTCAAAACAGTCATTTTACGCGTCTCATCTAAATTTTGATTTAAAATCCTACTTTTTTTTATTCCAATATATATGGTATTTGAAATATCAAATGGTTAGTAAATAGGGGTGGGTAAAAAACCAATAAACCGAACCGATCCGATAAACCGAACCGATCCAATCGGTTTTTTTCCGATTTTCTTTTGTTGACTGGTTCGGTTCGGTTCGGTTCATTTTTTTGAAAACCGATTGGAATCGGTTTTTTTTCCGGTTCGTTATCCCAAACCGGAAAACCGAACCGAGATCCAACATATATATATATATATATATATATATATAAACCTTAGTTTAATGTTTAATAGTCCATAAAACTATAAAACTATGAAAGTGTGTCACATCATATTTTCTTATTAGTTTTTTTTTATGAATATTATTTTAAACTACTATTTTCAATTTGTTCAAACCCATAATTTAATTTGGTCCAAGGTCCAAAAGGATTAAAATATGAAAATATGTGTAATAATAAAAGCCCAAAAATTTGGTCCAATTGGCCCAAAACCGAAAAAACCGAACCGAACCGAACCGGTCAAATTTAATCGGTTTTTGATTGGTTCATAATTGTTAAGTTGATCGGATTGGTTCACTTTTTCAAAAACCGAACATTATCGGGGTTTTTTTCGGTTCACTCCAAAAGTGAACCGATCCATTAAACGCCCACCCCTATTAGTAAATACATGTGGTAAATGAGATAAAGTATTATTAATGTATATTTACTCATAATTTGACACCTCACACCTCACAAAATATTGGGATGACAATGATGAGATTTTAAGCCGGATGTTTAACATTATTCTTTTCAAATTTGGTCACCCTATATGTTTTCTAGTTTGGTCAGATCTTCTAGCAGGATCTATTAATTGTTGTTCCTTATGAACTTATCCTATAATTTCTATAATACCAACACAAAATAAACAACCAAAGAATTGCGTATGAGCTTGCATCATCATCATTGACTTATCTCCTTGCAATCTTCAAAGTCTTTTATGAATGTTTACACGAAAGCTACTGGAAACTACTTTATATATAATATATATATAATTACGTATGAGCTTGCATCATCATCATTGACTTATCTTCTTACTATCATCAAAGTCTTTTATATATATATATCATTGACTGGTTCAAATTGTACTAAACAAACGAAGCAAGATTTGTTGGCTAAGCAATCAGAGTGATCAGCACTCAATAAATAGTGACTGCAGTCCCAGAAAGAAACATCGAGAAAAAAAAGAAAGAGAAAAAAACCACTCTGTCTTTGATCAAGTGCAAAAAAAAAAATATATATATATATATATATGGCAGAAGAAGTGAAGTTATTTGGGGCTTGGGCGAGCCCATTTAGTAGAAGAGTGGAGACTGCTTTGAAATGAAAGGTGTGAAATATGAGTACATAGAAGAGGACCTGACCAACAAGAGTCCATTGCTTCTCAAATACAATCCTGTTCACAAGAAAATCCCTGTGCTGCTTCACAACGGCAAGCCAATCTCAGAGTCTCTCGTCATCATTGAATACATAGACGAGACCTGGAAACACAACCCCATCTTGCCACAACATTCCTATGATCGAGCTCGAGCTCGTTTCTGGGCTAAGTACATCGACGAGAAGGTAAATTGTAGTCCTGTTTAAATTTCATTTGAATTTGGAATGTTATACAATTAGTATCATGCACACCTAATAATTAGGTATATAATTTTGTGGGTTTTTTTTAATAACCATCAAACCTAATTGTTTAAATTGAATAGGAGAAAGAGCTAAATTTAATATTTAAACATTCTAACGAAACCCATCACATGTAAGACCACTGTGCTTGCCATGGCTCAAACCCAAATATAAATTCAAATTCAAAAACAAATACAAATTCAAATAAGTGTGGGGACTCGAACCCAAATTCCTGCATGATCAAACAGAACTATAATATCATGTTAGTAAATATCAAACCTAAAAGCTTTAACGGATAGGAAAGGGTTCAGCAATAGTATTTAAACACTCTGATAGATTTGTCAATCGTATTATGCAGGCAGTGCCTCCATTACGGGATTTTGTATGGAGCAAAGGGATGGATAGAGAGGAGGCGATTGGAGAAATTAATGAGCTTCTGAAGACAATTGAAAATGAACTCGGAGACAAGAAGTTTTTTGGAGGAGAAGACATTGGACTGGTTGATATAGTTGCTAACGTCGTAGGAATCTGGTTGGTGGTGATTCAGGATCTTTTAGGATTGGAGTTGCTTACAGAAGAGAAATTTCCCAAACTAT
Source organism: Dipteronia sinensis (assembly GCA_033220585.1). Taxonomy (NCBI): domain Eukaryota; kingdom Viridiplantae; phylum Streptophyta; class Magnoliopsida; order Sapindales; family Sapindaceae; genus Dipteronia; species Dipteronia sinensis. Next base: position 5,874,939 of record CM065642.1, read on the forward strand.
GCAACTGGATTCATGAGTATGTCAATCACACTGCTATCAAGGAAAATATTCCTCCAAGAGACAAACTGATTGAGTTTTATTCTGCTCATCTTGGAGCTGCTTCTCAGTGAAAATTCCAGTGGCTACTGTATGTTTTATCATACATGTCTAGATCATTCTATGGCTAGTTCATCAGAAAAGAAATTTCAAGACCAAAGAAACGTAATAACTTCAGTCCAAAATGTTTTTTCAAAACCGATATGTTGTCGTGGTGAGCTAATTGTTCTTCTATTTTGTATTTTGAATATCTTTATATATTATCTTATGGCTCCATTTGATTTATGAGATAGGATATAATTATTTTTATGGAATAGAATTTGATGGAATTGGATTGTATTAATTTTAATGTTATCCTATATTCGGTGGAACAAAAACAGGATTAAAAATAAAGCAATCCGATGTTTGGTATGCAGTGGGATTGGATGCAATATCATCAAACACTAGTGTGAAAATTTCATCAAACAGCCACCCTCTCTCTCTCTTCTGAACAAAATGCAGTTCTGAATTCCATATTTTGCGTCCATAAACGAGAGAATGTGATGGATTACAGAGTCCGGCAAGTTGCTTAGCCGATCCAACTCCATTTCATTACAGATTTTGACTTTCTTTACAGGACCCATCTCCATTTGATCTGCATCTGTCTATCTATCTCCTCTGATTAATCAAAATAAATACAACTCCATGGGAATCCATTTCTTTCTTTTTTTTTTCTTATCAAAATCTCTACCTCAAATCTTTGAAACAAGTAAGAATAAAAAGATCTTTAAAACCCACCAAATTAGTAATGAAAAAAAGAACCTGGTGATTGTTTTTGGAGGATTTGGCCTCTCCTGTACTCAATTTTTCATATCAATCAGACTTTCTCCTGAAACTCTGAACTCTCTATCTCTCACACTCTGCCGCCGTAGACAAATGTGTTATAATTTGGAGGAAGTCTGCTTTTGGGAATTTGGAGTAGAGCGTGAAAATCACAAACGTGTGATCATTTTGGGCGCCAAAGAGAATCAAAGAATAGGTCAACTAGTGAGTAGAGAGTGTTTCAAGGAGTTGAATTTGTAGAGATTGTTGCTCTCTTTGCTGAACTGGACTTTGGCGTTGCCTCTGCCAAACTGTTTCACAAAGAATCAGTTGTTCTTCTTCACCATCTCCCAAATCAATTGACCTGGAACGGTAGTCATTTCTTTTTTTGCCTCTGTTTCAGGCTGCTGCTACTAGAAAAAGAGAGAGATTTGGGGAATCTTGGGCAAGAACCCTAGCTCAGCGTCGTTGAAAGGAGGAAGAAGATGGGATTTAAACCAGACCAAACATGAAAAAGGGACTAAAAATGGTCCCAATCCCATCCTATTGCAGCTGCCAAACACGGCTTTAAAAGTTAAAAGCAAAAGAATAATTAATTCAAAACCAAAAAAATAAAATTAATTTAACAAACATGTCTTTAAATTTCAACCAAAACATCGAAAAATTCATTAAACAATATTGTTAGTTTATAAATTTCAAATTAGATTAACCGATAATTAGTTTCCTCCTAACATTTTAAAAACTAAAATTTATAGTTACTCTTAGCGGTGGCAATTTGGGCCGGGCCCAAACGGGCTGCCCGGCCTGGCCCGGTTTTTTTGTGGGCTTGGCCCGACCCGCTAGCAAAACGGGCCAGGCCCAAGCCAGTTTAACTGACGGGCCAGGCCGGGCCCTCATTTGAAAAAACCGGGCCGGGCCCGTTAAGGCTAGTCAGGGCCCGTTAAAAAAATTCAAAATTTAAAATTTTGAATTTTTTAAAAAAAATTTGAATTAAAGGGTAACATTTGTAATTAGCCAGGTTACCGTTGGTGATCGTTAGGGGGAAAAAATATTCAAAACTTTTAAATATTACGTGTTTTTAAATCTTTTACAATTTTTTCCAATTATACCCATACCTAACTTTTTCCTGTAAATACCCCATCACCCTCACCTTATTCTCTACATTTTCTCTACTTCCCTACTCTTTTATTCTCTCTATTCTCTACAATCTCCAACATCTCTCACTCACTCTTTCAACTATTTTGAAATTTATTTTATTTATTTAATATATTATTTATATACTATTATACTAATATACTATACACCATACATTATATATTATATATTTACATACCTTCCACTCTCTAGTCTCTACATATTCTAAGGCTCTTACTCTAAGGTATTGTCTTGTTTATTTTTTTTAATTAACTTTCATTTGTTATTTAATTATTAAGTATTATTAATATGTTTACAACTAATGTTATTATTAACTTTCATTTGTTTTTAATGAGGCAATCATGATTTGTAATTTATACATTTCAGTATCTCACCACAAATTTAATATGAAATTATAAAAATATTATTCATCGAAAACTAATTAAGTGTTGTATGAAATGAATAATATTATATTTCATATTAACATTATTACATTAATTACTCAAAATTATTACAATGTATAAAAAATAATATTGAATTTCAAATAAATAAAAAAATTGGAAGCCCGACGGGCCTTTAACGGGCCGGCCCGTTACATGCCCGTTAGAGCCTTAACGGGCAGGCCCGTTAAGGCACGACCCGGCCTGCCCCCACACGGGCCTTGGACCAGGGCCGGGCTCCCTCTTTCGTCTGACGGGCCTTCCCGACCGACCAGTTTTCCATGCCGGTCAGAGCCAGCCCGACCCGTTTAACATACGGGCCTAACGGGCTGGTCCGGCCCGAATTGCCACCACTAGTTACTCTTAAATTTTAATACAAAATAAAATATTTAAATTTATAATATTCACACAATCATAAATCAAATTTAAGTAAATTTGGACAAGGGTGGAAAAAGTTATTATTATAGAAAGAAGAATTTAACATATATATTTAACACATGTAGGAGTTGATCCGTCTCCATTCTCATCATTTGAGTGACAATTTGCAGCTGACTCTTTGTAATTAACCAGTTTTGGTGATGCTGATGTAGGTGAGGATCCATGATCCATCTGAATATATATATATATATATATATATATATATATATATATACACACAAGCTCGGATAAAATCCCGGACATGTTTTACCCGGCACCACCGACTAAAGCTTGTCTAGGTACCTTGGCCGGTTGTGTTCCGGTCCAAGTATGGGTATACCCGAATATCTGGCGAGGTATCTGATTTTGAAATATATATATATATATATATATATATTACTTTTAAATTAAAAACAAACAAACAAACAACAACATGTATAGGATTTGTGAGGCCAAGGCCAAACAACAACATCAACAAATTAATAACCGGGAAATCCTAGTGATTCTTGCTGGTTAATTACCATCTCTCTTTCCACCACCACCTGCAAAACACAATTATATATTATTCCACTAATTAGAAAAGCATTTGAGAAGGCGTGTTTCTAATTATTGAGATACTAATGAAAAAAATATATACACTTTTATTTTTTTTTATTAATTTTGTGTGAGGATATTTTAGACAATTTAATTCAATTAATGTTTATATAAAAGCTTTGTTCCGAATAATACAATGCTATGTATAAATTAGATTAGAAGTGGAAGAACATGTATTACTGAATTATTTCAATTTGGAAAATCTTAAAACCGTTAAAATTTTAACAAATTAGATTATAACCCTAATATTAAAAACAATTACATGGAACCAATTTAACAAAATCATTACAGGTAAGTGAATAGCATATTAATCTATGTATGCATGGTTTTTATTATAAAGTAGATAGATTAATAGATGTTTTTTTTGACAGTATCTATCTATTCACTTATCTAGATTAGATATTTTTTAAGAGTAATGCCAAACAACCCAAAAATTTAATCCAAATTTCAACCCAAATAATGTGGCAAGTGAGTTGTCATCACCACACACAAAATGAGATAATGTGGTTAATGAAAAAACCATATGCCATATCATTTGGGTTGAAATTTAGGCTAAATTTTTTGTTTGTTTAGTATTAGTGATTTTTAAAGCTTTTTACCATTAATAAAATTCCATTTACCGACTAAGCTATGTCATTGGGAACGATAGATTAATTAATAGGTTACAGTAAAAATTATTAATGAATTGACTGTTTAATTAGTGGTCCAATCTTTGATGCATGTGGGCCGTAGGTGCCTTTAAAACAACTCTATACATCATTTATAACGGGGTGTTTGTTTTTTGGATTGAAGTCTTAAAGGGACTAAAATGTTTTTTAAGACATTTTGTTTGTTTTTTTCAACCGTTTGAAGTTTGAAAAAACACTAAAAAAAACATATGAAGTTAAAAAGTCACAAATTGTGGCTGAAATCTGAAGTATTAAGGGTTTTAAATTATTTTAAAATTTCATACCCAAAATACCCTCCCACAAATCCCATTATTCCAATAAAATAATATCTCATATTTGATAGTATTTCATCACATTATAATTTCATACCATTCATGTTTATGTCGTAGGACTAAACCACCCCCAGTATCACTCGCAAATTGCACTGCAATTTATTTATTTTTTGGCTAATTGACACTGGCCCTGAACTATATCCGAATTTACACCTTACCCTCTATATTTTTTTTTCCGCCATTAAACCCCCTGAACTATCAGAAATTGGCAATGGTTGTGATGTAGGACAATTTCTTTAATTTGGGTCTTTTCTTGTTTAGCAAGTTTATTTATTTTAGTTTGATTAAGAATTAAATTTATGTTTTGGAAATAAATCAAACTTACCTTTTGAGTAAGATTTGATCTTTGTTTTCTGGTCAAGTTAGGAGTCATGAATCTTAAAAGATTCTGATTAGTTTTGATAGTTTTCCTGTTTTAGTCTTTATTTAGGAATATCGTATTCGGGTCGTATTAGGATTAGTTTATTATAAATAGTATTATTAATTCCAGTTATTGTAACTTTTAAACTTTTGATTGATTTTAATAAAATCGTTCCTTTGGAACATTTATCTGTCGTGGATTCGACATGCTCTTTGAGGATTCGAGAGCACCATTTTCTAACTGAAGATTAGGGAATGATATCCCCTGCATGGCGGTCCATGCTTGGGTAACTACCGGTCGCTACGTTAAGGTTCGTCTGAGTGTGCCTCAGGGTTCGACGAAGTGATCATTCTTATTTTCGCCATACACCGCTGCATCAATTGGTATCAAAGCTACCGAGTCTACCTCTGTGCTAGGCTCAGCGTCCACAAACCACAACCAACTACCTTCCTAAACGTCATATATTCACCCTCCATATCCCCCCATAAAAAAATAGAGAAACGAAATTGAAAACAAAAAAAAACAAAGAGAGAGTGTATGTGTGATAGTTTACAATCAGCCTCAGAGACAGCATAAATTGTAGATCAGCCTCATGAACTCCAGACGTGCCCCAAATCGTCATCACCATTAATTGATTGCCGCCATTCATATCCACCACTTTCAACTTATTTTTCGTAAGCAGTTCTCAGGATTCAATTGTTGGTACGTTTTTTTTTTCAGACTTTGATTTCGGTTCTCAATGGGTTTTAATGGTTCTCTTGATTCCAATAATTATTTTTTGAGCTATAATGCTTATCAACCACGACTTCGAATTTTTTCTAGACATATGAAAGTTGAAGAATTTATTAATTGGTTGGAAGAAGTTGAAGAATATTTTGAATATCAGAAAACTGAAGAAAGTCAGAAAGTTTTATTTGTAGAAATTTATTTGAAAAAAGATGCATTAATTTGGTGGGAAGACTTTCAAAAGGATCGGAAAAGATTTGGAATGGATAGGATCCAATCATGGCATGTAATGAAACAAGTAATGTGGGAGGAATATCTTCCAAATGATTATTTTGAAGATTTTTGTCATGCAGAAGATACAGTTGAAGATATTTTGTATGAAGTGGAAATTGTCGAAGGAATTGAAGACGAGCCTTGGATCTTAGAAGTTGAAGACTACGATCCAACCATTGATATTGATTACACTTTAGATGTGGTTGACGCAAAACTGGAAGCTAAATCGATTTCCATTGATAAAGTTTCCAAGGGTGACAACTTGTGTGCTATTATTGATACGAGTCATAACAGAGCTCGGAGTACTTTGGTTTTCGCCTTGATTTGGACAACTTGGGAGTCAAGGAATCATTTAGTGTTCAAAGGCATTATAACGCCAGTTGACCAAGCCGCAACCAATAGGCATCACCAATGGCGAATAGCTTGGGCATTTTCTGCATTTCGTTGGACGATTGCTTTGGTGCCATTGTGGATCTGGGATGGACTACAGGAGAGAATTTTCGGTTGGGGTTTACCACTCCCACAAGACGAATAGGGGTTCTTCCTTGTTTACTTGTCTTTCCGCATGTTTCAACCGAACTCGGAGGACGAGTTCTTTTTAAGATGGGGTGACTGATGTAGGACAATTTCTTTAATTTGGGTCTTTTCTTGTTTAGCAAGTTTATTTATTTTAGTTTGATTAAGAATTAAATTTATTGGAGTGGTTGGTGATGCCTTTCGGACTGTCCAACGCGCCGAGCACTTTCATGCGGCTTATGAACCAGGTATTGCGGCCTTTCATTGGAAAATATGTAGTCGTTTATTTCGACGATATATTGATTTACAGCCGAAATGAGGAAGACCACATGGAGCATCTGCGAGCTGTGTTAGAGGTATTGTTAAACAACAAATTGTTTATCAACTTTAAAAAATGCAGTTGGATGACAGCGCGGTTACTATTCCTTGGATATGTGGTCAGTTCGGACCGGATTTTAGTGGATGAAGAAACTATTAGAGCCATTCGTGATTGGTCCTACACCGAAGATAGTTGGAGAGGTGAGGAGTTTTCATGGGTTGGTGACGTTTTACAGTCGATTTGTGAGGAATTTTAGTAGCATTGTGGCCCCTATTACAGAGTGTCTGAAAAAAGGAAAGTTTCAGTGGAGTGAGGCAGCCGAAACAGCCTTCGCAGTCATCAAATAAAAACTGTGCACCACTCCTGTTCTTGCTCTACCCAGTTTTGAGAAGTTATTCGAAGTGGAATGTGATGCTAGTGGAGTCGGGATTGGAGCAGTGTTGTCACAAGAGAAGAAACCAGTGGCGTTTTTTTAGTGAAAAGCTGAGTGATGCGCGGCGAAAATGGAGTACCTATGATCAGGAATTCTATGCAATTATTCGTGCTCTAAAGAATTGGGAGCATTATCTAATTCAGCGCGAGTTTATTCTTTACACTGATCATCAAGCCCTGAAGTACCTGAACAGCCAGAGAAGCTTAAGTAATATGCATGCTCGGTGGGCAACTTACTTGCAGAAGTTTCTGTTTGTTTTGAAGCACAAGTCTGGGATGTTAAATAAGGTGGCTGACGCGCTGAGTTCGACGTGCAAGCTTATTGGTGACTATGCAGCAAGAGATTATTGGGTTTGAGTTTCTGAAAGAATTGTATTCTGATGATGAGGACTTTGGAGAGATATGGGGAAAGTGTGTTCTGAAACAGACTGACGGGGAGTTTCATATGATCGAGGGCTATTTGTTCTGTGGCAATCAGTTATGCATCCCACGGAGCTCTCTGAGAGAGAAATTGATTCGAGAGTTGCATGGTGGCGGTTTGGGTGGTCACTTGGGACGTGACAAAACTATTAGTGGGGTGTCCGAACGTTGTTACTGACCGCAGTTGAAACGCGATGTCGGTAACTATGTTCGCAAGTGTTACGTCTGTCAAACTTCTAAAGGACAGGCTCAAAATACGGGACTGTACATGCCACTACCTATTCCGAATGCCATATGAGAGGATTTAGCAATGGACTTCGTTTTGGGCCTTCCACGAACTCAGCGTGGGGTAGATTCCGTGTTTGTTGTGGTTGACAGGTTCTCAAAAATGGGGCATTTTATACCTTGTCGGAAGACATCTGATGCATCACATGTGGCTCAGTTGTTCTTTCGGGAGGTGGTTCGTTTACATGGTGTACCCCAGTCAATCACATCTGATAGGGACTCGAAGTTTCTTAGCCATTTTTGGGTGACATTGTGGCGCCGGATGGATATCACTCTGAAGTTCAGTAGTACTGCGCATCCACAAACTGATGGACAGACAGAGAATCTAAACCGAACACTGGGGAATTTAATTCGGAGTATCTGTGGGGATAATCCAAGACAGTGAGACGTGGCTCTAGCACAAGCTGAGTTTGCATATAACAATGCTGTTCATACTGCTACGGGTAAGTCTCCATTCGCTTTAGTGTATCGACAATCTCCTAAGCACACGTTGGATCTGGCAAAGCTTCCCTAGGTCACTGGTATGAGTGTTGCTGCTGAGACTATGGCTGAGCAGGTTCGTGATGTTCAGGCTGAAGTGAAGGCGCAGTTAGAGGAGAAGAATGCAAAGTATAAGGCTGCAGCAGATGTTAAAAGGCGTGAGAAGTTGTTTGCTGAGGGAGACCAGGTTATGGTGTTTTTACGTAAGGAGAGGTTCCCGGTTGGTACCTATAATAAGTTGAAGCCAAGGAAGTATGGACCGTATAAGGTGGTCAAGAAGATCAACAATAATGCCTATGTGATCGACTCTCCTAATGATATGAACATTTCCCGAACTTTCAACGTAGCTGACCTTTATGAGTTTTGTGATGATGTTCCGCTCTATCCAGATTATAACTCGAGGTCGAGTTCTTCATAGGTGGGAGAGACTGATGTAGGACAATTGGCTTTGGATTTTGAAGAAGAGATGGATAGGAAATTAGTCCAAAAGAGGTGTTTCAAAGAAACGGGCATAACTTTTCCATCGGTTGTCAGATTTCCTATTATAATATGTTTTCGGAAAGGGTTTTCAAAGTTTCATAACAATTCAGTTTAGGGGCTAGCCCGATTGATGTCATTTACTCCCTCAACGGAGCTGTTTAAGTTAGGTTATCGGGCATCCGAAGATTTTCGTGTTTTTATTTGTTTTCCTGTTTTTTTTATTTAGATGAGGATATTTTAGTCTTTTCTGTTTTTAGGGTTTTCTGAGCCTATTTAAAGGCTTTTGTTATCAGTTTCGAGGTATTCAATAAATTTTACAATTTGGTTTCAATTTTTTTTTCTGGTGGATTCCAGTTTATGTTCTGTTAGGGTTACGCTTGTGATCCTAGAACTTCCGTTCTGCGTCAATTGCTATTTAAGATTCATGACTCCTAACTTGACCGGAAAACAAAGATCAAATCTTACCCAAAAGGTAAGTTTGATTTATTTCCAAAACATAAATTTAATTCTTAATCAAACTAAAATAAATAAACTTGCTAAACAAGAAAAGACCCAAATTAAAGAAATTGTCCTACATCAGGTTGGCAGAATTGTAAAGCCGTCCACTTTTTTGTCATGGCAAATTGCACTAAGTTCCCCTTATTATATACATAATTGCATAAAACAGAAAACAATATAGTTATATAACCCAAACACCCCTCTGATCAAATTGTAAAAATCAAATAGAAATATATATATATATATATATAATAAAAATTAATTTTAAATGAAAAAAATGAAATTCATCGTCTTCCTCAAAAATATGGAAACATATTCTTCATAAAAAAAAATTTTCTTCAATCTTTTTATTCAAACCATTTCTCTTTAACACCAACAATCAATCCAATCAATGAAACTACATTGTTATCATCAAAATACATCACAAAGTTCAAGTATTCCTCAATCAAAAATCCAGTAGCAACCATTTTATTAACAACAAACCCAGCAACATCACCAACATTTAGCCACCAAACCCAACAAAGAACATTCACCAACATTCACCAAACCCACCGCCCATATCGAAATACAAATCATCAATAACCGCATTCAACGTCAATCACAACCATTACCAAAACCCAAATCTACCCAAACCACCACTACCATCAATGGAAACCTAGATTGAAACCAAACCCACTGGCCGAATTACCCACACCAAAAGAGAAGGAGGATGAGAGAGAGAGGAACAAGATCGAACCAAGATCGAACTTCGTCGGTGTCACACTTTCAATTGTCGTCGTCACTTCTGGTCGACGTTGTTGGACGTTATTGGGTGTTGGATTGCTTCTCGTCGCTTCTGGTCTATTGGGATTGATTTCGTGGAGGGGTTTTGGGTGGTTTTGATTGTTGGGTGTTTGGAGAAGGTGGCTTGATTGATGAGTTTGGATGTTTGGGTGGTTTTTAATTTTTCCTTATCTCTCTCTCTCTCTATAAATATATATATATATATATATTGATATATAGCTTGAAGATGAAAATGTTGTTAATACAATCGACAGTCAATGGAACTGAAATTTTTATCTTCTTCTTCAGTTACACTTACACAAACAGTTGATATTCTTCTTCACAAAGTGAGAGACTGAGAGTTGATAATAACTCAGAGAAACAAGAACCCATATTTCTCTCAAGAAGTCTTCGACGACGATGATGGCATAATGTGTGTTCGAAGCTATTGAACGCACTGGACGCCACAGACAACCACACTGAACGCTATTGAACTGAGGTATAAATTGAAGATTGGGGAAGTTATTAACTATCAGCGCAACTGCTAATTGACTTTCTGTGCTGAGAGTTTAATTACTTCCCCGGTCTTCATTTTTTAGGAACTCAAATCTACCACATTGAGTCGTCATTGCTAGGCCACAAAGAATCTTAGTTACTAATGTGAACGAGGTACGGATTTGATTATTATTATTATTATTATTAAGTGAATCTGTTTATGTTGCTTTAGGAGAAATTGAAATTTTATCATTCAATAGTGAAATAACTGTATTTTTGGCCAATTCTGAATTCTGATGCTGAGGTGCAATCACTTGAAGGGGGTACTTCACAGATAGTCCAATGAGTAAGTAAATGTCATGTTAATGTTACTTGAAGAGTCTAATGTTTTTGTTGAGACTTTTATGTGCAAGTACCAAAATTTTAATGTGGGATTAGATAGTAGAAGCTACATAATCAGATAGAATTTTCTGGGTTTTTGTTGCAATTTAGTTTTTGAGCTTTTTACTAATAGTTCAATTTTCATGTTGTTGATGATCTTTTAATGTGTATTGTATGTTTATTGCTTTTGAAGATTGAAGTTTTTGCTTTGTATTTTATCAGTAAATGTTTGATTGGTTCAATAATTTTTTGTTTTCTTCATTGATGGAATATCAAATGACTATTCTGTAATCAGTAATCCTCATTTGGTATATTGGCCTAATCTGTATTCTGGTGTTTTCCAATATGGTTTTCCTGAACAATTTTATCAATGTTGGACTACCAACTCCAGCATCACATCCTTAGGTTCTGCTACTCAAAGACCTGTGTGTACATACTGGATTTTAGGAACATGTTTTAATTGTAATTAATTAAAGTAAATATACATAAATAGACACCTCTTAATAAATGTAGCCATTAGAAGCTTGGTTCGGGGAAGTAGCTTTGTATTTTAATGTTATTAGTGTTTCTTCGATAATTAAAGTCAAGGGGCTTGGTTTTTTGTTTATGTTTTGATTGCCTTTGCAGTTGATGAAGTAAGGAGAGATCACACCTGGGATAGGTTCTCGAGGAGAAAAAGATTGTTGGAACTTCTCTCAGAGAATAGTGTCGCCATCCTTGCAACTGCTCCTGTAAAGATGATGACTGATGTTGTGCCATACACGTATCAACAAGATGCTGATTACTTGTATATTACTGGCAGTAAGCAACCTGGTGGTTTGGCAGTTTTAAGTCTTGAGTATGGTTTATGCATGTTCATGCCAGAAACATCACCTCATGTATGACCCTTCTATCAAACGTTTTCTTTTATGCTTTACTTTATCTGTTTTACAAGATTTCTGCAGTAATGGCTTGAAATTGTTGTGATTTGTGGTCTACTTTGTTACAAGTTACTGAATTTATATGATGTTTTCATGTCATATCTTCTTTTAAACAATAAAACAAAAAGTTTTATTCTTCTTGTAGTTATACCAAATATGTATGTGTGTAGCACCGCAGCACCGTTACTACTTGTGTTGATAGGTTGAGATATCTTGAGTTTAGCCAGAGCCATTTACCTCAATCTGTGAAAAAAATAACATGGACATAGTGGTGATATCGTGCTTAAATTTGTGTAATTGTTATTTGTAGAATGTTAACCGGAAGGGGCCACCCTGTCGGTCCCGGGGTTTGTAAAAGCCTTGGGACCCGAAACTTAAAATCATGGCTTCTCCATGTTTTAGGGTTTTGCTCCTTGAATCCCGAAAATATAGATGCTTTTAGAGTTGTCAATGTCCGTACAAAGTTCTAAGATTTCTTTTTATTATTATTATTATTATTTATTTTAAGATGATCTGTTTATGTAGCTTTAGGAGAAATTGAAATTTTATCATTTAATAGTGAAATACCTGTATTGTTGTGATGCATTTCGAGCAGATTATCATAAATAACTGTATTTTTGGCGTTCAGATGCTTCAGAGTCAGAGCCATACTCATCCGCGGCCAATTCGAGGTACAATATTCATGTCCCTGGTTCTTGTTCACTGCTTCAGGAAGCAATGCTACATCATTCATTCAATCACTTATACATACATATATACATATATATATATATATATATATATATTAGTATCTGCAACTTTGATCAATTCTCCAACAGCAATTTTGGATCCTAAATGCTTGCTTCTCTGTCATTTCTGTTCAGAGTTAAGATTCAGGTCAATCTTTCTGAAACCTCCTTGAGAGACTTGTTTTTGCCTATGACATGGCGAATTTGCTAATCTCCTGCTACAGGACTTGTACTTTAGTGAGAAAATAGAGAAACCGTATATAGACATAGACACTAGGCATGGGCGTGACGTCCATTGGGGCGGGGGAGAGTCCCCCCACCCCCACCCCCACCCCCACCCCCACCCCTATTCCTAAAATCTTCCTCCACCTCCGTTAGGGATGGCCAATGGGGAAATGCGTGCAGATGTAGGTCCCCCCATACCCAACCCCATTTTCCAAATCCTCCCCCATCCCCCCCCTCCCCCCCCCCCCCATTTCCCCATTTGGGGAAATGGGGATGGGGTAGTTTTGGGGGGAGGTCCCCCCATCCCCAACCCCATTTCTCCATTCCCCCATTTCCCACATTTTTTCCCATTTTTTCCTTTTCCCCATTTCTCCAAGATCCCCCGTTTCCTCATGCCCCAATTTTCCCTGTATCAGTAAAAATTACATATTAAAAAAACGCACATATACACAATTCATTAAATTCAAATAGAAAATAAAGATTTATATATAGAAAATATAAAAATAAATATATATATATATATATAAATATATCATATATAATATTATAATATTTGGGGGAAATGGGGAAATGGGGATGGGGGCACCTACCCCCATCCCTATCCCCATTTATAGAAATTTTTGGGGGAAATGGGGAAATGAGGATGGGGTGGGGTCCCCCATCCCCATCCCCATTTTAATTTGGAGTTAAAAATCATCTCCATCCCCCCATTTCCCCATTTCCCCATTTTCCCCCAATAAATTTCCCCCAAATGGGGATGAGGGAGCTGGGATTTGGGGCCCCGGGGGAAAATGGCCATCTCTAACCTTCCGTTCCCCATTTTCTTATTTTCAATCCTAATATTTTCCAATTTTAAATTTAGAATTCGGGATTTGATCATTTCAATCATTCGATTCATCCAGTTTCGATATCCAATCCAACAAATAATCCAAAATTAATACAAATAAATATAATAATACTAGTATTACAAATAAAAATCTAAAACAAATTAAAAACTAAAGTTATTTTTTAAAAATAAAATAAAAGCAAATACATATATATATATATATATATATATATATATATAATATATATGAAGAAATCAGGGAAATGGGACCTCACCCCACCCTATATAGGTTTGCCCCCATGGCCCATGGAGGTGGGGCTCTATTGGGGAAATGCCCATCCCTATAGACACTCATTGCTTGTACAACAGTTGTATAAAAATATTTAGACAATTGTATTTGTAGTAGTTGACTAATTAATGTCAGACTTTATACAGTGATCTGTTTGGAAAAATTCCGTAACAGCCTTTATGAAAAGATTGTTTCAATAAATTGTAAATCCTATTCACCTTTTTTTTTGGTTTACATCATCCGGTTTCCGGGTGCGGCGGATCTACCATACAGGTGCAATTGGTCCTGTCCACACCCAGACTAATCCGGACTCGGACCGGGTCGGCCCACTAAGGGGTAAAGTGCTCCTAATATATGCAGCTCCGTTCATAAGGGGGTTGAACCCACGACCTTACTTAAGGGATGAGAGTGTCGAACCACTCACACCAACACATGATTGGTCCCATTCACCTTTTGATTATCATGGTTGATGGTTCTGCGATCATATGATTATGATATGTGATGTATGATTATGTCATGTACTCATGTTTGATTCATATTGCAAAGAATATCTACACAGTCCATTTGTTGGTAATAGTGGATTTATTTTATGGCCACTTTTATTTAAAACGTGTATGCTTAATTGGTCCGGGGACTAAACGAATTGTAACTTGTAAGTTGTAACCCATTATAAGCATCAGGTTCTCTTACCTTCTTCAAATTCAATGCAAATTAATATTACACTATTACACTGGAATGTGTTTTGGGAAAATGAGATGACGGGTTTGCCAACACAAACAATCCCAATGAGGAACCACTCACATAGTATCTGTATTTTCTCTGTGCATTGTTTATCAGGATTTGTAAAATCAGTATTCAAAGTATCACATGTTGGCCTGTATCCAAATCTTTGTATTTGTAATTTTGTATTCACAAGTTCAACAGAGATAATTTGTCATAAAATATAGAAGCAATTATTTTTCTCATTTTTTTGGTGGATGGATTAATGGTTTTAAACATCATCAAATGGGTACTTTTTTTGGGGTGGTAAAATTAGGATCAAATTAAGTAAAATCCACAAGTTTGAAAAAACTTAAAAAAACAATGAATTTGAAACAATACAAATTATCAAAAGATAAAAAATTTAGTCAGTTTTGAACCGTCCACAGTTCAGATGGTACAAACAAAAAAAAGGACAAAAATTACTGTCTGATATTTTTTTTATTTAGTGAATTTGTAACAATACTAATTTGAAATGTTCACAAAAAAAACTCTAAACATTAAAAAATGAGAATGATTAAATACTAACAAATTGAAAATTGCACCCATTAGATCATAAATAATATAAAAAGAACGGGTTGTTATGTAAATACCTAAACTTATGTGGCCTTAAACCCCGAAACTGATATTTTCACTTGGAACCAGTTTCTACGAGGTTTATACACTGTATATACAACAGTAGTAGAAGGAGAGCAGACCAAAATTCAAAGGAAATCAAACAACATGCAGATTCTCGTACGTAAACTACTTCACAGAATCTCAACTAAACAAGTAAGGTTTCTCCTCGAATACTTTTCATATGTTATTGTCTCTCTCTATATATACACAGTATTTATCAGTTTTTAAAGATTTCTTTTTTCTTTTTTCTTTTCTCTTTTGATTACCATTTTTTACAACTTTTAATGTGTTTGAACCAAGAATTTTCAACGCCTTTGCCGATACCCTTGCGAAGATGGGCTCGAGTCAGGCTGGGGATTTTGTGGATTGGGCTGAGTGGTGACTTTGGCTCTTGGTGCTCGTTTCTTGTTTCTGAATTGTTTGTGATTCCTGGTCGTAGTTGTGTCTGGGGAGTGTGTTGTTGAATGCCTTTGTGGCTCTGTTTCGGTGGTAGCTTCTCTGTTTTGGTTTTGGGTGTGTTCTTGTTTCGTTTCTTTGTGTTGCTGGGTTTGTTCCCTTGTTTCGTTTTTCTGGTCTTCTTGGCTGTTGTGCTTGCTTGGCCTTCTTGGTTAAGGCTCCTTTTTCAATAAGATTACCGTTCAAAAAAAAAAAATTGTTGTCACTAGAAATTACCACGTTGAGATGCATTTCAACAATCCTATTTGGTAGTAGTAGTAGAACAACTATACACATGCCTTTTTTATGCACATAAGTTATTGTTTCTTATTCTAATTAATGGTTGCAGATCCTTCCAGATATGATAGGGAGATCTTCTAAATTGTTCCACAATAAGGAGGCAGCTGCACAAACATTCACGGATTTGAAGGCCTGTCAGAAGGCAGATTACTATGGTAAAGTTAAAACCCTTCTAATCTCACCGACGAGTTTGTAAATGTTTGTAAAGTGTTTGATAAAAGATACAAACAAAATAGAAGAAAAATGAAGAAGCAAAACAGAGCTTTTGATACTCTGGTAATGGTGATTGAGAGAGAGAAAATTTCTCATCTATTTTGTTGATTGAATTTTCAATTACAGAGATTCTGATTATATATATCAGAATTCATTACACACCATTCTCGTGACTTTTTGGAATCCTAACTAACTTGTCCAGCTGGACTTCCACCTCAGCATTCTGTTACTGACTCTGATTAAACTAACCAAGGCTGGTAATTAACTAACTCAAAAGCTAATCATCTATCCTGGTTAATTATATTATGATCACCGGATGAGAGATGTTGCTGATCAAGCATGACTGCAGAATGATGCTCTGTAGACGACTCCAGACAATCATTTCTGCTAGTAGCTTGTTTTATGCACATCAGACTAGTTGGCTTCTTACTTGAGCCAATCGGCTTCTTGATTGAGTCTCCTGAACATGTATTCTTATCATTCCCCCTCAAACTGAACTGAGGAGAATCCACAAGCTTCAGTTTGGAACATAGAAATTGGAATCGATCGCGAGAGAAGCTCTTGGTAAAAATGTCAGCAATTTGATGCTCAGTTGGGACGTATCTGGTATCAATTTCACCAGACATAACCTTTTCACGGATGAAATGTGTGTCAATATCAATGTGTTTCGTTCGTTGGTGAAACACAGGATTTTGAGCCAAGGAGTTTGCTCCTATATTATCACACCATACCACTGAGCTCATGGTGACAGGAATTCGAAGTTCACTGAGAAGAGAGCGAAGCCACAAAACATCAGTAGTCACCTGAGCCATGGACCTATATTCGGCCTCTGTGCTTGAACGAGCAACAACCCTCTGCTTGCGAGAGCTCCAAGATACAAGATTGCCACCCAAAAGAACACAATTACCACTCGTTGACCGGCGATCATCGATGCAGCTAGCCCAGTCTGCATCAGCAAAAGCCTCAAGAGACAAAGTGGCTGCTGGTTGGAAATGAATACCACGATGAGGTGTGCCTTTCAAATAGCGAAGAACACGTTTACAAGCTTGCCAATGAACCATTGTAGGAGCCACCAGAAACTGACTCAATTTATTCACAATAAATGAGATGTCTGGCCTAGTATTGGTGAGGTACCGGAGAGCACCAATGGTGCTGCGATAAAGAGTAGCATCAGTAAAGGCAACACCATCAGTCAAAGAAAGTTTCGATCCTGCAGAAACGGGATTGTCACAAGGCTTGGAATCAATCATGTTGGTCTTTTTGAGCAAGTCCTGTGTGTATTTTGCCTGTGTAAGATAAAGACCAGTGGAGTCTCTAAAAGCTTCAAAGCCAAGAAAGTAGTTCACTTGACCAAGTGTTTTCAGAGCAAAGGTGTTGTGGAGAGTAGCTATAAGACCTTTGATTAGCAATGGATTGTTGCCTGTGACAAGGATGTCATCTACATATACTAGCAAGAATAAGGAATCAGACCCTGAAAACTTGACAAAGAGTGATGTATCTGATTTAGAGTTAGTAAATCCCCAAGATATCAAGGCAGTTCTCAGCTTATTGAACCAGCTTCTAGGTGCTTGTTTCAAGCCATACAAACTCTTGTTGAGCTTACAAACATGTTGAGGAAAATGTTGATCAACAAAGCCTTCAGGCTGGGACATGTAAACAAGCTCAGAGAGATCACCATTTAAAAATGCATTATTTATGTCTATTTGCTCTATCTGCCAACCCCTGGAAACTGCAATGGAAAAGATCACTCTAATGGTAGAGGCTTTTACAACTGGACTAAAAGTGTCCAGAAAATCAAGGCCAGTGGTTTGATGAAACCCTTTGGCAACCAACCGTGCCTTATGCTTCAATATGCTACCATCTTGTTTATACTTTGTACGAAAAACCCATTTACACCCAACCACATTCATTATGGACTCAAATGGAACCAATGTCCAGGTGTTGTTGGCTTGAAGAGCATGGAATTCTTCCTGCATAGCTCGAATCCACTTTGGATCCTTTAGTGCAACTTTGGCAGATGTAGGTTCAGTCTCAGCTAAGTAACAACTAGAATGGAAAACTTTGGGTTTGAAGATCCTATTTTTGGAACGAGTAGTCATGGGATGTAAAGAGACATTAGTAGGTATTTGTGTGGTGGTGTGAGGTAATATATGAGAGTTATCTAATATAGGCGATGAAGTAGCTGAGCCACCAGAAGCATTGGTTGGTGACATGGATGATTGATTAAAGGTAGTGACTGGAGAGGATGGCAAAGATGGTTGATTCAAATTAGTAGATGTATTGGTATTCGAGACAACTACTTATCTTGGAATTGTTTTCAAAATATTTTGTACAGCATGTAAAGGAATGCTTGTAGAATGTGAAAGAGACAACTGAGGTGAATTTCCTGGAAAAAGACATTGATAAGGAAACTCCAATTCATTGAACTCTACATGTCTAGACACATAGACTTTTCCTGATGGGTGTAAACATCTATACCCTTTGTGCAAGGGGCTGTATCCTATGAAGATGCATTTTGTGGTATGAAAGCTAAATTTATGTCTGCTATAATCTCTAAGATAGGGAAAGCAGCTGCAGCCAAAGGTTTTAAAAAAATTATAGTTGGGCTTCTTGTGGTAAAGTTTTTCAAAAGGTGAGATGAACTTGAAAACAGCCAAAGGCATATTATTTATTAGGAAAGTTGCAGCTGCTAAAAGCTTCATACCAGAATTTGAGAGGAAGATTTGCATGAGCAAGGAGTGTCAATCCAGTTTCCACCACATGACGATGCTTTCTCTCAGGCCACCCCATTCTGCTGATGGGTGTGTGGACATGAAAGCCTAACTTGAATGCCATGTTGAGCAAGATAAGTTGCAAAAGCTACATACTCACCACCCATGTCTGTGTGTAAACTTTTGATTTTTCTGTCAAGCTGTAGTTCAACATTTGTCTTAAATTTGATAAAGACTGCCAACGCCTCTGACTTGAGTTTCAATGGAAATAACCATGTATATCTAGTGAAGGCATCAATGAAGGAGATGTAGTAACGATGACCTTCAGTAGACAACATTGGTGCTGGTCCCCATAGATCAGAGTAAATGATTTCTAATGGTGCCTTAGCAGTAATTTCAACTTTGGAAAAGGGCAATTTATGGAGCTTTCCTAGCTTGCAAGAGTCACAGAAATTAGGAACATGGAATTTATTATTGAAATGAACATTGTTTAACATCTTTTGCAATATTAATGGAGCAGGGTGCCTCAATTTGGCATGCCAAACAGAGGCATTAACAACAGCAATGTGAGCAGAATGCGGCTTGGATTTATACATATTACCAAGACCTGTTTTATTTGCAGAAAGGAAACAAGTTGAGTTTGAATTTGAGCCTTTGCTTGGACCAGACTTGAACTCATAATAGTGCCTTCCAGGAACTTCGACCAACTTCAAACAATAAAGACCATCCTTAAGAGCTCCTCGAAGCAAAACTTTCCCGGTTTTGAGGTCGTTGATCACACATCGATCAGCACAAAATTCAGCAACAGCTTGATTATCATAAGTAAACTTTGATATACTAAGCAAGTTCTTAGTTATTTGAGGTACATGTAAAATATTTTTGAGATGAAGTTTCTGAAATGGCTGTGTGTGAGACTCAACAAAGGTGTCACCAATGTGAGAAATTGATAGTAGATTCCCATTACCTACTACAAGTTTGTCATTACCTCTGTAGTTGGAATAGAGTGAGAGGTTGTCCAAATTTGAGGTGATATGATTAGTAGCCCCACTATCCATGTACCAAGCCGGATCCACCACTGATTCTGGTGTGGTTAGATAGGCAGAAGTCTGATTGAAGTGTGCTTGTGGTTCAGTGATATGTGAGCTCATATTATCTTGTGATACCATCTGTCCATTGTAACTTTGATCACTAAAACCAGTAGCTCCTTGAGATCGATTATACATCTGATGCTGATAATAGAATGCTTGTCTTTGTTGTGTTTGAGGAGGACCGTGAAAACCTTGATCGAAACGATGATAGCACTTCAACGCTCCATGACCAGGTTTATTACAAACCTGACAATGGATTCTGCTACCTGACCTTCCACCATTTCTATAGTTCCTGCCTCTACCACGTTGATTTCCTCTATAATTCTGTGAATTACCATCTCTTTGGCCTCTTTTGTCTTGAGAAGTGTCAGACACATAATGAGCGGAGATTTGACTACCTTGAACAATATCAATAGAACCAGGACTATTCAGATTTTCAATTCGCTGTTCATGCATCATCAAGAGGAATTGAGCATCTTCAAGACTGATACACCTTTGAGTAGTAATAACAGCTACTATTGCATCAAAGTCGTGTCCAACACCATTTATAAGACTAAGCACCAAGTCTCGATCTCTGACCTCTTCTCCGGCCGCCATTAACGCATCACCGATGGTTTTGATCTTGAGAACAAAATCACTCACTGGATCTGAGCCTTTCTTGATAGACTGCAGTTGTTGTCTGAGATGATGAGTCTTGGCCATTGACTGTTGTGAGTACAACCTTTCAAGTCGATTCCAGACTTCAAATGAGGTTTGACAGCCGATTACTTGACCAATCACGTTTTCACTGATTGTTGAATAAATCCAACTCATGAGTAATTTGTCCACTCTTTTCCAGTGGTTAAACTCTTGAGTCATTCGTTTTTCAACAACATTTTCTCCAAATTCATTAGTAATTTCGACATTAACATATTTGATTGCAGGTTGATTCAAACCACATACAAAATCTTCCAAATCAAGAGCTTGTATAGCAGATAATACCTGAGCTTTCCAGTAGATGTAGTTAGCTTTACCAAGTTTAATCGGAAGATTGTAGTTCATACTTTTCGTCAGAGTTGAGAACTCCATTGCTGTAGCGATTCCAGTTGAGCTTTGACTCTGGTTTGCATTTGAAGATTGCGTTGTTGTATTGATTTCACCAGAGCTTTGGTTCTGATTTGTGTTTGAAGGATTCGTTGTCATGACGCTAGTCTTGTTGCTCTGATACCATGTAAATGTTTGTAAAGTGTTTGATAAAAGATACAAACAAAATAGAAGAAAAATGAAGAAGCAAAACAGAGCTTTTGATACTCTGTTAATGGTGATTGAGAGAGAGAAAATTTCTCATCTATTTTGTTGATTGAATTTTCAATTACAGAGATTCTGATTATATATATCAGAATTCATTACACACCATTCTCGTGACTTTTTGGAATCCTAACTAACTTGTCCAGCTGGACTTCCACCTCAGCATTCTGTTATTGACTCTGATTAAACTAACCAAGGCTGGTAATTAACTAACTCTTAAGCTAACCATCTATCCTGGTTAATTATATTATGATCACCCGATGAGAGATGTTGCTGATCAAGCATGACTGCAGAGTGATGCTCTGTAGACGACTCCAGACAATCATTTCTGCTAGTAGCTTGTTTTATGCACATCAGACTAGTTGGCTTCTTACTTGAGCCAATCGGCTTCTTGATTGAGTCTCCTGAACATGTATTCTTATCAGAGTTGCCATGGGTAAAATCCCCACCGGAGCTTAAGTTATTGAGAGAGTCTGCATCAATTGTGTGCCAGGTAAACTTCCAAGCATCTGTTGTAGCTTGACTACTCTTATTGATATGCATAGAATTGAATGTTTTAATTTCCTATTAGATTAGATTGGTCTGTGAATACGGTTGAACACAGATGAATTATTATGCAACTATTTGTTTGTCGTTATAAATTTAAGGTACTAGAAATTGGTATTTTGACCCTGAGGGAGATCAACTCTCTGGGACATTCTTATGTTTTGCTCTCTGTACTAAGCTTCTTTTATTAACTCAAAAGTGAGATTGAGCTGACCCAGTTTCCACTGTGGAGTATATATCTTCATTAATCTGGACAAAGTCAATTGTTGTTTGTAGTTCAACTCAGAACATCTAAAAGTGCAATCTTGTTGACATTTGACTCGATTAATCATAATTTCCTCTCTAACTTATTCCATTTTCATGCATATTAAAATATTGGATCTAGTTTCATACATGTATGCACATTTGCACAAACAGGAACACAAACACAAACACGTTCCAAATATCTTCACCAAACTCTCTCCTATTCACACACTTAGATATAAGTAATTTTCAGTAAATATGTGCAGTAACCTTCTCATCCGATAGAAAAAGGATCTTATGATTTTACACCAAATTGTTAATTTGGGTAAAAAAAGATTTTTCATGATATCAATTCTTCATTTGTGCAGTCGATTAATCTAGCAAACGGCAACATCACCGTATTATTTTCATTAAAATTTGAATTTATCGTTGTGCAGCCCTTTTCAACTGGATATTCAAATTTCTGTTTGATATTGCTTATTAATGTGTATTTTCTACTTGGATAGGCTCTTTTACGCACAACGATGTATTCAAAGGCACATCCTTATGAGGGAATGTTAGCAGCGAAGTTTGAATATGAATGCAAGATGAGAGGTGCCCAGAGAATGGTGTAAGTATTTTCCTTTCCAAAGTGCTGGAAGCAACGAGCGATGTAATATTTTATTTATTTTAACCTTTATTTTAACGAGCTGTAAAAATATGTATATTTCTTGCAAGATATTTATGCAGATGACTTGAATATATTTTTCTTTTACCATATTTAACCCTGTTGGTGGTGGCTCTAATGTTATAGTTATACATTATTGTAGAAATGATCAGAAAGTAAGTTCACTTTATCAAAACCCGGTATCTATATTTATCCTCTTCGAAAGATTATGAACAGATTTTTTATTTTATTTTAATTTTGATACTATATTTGTAACTAACGTTACAATGTATTTCACAGATTGAAGATGGGGATCTTGTTTTGATGGACGTTAGATGTGAGTTACATGGTTATGTAAGTGATCTTTCTCTACTTACCACCCTGCGCTAGTTTTTCTTTTGTACAAGTATGCACTTTTTAATGGTCTTTCATTATCTTAACTCCTGTGAAGGCTAAAAGGGTTTTTAAATGCACTATCTTGGCAATTGAATTTCAAAACATCCCACAACGTTGTTGAAAAGGGTTCTTTGCTAAAGTTGTAGGACGTTTAGCATACTTCATTTATTATTATTATTTTTAAAATTTTGTTATCTTCCATGTGGAGAAAACAACAATAATTGAAGCTTACAATGTTGATGTTTATTTTGCTGGAAGAGCTTTATGATCTCTTACTTCAAACAAACAAGGAATGTCTGAAGCTTTGTAAACCTGGTGTTAACCTTCTTGACATACACCATTTCGGTATGATTACAAACTTGAAAGTGTAGTTTTTTTCTCGTTCAAGTTCAACTTTCTTAACCAAAGAACACAATAATTGGATTAGGGTCAAATATATGATAATAAAGATCTGATGCGGTGGAAATACGGTTTGAGTTGTTTTGAAATTCTGCAAGGGTTTAGAAAATCAACAGTCCATATAGTTTTCCCAATCTTTTGATGTTCTTTTTAGCTCAAAATTTAACTGTGATAATTTCTCACCCACTTCCTTTCCTCAAGGTGGGATGCGTGTGCAATTTTTTCTCCATTGTAAGCCCTACAGCTTTGTCAATTTTAAACTTATTGATGCCAGTTTAACTGTGACGCAATGCTGTAATTCTGAAGGCTGTGCATTTGCGTAGGTTAGAATGCTGCTCAAAGGACTGAAGGAAATTGGAATTGCAAATAGAAACGGAACTGACCCCTATAACGAGTTGAACCCTACTTCCATAGGTTTGTCCGAGCATACTTTGCTCTACAGTAATGTAAGGCATGAAGGCGTTATTGTTGGAAACATTGTTCAATATATCAAGTATCTAATTACTTATTTCTTATATCTCTTGATGTATAGGTCATTATCTGGGAATGGATGTCCATGATAGTTTCACGGTTAGCTATGAACGCACTTTGGAGCTATGAACGCACTTTGGAGCCGGGTGTTGTAAGTTGCTCACATATCTTTTTGAATTCTAATGTGAGGTTACTGCGAATTATCTTTCCTTTTTCTAGTGATTTTATGTTTAAGTTCAACCTTTGTTTAATTATCCATCCTTTTTATGTCTCTGGAATCTGAAAGGAGTGAATTTGTATTATAATATGTGTTGTAGCTAATGAAATCAATCATAGGTATTGAATTGCATATAAGTTTTATTGAAAGGTACATACATGATTCAACTGATATTAAAAGTTCCTTCTAGACGACATGTTAATTAGCAAAATGAGTCTGCATCAATAGTTCAGGCCACTCATAGGAAAAAGAAAATCTGGTTGCATGTTTGCCGTTTGCAACAGGATAGCAGTCTTGTACTCTTGTTTTCTTTATGAGGATTTTGATAAGGTTTGTTTCCATTGGCTAGTGATAACAATTGAGCCAGGACTCTAAATTCCATCTTCTTTTGATGGTCCAGAAAGGTACACGTTTAGTCTATATCGGTGAATTATACTCCGTGTGACCTTATAACCCCATGAAATATAGGTTCCCTTGAACTGTACCTTTATACTGGTATGCCACAGTTTGTTTAAGCTTCTGATATAGGTCGAATCATCATATGTTTGGTTCTGAGTAAACAAGCTGATTAAGTACATAAGGTAATCTGATGTTTGTATGATTCTTTGATTCCTAATTGTTTCTGATACCATGTAATTCTTGAATCTTTCATTTGTCAACATGGTATCTTGTGTAGATGTGAGATGTTTATGTAGGTCCTTGATGTCAGTCATAAAATGAAAAAACATATTGTAGGTTCCGAGGTATTGGAATTAGGATCGAGGATGAAGTTCTCATTACAGAAACAGGTTACGAGGTATGTACACTTTGACCAAGTTTGTAATTGATAGTATGAAATTAGGAAGCTGCAGAAACAGGGAATTCGTTGAGTGGTGAGAGATCTAATTCTTTTTTTTGCTGGGTCCTCTGTTTTTGCCCTGTTTCTGGTTGTTTTTTCATGGTTTAGGCAGGTTCCCGATTGGGCTGTTTTCTGTTGTTTGCTTTTTGGGGTTGCTTTTTACTTTTGTTCTGGGTTGCCTGTGTGCCTTGCTTGGCAGCCTTGCAGCTTGCCTCTTGGTTGTGCTCTTGGCTTTGTTGTTTCTTGTTGCTTATTAATAAAGCTTGCCATTTCAAAAAAAAAGAAAGAAGAGAAAGTGTGGCCATTCCAATTCTCATGAACGTTTCTGATATTAGAAATGAATGTAATATTTAGTATTATTGCCTAATACTTTGAATAATTCTTATTATAACAACTACCTTTATAACTTATATTATCATGTACATTTCAAACCATGATCGTAATAGTTAACCGGTAAACGTGGTGGGAGGTGTGTCTAATGTTTCTATGTTTTGATTTACCTTTTCCATTGTGGAAACAGGGTCAATGCCGAAAGAAATTAAACACATTGAGTCCTTGCTGAATAATTTCAGCCATGGAATGGGAATGGAGAGTTGCAGTAATGTGAAAGCTGCAACTACTTGAACCACTGTCCACTGCCTCGAAATAGAGCCCTCCAAGACACTGACCTTCCAGTGCAGGATATTACTTCCAAAGCATGTCTTTCAATGAGTTCACAAGAAGCATTTTCCTGCAAGATTGTTTTGACATTTAGATTTTGTATCCCAATTCTTGTATAAATTGTCTTTCCAATTATTAGCCATTTGTTCTGTTCAATCCATTCCCATAGTTGTAAAAAATATACAATTCGGAGATGGCAATGAAGATATAGGCCACCTATTGTTAATTTGTTATGAGATTAGTTTTAAAGATTGAATCTGAATACTGTTTTTTTTTTAATACAATGTTACCTAACTTGGTTTTATGAGTTGAATTTAGATGGAAACTTAAAGGGGGTCGTTAATATGTTGTCTGCTCTAGAATCATCATCAGTCTGGAGTCCTCAAGTCTGGTCTTCATTAACATGTTGGTTCAATTTAAGGCTTGACAATGTTTTTAGGTTATCTACCCTGACATTGTTTTAGTTGAAGTCTAAATATATTTACCAAGATAGGTCTACCATTGATGTTTGATTGAGACTTGAGATCTAACACCCGGCTGGATTTAGATTGTGACAATGAAACCTTTTAGAAGTGTGCGTGTGTGTGTGTGTTTTCAACATAAGACAAAAAATGTACAGGAGCCCTTCATTTTTATGCAATATGGGTGTTGCCATCCCCTATTGTTTGAATGGAAAAAAAAAAAAGAAATTGACAAGTGAAACACTTTTATTATGATGATTTATGGAGCATGGACATGACATCATGATTCAGACGTGAGTACATGACACTGAGTTTAGTTAAGAGTTTTATAAGTACGATTTTCAGGATTTTGATTAGGTTGGTGGGGAGTTGTCTTCAGTGGAAGTTCACATTGATGCAGTTAAAGCTATTAGTTTATTTGATATTCCGGGTTTATGTGAGCGGAATTTGAACTTACTTTACCGGCTAAACTAGCTAGTACTCGAGAAAGTTTTATAATTAACGATTTCCGGGTATTTTGATTAGGTTGGTGGAGAGTTGTCTTCATTGGAAAGTCACATTGAAGCAGTTAAGGCTATTAGTTTATTTGAAGGGACTGATTTCAAGCTCGGTCTTCTCACCACCCATTGAATGACAAGGTTGCTCATGAATGCGGCTTCACTTCTCTGTCTGTTCAGATTGTCAAGGTTACCTTTACTTGCATTCTCTATTTTGGTTGTTTTTTTGTTAGAATTTGAGATTTTGTGTTACTAAATTCTGTTTGATACAAATGGGTTTGGTTTCTTCATGTTGCAGTAATTGGTTACTCTTAGTTCTCATCCTCTATTGAACCCACCTGATATTTTGAATGCTGGGAGGCATTTATCAGCGGTTGAGTTCCATTCTCTTCTTCAGAGTGCTGGTAAGTATCTCTTTTCGTTGCTCTATCCCCATTTTCCGATCATGTTTGGCGCTTTAGTATGGACTGGTATAATGATTTACACTTTGTTATGGAATATTATTTTTCTTATTGGTTCTGTTTATGTTTTGCAGGCAAACTTTTAGATGAAGAAAGTCCAACTGATGATAAGAAACTTGTTTTGTTGGATGCAAGGAATTTGTATGAAACAATTATCGGGAAGTTCCACACGCCAAGTGTGGAAACATTGGATCCGAGTATCAGGCAGTATAACGATCTGCCCTCCTGGATAGATGAAAATGCTGAGCAATTGCGAGGCAAACACTTCCTGATGTAAGTGATCCTCTAAAACTTGATCTTCTACAGATGTTTTCACTGGCTTTTTCAATGCATGTGCTTGAAAATCGTTATTTTATGATTGAAACAGAAATGTTATCTTCAGGATGGGTTTGCTCCTTTTAGTTATAACGTGTTAGATTATATTACAGGTACTGCCCTGGGGGAATCAAGTGTGAGATGGCATCAGCTTATGTTAGGTCAAAACGTGCTGGCTTTGAGAATGTGTTTCAGGTGACCTACTCATACAGTCATACCTAGTTGGAAATTGTAACTTTTAAGTTTAATTGTTAAATTATGAAGAACTTGTCTTGATCATATGGCCTCAGAGAAGTAATATTTACGTTTGCTGATGGAAAATCTAAAAAATTGTTGATATCTTTGTCATATCAGCTGTTGCAGTTATAAGGAGGAATCCAGTGTTATTTGGAACAATATCCGGATGGTGGTTTTTTCAAGGGAAAGAATTTTGTTTTTGATCACAGGTATCATCTCTCATCTCACCAAATATTATCATAATAGTATTTTATCAGTCAATGTACAAACATGAGTAATGTCTATCTTTTCCCATTGTTGGTTGTAGAATTTCAGTTGGGAGTTCGGATGAAAATATTCTAGGTAGTTGTCTTCTTTGTGGGTCTTCCTTTGATGATTATTCTTCTCGCTGCCGCTGCACTCACTGTAGAATGCTTGTTTTGGTCTGTGATAGTTGCCAGGTATGCACCATTTATAATCCTTTTATCAGTGTATATTTTATGCAATGATATATTATTTGGTTTATACCTTCTCAATGTAGAGGACACCAAACACCAAATTGTCAGTTTACAAACATAAACCATTTTCTACCAATCCATTCTCATTTTATACCAATCCATTCTTATTCTCAACCAACTCGGACTTATTTAATATTTCATTTCAAAAAATGATTTATATATTTTTTTTCTCTTTCTTCATGCTTAGACGTAGAAGAGATTTGGGAGAGAAAAAAACACTAAAAGTAAAAGAACTGACCCCTCATTTTGAATTGCAGAGCCCAATGTTTTAAAACTCGAAAGGCAAGGCGAGGCGGTTATAACTTCGCAAGGTCATGACGGAAGCCTAAGTTTGAAAATGATAAAAAAAATATTTTAATTTAAAAAAAATAATAGTAAAGTAGAAAATAATCCATATCGTTCAATAAATAAGTCATGTTCAACAATATTAATATAAATATCCCAAACAAATGAAACATTCTAAAAAAAAAAACATCATCCTAATAATAAATGACCACTACATATCGAATAGCTATCATTTGTGTCGATTCGCTTGAAATGTGGATCAAAAGTTTTATTCCCTTCATCATCATCAGAAGTTCCATCCTCTAAAGAGTCATAATGATATTGGTTTGAAATATCGTCCCACTGTCGTTCTTCATCCTCTCGTTGCGTAACCTTTCCTCTGTCTAACAAATAATATAAAGTAATATTATAATTAAATATATCATTCTATCTATATTAAACTTACTAAATTATAGAATTACTTACTTGTATTTCTCTCTCTTTCCTCCTACTTCTGGCTTCCACTCGGCACTCGATTGACTCATGTCCACATTTGTGGACGTTCCTCCAACTACATATTCCTCAACCAACCACTCATTATCAGAAGGCACAGATCAATCAATTGCCCTTCACTTCACATATTCCGATATTCGGCAGTGACTTGGGTAAGGACAGAGATTGCAAATCAAGCCAGTAGATTCTAAAAAAATCAGGAATGATCTGTGAAAGGTAAGAACCACGGTGTTATTTTATCTTGTATGATGCGTATTATGTCGATGAATCCCTCTTAAATTTTTTCTTGTATCATGCGTATTAAAATAACACCGTGGTTATGCTCTTCCCTCAACAGAGTTTCAAACCCAGATCAATCAATTGCCCTTCACTTCACATATTCCGATATTCGGCAGTGACTTGGGTAAGGACAGAGATTGCAAATCAAGCTAGTAGATTCTAAAAAAATCAGGAAGATTTTGAGATATAAGGGTGGATTCTAAAAAAAATACAAGAGGATTTATACACAAATAAGAAGAGCTGCACACGGAAATCAGCTGTTTACAGAAATAACTAATAGTTCCATCTCAGCACTAACTATATTAAATTTAGTCTTGCGCCTCGATCATGCACCATATTTCACTTATATCTTCTGAAGCTGGATTGGTTTGGGGTGTGATCAAGATCAGAGAGTGTGAGAGTTGCTCAGGTGTTCTTGATCATTACTTTTCACTCCGTGAATAATATTCATATAATGATGTTGTGAATAGTGAACAGCATCCTTATACAAACACTATTCACAGCAACATCATGTAAGGAACTAAGGATGATTCATGATAAATAATGCAGCAATGTTTTTACTTAAAAGTAGTAAAAATATTGCTGCATTATTTTGTAAAGCCCACTATAGGACTAGCTAGGTTTGTACGGTACAGGCAAGGTCCGCTACGAGTATGAGCCAACGTACCCAAACCCTAATTGACAGCTCTGGTTGACATGTTATTTTTTTTATTTTTTATTTTTAATAATTATTTTCACATGTAAAAATCTAATGAACATTTCAAGTATTAAGAATAAGAATACTTGCGGCTGAACCATGCACCGAACATGAAGCTGCCAAGGACATAAGAATAGAAAGAGCTCGAGACACATTGAATTATACATATATTGAGTCACATTCAACCCACATATTAATTAAACAATCTTTTAGCTGTCAAGGATCCATTAAATTTTTAATTTTTAATTATACATGTGTCTGTAATTATATATATATATATATATATATATTTAGGGAACCACTAAATATGTAATTACACAATTAAATACTACTAGACCTTCTCTTTATATTATTGCTTTCCCTTTTAAATCAGACTAGTAGTTTGACTTTCTGAGTATCCTGGAAGAGAGAATCAGATGAAGGCCTCAACCGGAAAACCTGAAAAAGAATAAGGTTTTGCTGTATAATGAACATGAAGACCGGGATAGAAGCAAGTGCAACGGCCAGAACAAAAGGCCTGATCGTTCCGTCATAGAAGATAATGAACATAGTTGCACAAAAGACTACCATCATCGCTATTATGGATACAAAAAGAGTCAAACCCCCCCTAAAACAACTTGTTAGGCAGCGACCAGAGAAACTCTTCCTCTGCATATCTTGCAGTGAAAATAGATAAGAACGTTAGTAACGAGCAAGAGGATGATACTAGGGATATTGTATCTGATATGGCAAATATCATGAAGGCGGGTTTTTTTAAGGAAATTCGGAGCCCCTGTATCTTCTTTGACGCCGCTTGGTACTGTGATGGCTGCTGCGAAGACAACTGTGGCAATTAGTGTTGCCACAAGCATGCATGATTCTGCATTTCTCTTCATCCATTCTTCCCCTTCTTTCATTAAACCCTTGTGCTCTTTAGAAAATAAAGTGCGGGCTGTTTCACCATTGGTATTTCGGCTTCAGCAAATATTGGTGGCATAAGCTTTCTCACTTCCTACCATAATTAATGTTATGTAAATTTATATGCAGTAATAAGAAGAAGAAAATTTCAAATTTCATTTTGCTTATAATTGAGATTTGAGATTATAATAATGAATATGCACCTGAAACCACAAGAACTCTCGCTGCATCAGGAAAACTGCTCCTGCTCCAACATTGAGCCGATCTTGATCAGGTGGTAACTTTGCAGCCAAATGCAAAATATTGTTCATTTCATTTCTGACTTTCACTGCAAATATAACATCCTTCATGGAAGGTATCTCATATATGAGCTTAAGGATGTTTTTATGACGATACGAAACGGCAGTATGAAAAATGGTATGTCCATCTTCGTTAACTTTGAGTATCAAAGCAGGATAGTTTATGAATAAGAATTGATAGAAAGTCAATATTCCCTTCTTTTGCAGCAGTAGATACAATTCTAAAAGGTTCATTAACTAGATCTGAAATTTCGTAGTAATCCAGCTGATCTGCTACGTTTTCCCAAAGGTGTTCAACTAGTTTAAGCGCTTCGGGGTGCATCCTTTTGCTGCTACCGGCAAGTTTTGTGTCAACTTTGAACCAACTATATATATTTACAATTAGTTTACTGAAAATTTGAGGTTGAAAATTGAGATTAATGTAAGTAAATGGCAGAACAGTAAATGTAATCAAGGCATGCTGAAAAGGTTGAAAGATTTAGAAAGACTGGACAACGTCGGTTGTGGAATCTCTTAAAAATTCCTCCATTGAATATCATCATAGGCTTTCGAGCCAATACATGCAAAGCTGTTTCCCCAGCATCCTTTAGTCTAACATATTCTTTAATTTCATAATCATAATATTCTTCCTTTTCTTTAATTTGATATTTAGAATATATGCTTTTTAATGTGTGCATGTCTGAGTTGGGTAGATCAGGTCTAAAACTGAAGATTATAGATTCTGGCGTGCACCGCTGCATGTACCACGCCTTAGGCGGGTGGCATTAGGTCTGCACCACGGTATTTGTAGCATGTACACACCGGAATAAATCACTGCATGTACCGTTCCCTAGACAAACCGCCTACACCGCAGTATGGGAAGCATGACCATTCTAGAGATTATTGCTTGATAGTCCGTGCCACGGGCAACCTGTCCGCACCGCGGCCTTCATAACGTGACAACACTGGAAAACACTGCTTGGTGTACCGCTCTATGAGCACATGTCTGAACCGCGGTCCTTTAAATGAAACGGTGCGTTTTGTAGGTTCAGGTACGCAGCTTTAGACAATACCGCTACATAGACCGCAGCCCAGGTAAGTGACCCAGACCGCAATAGGGCACAAATTTGCGTCCCTATTTAAGAAACGCGCAGCTGCGTGGGACTCATTGTTTCCCAACAACAGTTACGCAAGTTTTCTCTTCTCTTTTCTATTTTCTTCCCTTCTCCATAACTCTTCTCCGGTCTTCTCCCAATCTCCATTCTTCTCATCAAAGCTAATGTATGTCTCTCTCATGAATTTTTAATTGAGTTGTTTTCATCTATGTACTAATTATGTGTTAATGTTGATTGAGAGGAATTTATCATGATTTACTTTGAATTTCGAATTTCATGCATAAATATAACCAATGGGCTTTATTGTATTTTTTTCATGAGTTTATGTTTATTGGGTAATAGTTTAATTTGGTTTACATTGAATTCGAATTCCATGTGATGAGTAGGGAGTAATAGATTTTGTTTGATTGACTCAATGAATAGATATTTGAATTTATGGGTTTTATTTTGCCTAACTGAATTTGGTGCCTTGTGGAAATTTTGTTTGCTTATTATTTGATAGTTTATTTTTGCTTGGGATTATTTGGTTTTATGTGGCATATATATATTGAAAGTGGAGATAATATTGAGTCGAATTGTTGCTAGTTTTTATACAGAATCTTGGCTTAAATTGTTAGTTTGTTTGCTTGTTTCTTTGCGTAGATGGGGAAAGCAAACTTGGTCAAAAGACCTCAGATTAGTGCTTCTGATAAGGGGAAGCGAGCAGCCAC
The DNA here is from genome assembly GCA_033220585.1 of Dipteronia sinensis. Classification (NCBI taxonomy): domain Eukaryota; kingdom Viridiplantae; phylum Streptophyta; class Magnoliopsida; order Sapindales; family Sapindaceae; genus Dipteronia; species Dipteronia sinensis. The sequence continues at coordinate 5,907,825 of CM065642.1, forward strand.
ACCACGTTTGGCCCAGAACAAGGACTTCAAAAGTCGATTAACTAAATATCAAGACAGACCGTGGATTATTGAGAAGGGCATCGATGTTCCTAGTTTGGTAGATACGTCTGTATCAGAGGTGGTGGCTACCCGCCAGTGGGTGGGATATGTTGTGAGGCCTCCAAGGCCAAATAGGAGAGTGGTGGACTGAGTTTTACACCAGTATGATCCCTGACATATTACTTAATGGAAGAGTGGTTTTAGTTTAGAGAGTTGATGTCTATATTACTCTAGATGCTATTACTCAATATTTTGCAGCTCCGGATGTGCATGTCAGTGAAGACCATGGGATTGAGTCGATAGAGGAGATCGATCAGTTTCAAGGAAGAATAGCTACCACACTTCGGATGGATGGACGGGAGGAATGGAATTAGCTAGTCAAGTTGTATGGAGAGATTTATGGGTTGAAGTGGCATTCCGGAACATCTTTATGTCATATTTTTAAAAGCCGACACAACATCGCACAAAGATATTTTATGAGTCGGCTCGTTTGCTGCATCGTTTGATATCTAGTCGACCCATTAATATTGGTCGAGTGATTTTTAAGGATATTTGTCACAGTGGGGCTGACGATACTCTTTCCATGGTGTTCCCGTGCTTGATTACAACTATCTGTCGGGAAGCGGGTATTGAGGTAGACACCAGATTAGAGGAGCATGCACAGAGTGTGATAGGCCTAACTCATTGGAACAATGTGCTGCATGCCTGTAGCTTGCCCATTATTTGACCCTATAGAGAGAGGAGACATCGCGGTGAGGCACATGAGGGTCAGACAGCTTAGACGGCTTAGGATGCTCAGATGGATGAGCAGCAGCAGTTACATATTGATGTAGTAGCATCGATTCTGGATGCACAGCTAGAACCCGTACAACCAGTTCTATCAGTGCGCACTCATGTGAAAATTATTTTGTATATATATATATATATTTAGCAAACCACTAAATATGTAATTACACAGTTGAATACTTCTAGAGCTTCTCCTTATTTTATTGCTTTCCCTTTAAAATCAGACTAGTAGTCTGACTTTATGAGCAAGTGAGTATCCTGGAGGAGAGAATCAGATGGTGGCATCAACCGGAAAACCTGAAAAAGGATATGGTTTTGCTGTATAATGAACATGAAGACAGGGATAGAAGCAAGTACAACAGCCAGAACAAAAGGCCCGATCGTTCCGTCATAGAAGATAATGAACATAGTTGCACAAAAGACGACCATCATCGCTATTATGGATACAAAAAGAGTCAAAACCCCCCAAAACAACTTGTTAGGCAGCGACCAGAGAAACTCTTCCTCTGCATATCTTGCTGTGAAAATAGATAAGAACGTTAGTAACGAGCAAGAGGATGATACCAGGGATATTGTGTCTGATATGGCAAATATCATGAAGGCAGCTTTTTTAAGGAAATTCGGAGCCCCTGTATCTTCTTTGACGCCGCCTGGCACTGTGATGGCTGCTGCGAAAACAACTGTGGCAATTAGTGTTGCCACAAGCATGCATGATTCTGCATTTCTCTTCATCCATTCTTCCCCTTCTTTCATTAAACCCTTGTGCTCTTTAAAAAATAAAGTGCGGGCTGTTTCACTATCTTTATTTTTGGCTTCAGCAAATATTGGTGGCATAAGCTTTCTCACTTCCTACAATAATTAATGTAAATTATGTAAATTTATATGCAGTAATAAGAAGAAGAAAATTTCAAATTTCATTTTGCTTATAATTGAGAATTGAGATTATAATAATAAATATGCACCTGAAACCACAACAACTCTCGCTGCATCAGGAAAACTGCTCCTGCGCCAACATTGAGCCCATCTTGATCAGGTGGTAACTTTGCAGCCAAATGCAAAATATTGTTCTTTTCTTTTCCGACTTCCACTGCAAATATAACATCCTTCATGGAAGGTATCTCATATAAGAGCTTAAGGATGTTTTTATGACGATACGAAACGGCAGTATGAAAAATGGTATGTCCAGCTTCGTTAACTTTGAGTATCAAAGCAGGATTTTTATGGATAAGAATTGATAGAAAGTCAATATTCCCTTCTTCTGCAGCAGTAGATATAAGTCGAAAAGGTTCATTAACTAGCTCTGAAATTTGGTTGTAATCCAGCTGATCTGCTACGTTTTCCCAAAGGTGTTCAACTAGTTTAAGCGCTTCGGGGTGCATCCTTTTGCTGGTACCTGCAAGTTTTGTGTCAACTTTGAACCATTATATATATATATATATATATGTATATAATTAGTTTACAGAAAATTTGAGG
>CM065642.1:5916775-5952865 GCA_033220585.1 Dipteronia sinensis
TATATTCGACGGTCTTAATTAATTCAACCTTTTTTGACGGATATTTCAGTACCGTCGTAAATGATGAAAAAAATAATACCACATTTTCGACGGCCGAAGGCTATCGAAAATAGTCAAATAAACAGTCGAAAATGACAAACATTTTCAACAGAACTATTTTGACAGTCGAAAATGACCCACATTTTCGACGACACTATCTGTACCGTCAAAAATACCCACATTTTCAACGAAAATACATGCGTTGTCGAAAATAACCCATATTTTCGACGGCACTATATATGCCGTCGAAAATGACATACATTTTCGACGGTATAGTGCCGTCGAAAATGACATACATTTCCGACGGTACAAATACCGTCGAAAATGATGAAGGAAGTTATATAGCGGTTCTGATGGCCCAATAGCCATCAAAAATAGTCCAATAATTTGATACTATTTTTTATATTATTTGCTACGGTTTTGTCATGAAAAATATAATTAGTTAAATAATATAATATTAATTAATAAATTATAATAGAATATATTTATATATGTTATAATTTATACACTATAAAAAATGACTTGTAGGTCGATATTTTAAATGCATCACAATAGGTACTATTTTTTTTTTGTCACTACATTTTTTAGCGAAATCACTCTATTAATTTTTTCACCAAGTATTTTGGTTCAATTTTGAAATATCAATTAGTTTAAAAAAATTATAATTTGTAACGATCGCTAATAAGAAGTCTACTCTAATGATACATCTGGCTAAATTAATTAAGTATGAAATAAAGCAAAATTATTAGTAATTACAAGAACATTTAGTTATTTTTAATTATGTCTACTAAACACGACTATATTAAATTTTAAAAAATGAATGCTCTAAAAATGTTTAATTTTTCTAAAAAAGAATGCTCTAAAATAATTACAAATTTTACTGAAATGATTTTAAATTATTAATTAACAAAAATTATTGATTTTTCATTAAAAGGTTGATCATAAAAAAATCATGATGAATATAATATGCATTACCTATTAAAATATATATGTAGCTGTAGTAAAATGGTAAAAACAAGTTATACTTTTCTTTCAGATAATAAAATATTTTAATAAAATATTAATTTGGAAAACAATATCAAAACATATATTCAATTGAATAATGTGTAACACATATATCAATAGTTTATATATAAAGAGTATGCAAAATAGATCAGATATAAAATTATAGCAAAATGGTAAAAGCAACACTTACCATCTCCAATGTTCAAGGTTCTAACCATGTAAGTTGCATGAATTATTTGGGATTTAACAATGGATCTGGATGATGTCATTTTTATATTTTCGACGGCATTCGACTGCCTTTTCCCGTCGAAAAAGCCTATTTTCAGAAACCATTGTTTTCGTTGGCCATCGCTGATACCTATGTTTTTTTGTAGTGCACATCTCATCATTTTGTAATTTCCCTACACTTTTGTCTGAATATAAATTTCTTACACATGTGACATGACATCAGAGTAAAAGAAAAGTGCTCAAATGTTCAATACATGTTACATGAGTTTTGTTATATTTATTTTCCTCTCATGACTTCAAACATTCCATACAATCAATGGAAGAAACTTTTAAGTCGTTTCTTGACTTCAAACATTTCATAAAATTCATGGAACATGCCGACAACCAAAATCTTTAATATTTTTTTTTATCTAACATTATAGTATTTATTAAAGCGAATATTTGTTAAACCTATAATATTATAAAATAATAATATAAATATATACAATATATGATTGATAATATAATATTGTATTAATTTAATAAAATAACAAAGTGTACGTGACAATTAAATTTAATTCCTTTAGAAAATCGAAAGAAGATAATGTGTGTGTTGAGACTTGAGAGCAATAATAATGAGTGGATATTAGAGATATGAAGAGGCATATGAGCAATAATAATGAGCAATAATAATAATAATAATTAAATTTATCTTTGTGATATAATAAAAACTAGACATATGTCACAAAGATTTAATTTTTTTAAGAAATTAAAAAATAAATGATAATGTTAATTCAAAAAATGTTTGAAAAACTTCTAATATAACAAAAAATTATTTAAATAAAACTTAAAATTAAAATCAAAATATAAAATTCAAATTACAAAAACGTGAATTTTTAATATATGAAATTGAAAAGGTAAAACAATTTGTTAAAGGAATACAAAAATTAAGAAATTAAGAAAAAAAAATCATTACAAAATTATAAAACTAATTTAACAAAGAAATTAAAAAAAATTAAAAAGGTAAAATATAAAAAGAAATTATTTCAAAACCTAAAATTTCAATAAAATTCAAATTTTTGAAAATTAATTTCGAGATTTTTAGAAACATTTTTCATATTAATTTTTTATATATAAAAAAAAACCGAAAAATCCATATCCAATCACATTAAAGTCTCCCATATTGAGGATGTTTATATATAGAATATATGTTTTTTGATTATAACTTAATTTTAAAATTTTTTGAACAATGATGTGTTAAAATTTATAAAATAGATTTAATATTAATTTTATTAGTTGAATTGAATCACGACTATAACAAGGTAGGAGTAAATGATACTCCCAACCCCCAAGTCAAAATCAATGTCAAAATCAACGTTGGACAATTTATGGATTCTTATTGAGTTACTGTGGGTGATGGGTCATGAGCTGATAAATTGAAACAACACAATAACTCTTCCTTTTTTTTTTCTCAGCTTTTCTTTTTTCTTGCTAGCTTCTGAAAGTTAGATGCCACCAACCCATATTATAAGCGTGAATCTTTAGCCAATTAATTTAATATGTTATTTAATTTTCAGTTTAAAATCAAATAACTTATTAAATGAAGAATTGAGTTAATGTGAAAAAGCCTCCCAATAATAATCTCATAGCAATAAATGAAGCATCCCAACAATTAACAATTACAATTAAATTCATGCAAATATCAATTTTTTTAATCTAAAATACTTTATGCTTCAATTATAAATATACTTGAATGCTATTTTATAAGAAAATCTTCAATGAGACGGTCTCATATCTATTTGGTGAGACCGTCCAATGAGATTGCACCATTTAATAGTTTAATAATAGATATTTAAGTTCTCGAGATAAATGGTGCAATCTTATTGGGACAGTCTCATCATACCGAAATGAGACCGTCTCATTAAAGATTTTCTCGCTATTTTATACAGTAAATTAATTAATTGTTTTTTTAAAGTATACAGTAAATTAAATTGTTTTGAAAAATGATCTATCTTGGCACATAAATTAGTCTAAACTCTAAACGGTAAAATTTTGTGAATTTTTAAAATATATATTGATTGAGAGAGAAAATTAATGCCCCTATACGCTATAGTGATTTATAATATGTCAAAGTTGTTGCAGGTTTCATGCATTGGAAAAAGAAAGTCATTAACTCAGAATTTTTTTTTAAAGATGCTGGTTTTTGTTTGTAAATTGTTTCTTTAGAATCTCGTGATAAGAGAATAAAGTGATGTCATCCTCTGAGAATAGTAAAAAATTAATGGATGATAAATACAGGAAATTAATGGTTTCCATATTCTCTACATTATTGCTCTTTTGTAGACAAAAAAAAATGGCAAAGAATGACCTACCACCTCTCTCTTTCTCTCTCTAACTGTGCAAATGCAAATGAAGCTTCGTGGAAGCTGCCTACGACGAAGCTGCCTCTCTCTTTATCAATCTCTTTATATATTTGAAAATCTAACTCAACTCTCAAATATATATCCCAACTCAACTCTCTTTGATTTAGAAAAAATCTCTCTTTCTCTCTATATTCTTCTCAATCCCACACTTTCTATCTCTTCTTCTCAAATCCCAGCTCCCTTAAATTTTGTTCGTGGACAAGTAAGAAATGAACAAGGTAATTAACTGATATCGTTCACTCTCTCTTGTAATATAGTTTGGATTTGAGTTTTGTTAATCATTTATTCGTAATGGCTATACTTTTAACTTGCACAAAAGGATTAACTAATTAATGCCTTTATCGATCTGGATTTATGATCATCAGCACTGAAAATGTGTTCATTTTGGCTTTTGAATTTCTCTTGCAGATTATGTGTTCAAGGCCACTGATGCTCTACCAGCCTCTGCACATCCAATGACCCAGTTTTTCACTTCAGGTTGCTTAATTTCTGTTCTATAATCATAATATTTTCCCCTGGTTTTATCATTTAACGTCTTTGCTTGACTGTGCATGCTTTAGTCTTTGTACTTACTTCTCTGGGGTCTAATTGATTGCCATTTTAGTTCGTTTATCCAAGTTGTTGACAGACCTTGAAGCCATCTGAGAAAATTTCTAGTTGTCTGCACTTCTTTTCTTGCTTATCTCTTCCTCTCGTGTTCTTTCACTTTCTTTTTCTTTTTCTTTTTTAATTTCGTAAACTGCTAATGACATTTTAATCCCTCTGACATTTTATTTTGTATTTACTTGTACATTTTATTTGAGAACTTGTCAAGGGTATAATAGGTCTTTTCAACACAAAACAAAATATAAATAAATAAAATATACCAAATGACATTTATATCCCTGAATTAATACTTTATTTGAAGAAATTTTAATATATTGCATGAGGATATAAATGTAATTTTCTTTCAAACAAAATATAAATGTATCTCTGTTTTCATATACACGCACACTTGCACAAACTTCTTATCACTTGTCTCAGTGTTTTTGCGTGTTTTGTTAAAAAAAGCTGATGATGAAAATGTTTCTTCTTCTTCTTCTTCAGTAACACAAACACAAAGATGGGTCAGGTTATATTGATCTATCTATTTGTGAATTTAATTTTGTGGTGATATGGTATATTTATTTGTTTTGGATTTTGGATTTTGGAATTTACTTGAAGAGTTGACGGGTGTTTTTCTGATAATATCATAAAATCTTGGGTGAGAATTTGAAATGATTTTGGAGTACTCCATTTGTGTTCGTTGTTCTATGCAGAAGAAATGTGGTTAATTTTAAATGAATTTAAATCCTTTTACAATTTAATTCATGACTCATGAGACATTTAGTTACTGAAATCTTAAGTAAATAATAAAAATCATTAGATTTTAATTCATGTGTCATTGAGTGATCCTTTGAAATTGAACTAATTAGAATTCCTGTAATTTATGTTAATACAGTACTTTGCATGAAAGCTGAAGTGGTGAGTTGTTTGAGTTCTTGTGTTATGCATGCCTGTTCAGATAGCATAGAGATTAAAAACCTATTCGTGCTAGTTAGAAACGATGTGAAGCCACCTTCCCGGCATTATTTTGGTACTGTATTCAAGTATGGTGATCAATTTTGAGTTTCTTTTGGTCTATATATCTTCTTGATTTCTCTGTGTCAACAGCATGTGATAGGAACACTATGTTCATAACCTGAGATTTAACTCGCTTTCTTTAAAATGATTGGTGTAAATTTGGAATATGATTACTTTGCTTGCAGTTTGTGCACTTCATTGGATTATAATTGTAGTTATTTTGCTATTACGATTATCATCTGCTTCTGTTCACTGATTTCTAATCAAAGATAAAATTTTGGGTGTGCAAATTACTTGATCTGTGTAGTGCTTTGTATATGGTTCCACTGCTTAATCGATTTCAACCCAACCCAAATTCTTCTTTTTCTTCTTCTTTTAATTTGTATATTCATTGATATTTTTGTAGTTTTGTCAAGATCATTTTGGCAATTAATGAAGAGAAAAACAGTGACATATGAACTGATGAGTCAATTTCTGTTTATCATATAACCGAAGAAACACGTTATTCCTGTGATTTCACTCATTTCATAAATTCTATTGATTTTGTGATATGTAGATCTTGTCAAGCGTCTATTACTTGATTGGGAAAAGTATTATATAATCATAAAGGGTATAGCTAGAGGGATTCTTTTCTATTACTTGATTGGGAAAAACGTTACATAATCATAAGGAGCATGGCTAGAGGGATTCTTTTCTATTACGGAGAAGACCTCCGAAATTTTGTAAGTAAAAAAAAAAGTAGCTTCATTGACAATTTTCATTCCTCTTGAAATCAGCCTTGAAATGGCAACGATACCGTAAAATTTCGAACAAAACCCCTAACTATGTATGAATATTGTTAACTTCTGCAGGCTTGGAAAAACCATAGGGCAGGGACACCTTTAAGAGTGATAGATCCCATATTGAGGGGTGGGTTCCACTCTGGAAATGATGCAATGCATTGTCATTGGATTATTATGTGTGCAAGAAGCTGTAAGTCGACCATCAATGAGTGAGGTAGATCTTATGTTAAATAGCAGCTCTATAGATCTCCCACAACCTGGTCAACCTGCACGCTTCTGGCGAGATACTTCAGCTAGATAATCCAAAATCAACATTACTAGGTACCTATCCTGTGGAATGTTCCGTAAATGAAGTTTCAATTACAAAATTGATACCAAGATGACCGTGGGAGAAGTAGGTTTTAAGATTTTTAATTACTTTCAACAATTTTGTAACATATTATTTGGATCGTGTTAGGGCAATTTGAATACGTTTATGTAACTATGTTATGATGTAAATCATTTGTAAAGTCAGGTGCAAAATCAGTAGATCTTATGCTTAATAGCTGCTTTAGGGATCTCCCAAGACCCGGTAAACCTGCACGCTCCTGGAGAGATACTTCAGAGCTGGATAATCCAGAATCAACATTACTGGATACCCGTTCTGTGGAATGTTCCATGAATGAAATTTCAATTAGTGATTAATACCTAGATGACTGTTGGAGAAGTAGGTTTTCAGATTTTTGATTCCTTTCAACAATTTTGTAGCATGTTATTTGGATTGTGTTAGGGCCATTTGAATACATTTATGTAACTATATTAAGATGTAAATCATTTGTAAAGTCAGGTGCAATCGTGAATAATGTAAATCATTTGTAAAGTCAATTGTAAAAAGAACAAGTATTTGATAAAATCAACTAACTGTTTGTTAAAATGCCTAAGCTAAAACTTCAAAGAACCGAGCAAACTTGATTGCTCTGTTCAATCTGTGTTTACTAGATAAGCTAATATCGTAGCAAAAGCTCCTAAGTTGGTTAACTTATTAGTTGAGTGTGCTGATGGTTGATCACCTGATTGACCAACATGATTTTGCAACCGTGTATTATCTCTAACAAATTGACTCATGACCTAGGGCAGTTTATCAACATTTCTTTAAAATGTATGTTGGTTCATTCTCTTCTAACAATTTAGATAAGTTGAGACATGAGAATGCATGATAGTGCAATATGTTTTGAGAAATTTGTATGTATATGCTCATAAGCATCAGTCTTTGTAAAAGAAGCTGGTGTTTGATAAAATGAAGCTAGGCTAAGAAGAAGAAAAGAATATAAAGCAGAGTAACAGAAATGAAGAAATTAGAGCTGTGATTCCATTGAAGAAGAGTCAAGCTCTTCAGAGAATATTTTCATTATCATGATTTTTTCGTGTTTACAATGAGAGCCAGAGCTCATTATATACACTCTCGCTAGAAATTGCAATCTCTTCGTCTCATCTCTTGTTTAATGTAACCAAAACTCTTATAACACTAATTGTTAATAATGTTTAGTGTCAACTTCGAAGTTAAAAACAAAAGAATAATTAATTAAAAACCAAAAAAAAAAATTTAACTTAACAAACATGTATTTAAATTTCATTAAAACATCAAAAAATTCATTAAACAATATTGTTAGTTTGTAAATTTAAAATTAGATTAACTGATATTTAGATTCCTCCTAACATTTTAACACACGTAGGAGTAGATCCATCTCCATTCTCCACAAAAACCTTCAGAGATGCAATCATCAATTGAGTGACAATTTGAAGCTGACTCTTTGTAATTAACCAGCTTTGGTGATGCTGATGTAGGTGAGGATCCATGATTCATCTGAATATATATACAAGTATACACAGAAGAGTATTCATCATTTGAGAAACATCCTATTGAATCTTGCTGGTTAATTACCATCTCTCTTTCCACCACCACCTGCAAATCACAATTACATATTAATGAATAATGCTTGGGTACTGACTACTAACTGGTCAGTACCCTAAAATATTGATCCCACCAATTGGAGTATAACACGTTACCTTTTTTCTTTTATTCTTTACGTTTATCACACAAATTGGGTCACGTGTTACATTCTCATTTATGGGGTCAGTATTTTGGATACCTACCAATTATTACCCAAACAATATTCTATATTAATCCACTCATTTTTTTTTTTAACTGCTTAAAGTTTATTCATCGACCGGAGGCCGGGAGGGAGAACAGAAACAAAACGGAAACAACAGCCCGAATAGCTAAAACAACCGAAACAAAGAGAGGCAAAAATGAAACAGTAACAAGAACCCCCACAGCAGGCCACCAGAGACCAGGCTAGACCAGAAAAAGCAGCAGACAAAAACTCCAAAGAAGCAGAAAAACATAAAACGAACAGACCCGAAGGCCAAAGCAGAGAGCTCTGCAACCCAGCACCAAAGACAGAGCAGAGGCACAAACACAAAAACAGATCAAACACGCAGACGACTGAGCTCAAATGTTACCCCAAATCAAGCAGTCCCCTTCCATACTAGAGCCTTTCTTTGCTAAATCATCAGCAAAAGCATTGCTACTTCTAGAGTTGAAAACAACAACAGTGTTACCAAGATAATTCAGAAAGTTTCTGATGTCATAAATGAAATTAACATGTCTCAGGATATTAATCCACTCATTAGAAAAGCATTTGAGAAGACTTGTTTTTAATTATTGAGATATGAATGAAAAAAATATAGGCACTGTTATTTTTTTATTAATTTTGTGTGAGGATATTTTATACAAATTAATTCAATTAATGTTTATATAAAAAGTTTTGAGACTTGTTTTTGCCTATAACGTGAAGAATTTGCGCGGCTAATCTCCTGCTATAGGACTTGTAGTTTAGTCAGAAAATAGAGAAACCATATATAGACATAGACACTCCTTGCTTGTACAACAGTTGTATAAAAATATATATTTAGACAATTGTATTTGTAGCAGTTGACTGATCAATGGCAGACTATATACAGTGATCTGTTTGGAAAATTCCATTACAGCCTTTATGAAAGGATTGTTTCAATAAATTGTAAATCCCATTCACCTTTTGATTATCATGTGTGATGGTTCTGCGATCATATGATTATGATATGTGATGTACGATTATGTCATGTACTCATGTTTGATTCATATTGTAAAGAATATCTACACAATCCTTTTGTTGGTAATAATGGATTTATTTTATGGCTACTTTTATTTAAAACGTGTATGCTTAATTGGTCCGGGGACTACACGAATTGTAACTTGTAAGTTGTAACCCATTATAAGCATTAGGTTCTCTTACCTTCTTCAAATTCAATGCAAATTATTATTACACTATTACACTGGAATGAGTATTGGGAAAATGAGATGATGGGCCAACACAAACAATCCCAATGATGAACCACTCACAAAGTATCAGTATTTTCTCTGGGCATTGTTTATCAGGATTTGTAAAATCAGTATTCAAAGTATCACATGTTGGCCTGTATCCAAATCTTTGTATTTGTAATTTTGTATTCACAAGTTCAACAGAGATAATTTGTCATAAACTATAGAAGCAATTATTTTTCTCATTTTTTTGGTGGATGGATTAATGGTTTTAAACATCATCAAATGGGAACTTTTTTTTGGGTGGTAAAATTAGGATCAAATTAAGTAAAATCCAGTCCTATAGTTCATCTTTCAATTTGAAAAAAAGAAAGATTAAAAATGTACCACTTAATCATTCTTTTCAATTTAATATTAAACAAAAAATTCTCTAATGCATTTAACAAGTTTGAAAAAACTTAAAAAAACAATGAATTTGAAACAATACAAATTATCAAAAGATTAAAAATTTAGTCAATTTTGAACCGTCCACAGACTCAGACTCAGATTGTACATACACAAAAAAGGACAAAAAATTACTGTCTGATATTTTTTTTTATTTAGTGAATTTGTAACAATACTAATTTGAAATGTTCACAATAAAAAACTCTAAACATTAAAAAATGAGAATGATTAAATACTAACAAATTGAAAATTGCACCCATTAGATCATAAATAATATAAAAAGAAGGGGTTGTTATGTAAATACCTAAACTTATGCGGCCTTAAACCCCGAAACTGATATTTTCACTTGGAACCAGTTTCTACGAGGTTTATACACTGTATATACAACAGTAGTAGAAGGAGAGCAGACCAAAATTCAAAGGAAATAAAACAACATGCAGATGCTCGTACGTAAACTATTTCACAGAATCTCAACTACACAAGTAACGTGCAACCTTACACACAGGAATCCTGAATGGAATCCTGAATGCTGCTTATAAACAGAACATAACAACAACTGCGTTTTTCTGGTGTTTTTCTACCTTATTCTCCTCTTGTTGTTGTTGCTGTTTTTAATGTGTTCCTCTTCCCAGCCTTTTGGCTGATGAATAAACTTGTGTTGTTCAAAAAAGAAAACAACTGGGTTAAACGAGATGATGTTGGTCTGGTGGTAAACCCCTCATACCGAGATCATGTTTGGTTAGACCGAAAGGAATGGAATAAAATAGAAAAATGACCACTCTTTATGTTTGGTTTGCTATAAATATTGGAAAAGACTTCTACTTAAATGAGTTTTCTACCATTTTGATGGAATGTGCTTTCCACCCAAAACCCAATGGAAAACTCTTTCCAATTCTTAAGTAAAATTGGTGTTCCAAAAATAACCCCCCTCTGCCCTAACTCTATAACTCTATATTATTATATAATATTGGGCCAAGCATGTGCTATTTAATCCGATTGTTGAAAGATTGAAATCAAAAAATTGAGTCAGAAATTTGAATTAATATAGCATGACCCTATAATATTATATGGATATATATATATATATATATATATATATAATATTTGAGAGTATCTATCTATCCATCTATCTAGACCATGTATTTTTTTAAAATTTTTTGTCATTGGTAGGATTTGAACCGCTAACTTGAGAATCATTTGTTTAAACCACAAACTCGTCTATCTACCAGCATATAATAATAATAATAATTATTATTATTATTACTAAAACACTTCTAAATAGATTAGAGAACCAATCCTAAACATAATAGAATTCAGGCTACATAAACCAACAAAAGAAAAAAGAGAAAAGTGTGGTAGAGTTTTACCAGTTCTCTATTGAACGGAGGAGAAGGGAATTAACTCGTGAAAACAAGGGTGTGGCATTTTTTGAGAAAGAAATACCCGTAAGATGATGTTGATAATGAATTAATGATGATGAACAATATTTTTTTAAAAAATAAATATCCATCGAGTATTAAAATAAATGACCCTTTTTTAAAAAAGACAAAATGAAGGTTAACATTTGAGAATTGAGTTATATATATTCAACAATAAAAAAAAAATCATAATGGATATTTTTGTATTTTTCAGCTAATATGGTATTGTAAGGATTAAATTTGGTGTATTAATGATTTAAGAGGGGTTACAAATAAAATGTATCAAAATAAGTATATTTATTTAGGATAATTTCCCCAATAACCATCAATTTGGGTGTACACTATCAAAATAACAATTAGATGGGAATTGGTTTCAAAATGACCATTTTTGGCGAACACTGTGACACTAATGGTCACTCCGTCTTATTCCGTTAACTTTCCATTAAATAACTGGTATTTTGGAAAATAAGATAATGACATTCTATCATAAGATTTATTTACAATTTGATTTCAGCTACTGGAATTTTTTTTTTCAAAATTTGAAAACCTACCTCTGGAATCACATGAATGGTAACCATAATCATTTATCGGGTGCCGATATTGACACCCATAATTTATTAGTACACCTATATTTTATTAAAAAAATATCTCAATAGAAATTTACCAATAATGACAAATTACTTTAATTAAAAATAAAACAAATATTATATACACTCATTAATTACACTCATATCTTCAACTATATTTCTTTCTTTTATAAAAAAAAAACTTACCTTTCAAAAATAAAAATAAAAAACTATTAAAATATTTACGGTACAGATTGTTCATCAATATAAAATATTACGTATTTCTGATTCTACATGTAAGCTCTGATTTATTGTCTCTAATTTGAAGGTTTTTATCATTATTATTAATTAAATATAATTATAATTATTGTTTGTAAATTGTATGTATAGTAGAGGTTTGTATATGTAAATGTGCCAACCTTTACGACCTTTCTCTACTGGTCCTCTCTCTTTCATTCTTTAGCATTATTCAGAACTATTAATTCTGTTAGGTGGATTATCATTCTATGTTAATTTTTTTGGTAGATTTTGTTAGAGACTGTTAAGATTTTGTTTTTGCTTTTAGAAAGCATAACTTTTTTAGATTTTGATTTTCTTTTGTCTCTTTTTATAAAATCTTCTCTCTTTCTTTGCTTTTTTTTTTTTTCTGAAATGGATTTTGTTTTCTTAACTAACTTTCCCATTGGTAATTTTTAGACCCTTTTTACTATCACTACTTGTCAATTTTCACCAAATTAGGATATTTTAAAAAAAAATGTATTTTTAGTCAAAATACTTTCAAAAATGTTAATAAATCTTTAGATGCATTTTTTTCAATAATACTTATTGGAATAATGAATAATAAAATAGTTTCAAATTAGGATTTCTTGGTGTGTTTGGTGGTGGTGTCTGAGTGTATGTGGTGTTATGTGCTGGGTGGGTGTGCATGTCGGCATGTGCATGTGTTGCCGTGCAAAAAAAAACAGTAAAGAAAAGAAAAAAGGTCCCAAAGCAAGACTATCTTTTAAGAAAAATAAAAATAAAATCTGTGTTAACCGGTCCATGCATGCTTGCTTGCAAGCATGGAGATTGAAGAAGGGCCGGGAGAGTGACCCACTATGGAATTAAGCAAAGAATGAGAAACAACAATCAACAATCAACAAATTAAATATTGGAATTTTTTTTTAAACGGCAAAATTTATTCAAAATGGTCAAGCAATTCCAAAGAGCTACAACAAACCACAAGCTCAGAGGCCAACAATGAACGCACAGAAACAAAAGCCAAGACCCGCCTCCAGGCCTAGAAACGAAAGCTAAGCTTCTGGCCTAAACAAGCAAAACAAGGACACAGACGCAAAAACCTAAAGCAGGAAAGGCCCACTAACTGACAGCAAAGCGAGCCCAGAAGTAACATCAAAACACAGACCCAAAAGCAATCAAACAAAGGCCACCAAGAAACCCACCCAAAAATAGACCAGCACCATAAAAACCAACAGCTCAAACAACCCAAAAACTGCTCCAAAACGAAAAGCATACCCAAGCAAAGCAAGCAGAAGCGCTTCAACACCAACAAAACCCCACATATCAAAACACCCCAAAACAAAGAAAAATCCCAACAAACTACTGAACTCTCGCTTCTTTCAACCTGCCTAAACTCAACTTCCTTTTCGCTGCAGCAATAACTTCGGCCATCCCCATTTCCTTGTTGCGAAAATGGCCAGAAATTAAACAGAAAAATGCACACAACACAAAGACACAGATATTTACGTGGTTCGGCAATTGCCTACGTCCACGGGAGGCAGCAAACTAATATATTTCAGAATTACAAAACAGAGTTTTTTTCTCTAAACTCTCAAGAACTCTCTCTGGAAGCTTTGCTTCTCTGCTGCTTGTTTTCTCTGATATTATTGTCTTGCTGAGGGTCTTATTTATAGGAGAAAGGCAGAGACAACCCTCCCCCATTTTCAACATGGTGGTTTGGTTTTTTCCCCATTTTCAACAATTACATTTCAAGGAGTTGGTGGGTGGTAGTTGAAGGATGTGGTAGGTGGAATTGAGCCAATTTGTCAACAATCTCCACCTTGGCGAGAATCCACCAATCAATGCTGCCTCAATTACACCCTTTAGGCGCTACGAGCTCGAGAGATATTGATCAAGTCCATACAGTGTTGGAACTTGATCCCTGTTACCACTTTTGTTAACATATCTGCAGGATTGTCTGCAGTTCCGATCTTTTGAAGTAGAATATTCCCTTCATCTACTATTTCACGAATAAAGTGGTAACGGATGTCTATATGCTTGGTGCGACTATGATGGACCTGGTTCTTTGCCAAACAAATGGCACTCTGGCTATCGCAGAAAATCTCCATGTTTTCCTGAACAATACCTAAGTCCTTGGTCAAACCACGAAACCAAATGGCTTCTTTAAAAGCTTCTGTTACAGCCATATACTCTGCCTCAGTAGTAGACAAAACCACTGTTGACTGTAAAGTTGATCTCCAACTTACTGGTCCTCCTGCCATAGTGAACACATAACCAGTAGTAGATCGGCGTTTGTCAAGATCACCAACATAATCAGAATCAACATATCCTACGATATGTTTGTCAATTGTCTGATCTCTTTCGAACTTCAAACCAACATCTACAGTAACTTGAATGTACCGTAGAATCCATTTCATTGCTTGCCAGTGGCCTTTACCAGGGTTGTGCATGTAATGGCTCACCATACTTACGGCGTGTGAAATGTCGGGTCTAATACACACCATCGCATACATCAAGGCACCAATAGCATTTGCATATAGAACATGATCCATTTGCCTCTTTGCATCATCAGTAGTTGGTGACATCAGTGCACTCAGTTTGAAATGTGGAGCTAACGGTGTACTTACAGGTTTAGACTTGCTATCAATGCCAAACCTCTGAAGTACAGTCTTCAAATACTGAGTCTGAGTCAAACAGATAGTACCTTTTGCTCGGTCTCTTTTGATCTCCATACCAAGTATCGTTTTTGCCTCTCCAAGATCCTTCATATAGAACTCTGAGCTCAATTGAGCCTTCAGCCTGTCGATCTCTACCTTGCTCTTAGATGTTATCAGCATATCATCCACATATAAGAGCAAATAGACAAATGTACCATCTTGGAGTTTGCGAAAGTATACACAGTGATCAAAATGACTGCGTGTGTACTTCTGAGTCATCATGAAGCTATCAAACCGTTTGTACCACTGTCTAGGTGATTGCTTCAAATCATACAAAGACTCGCTCAGCTTGCAAGCTAAATTCTCACATCCTGGAACTTTGAACCCTTTTGGCTGAGACATATAGATTTCCTCGTTCAAAGTACCATGGAGGAATGCAGTCTTCACGTCGAGTTGAGCTAACTCCAGATCAAATTATGCAACCAAAGCCAATAGAATCCGAATAGACGAATGCTTGACAACAGGTGAGAATACCTCATTGTAGTATATTCCTTCCTTCTGTGCGTAGCCTTTCGCTACTAATCTAGCTTTGTATCTGATCATGTCTTTGCCAGGAGCACTTTCTTTCTTGGCATAGACCCATTTGCACCCTATAGCTTTTTTTCCCTTTGGAAGTGGCGTCAACTTCCAAGTTTCATTCTGGTGAAGTGATTGCATCTCCTCATCCATCGCCTTCTTCCACCTGACATTGTCCGTACTGAGCAAAGCTTCTCTGAAGGTGTACGGAACATCATCATCAGTTACTGGAAGAGCGTATGCTACCATGTCTGTATAACGGGCGGGCATCCGAATGTCTCGTTTAGGTCTACTGGTGGCAATGGATTCTGGCTGTTGTCTGATCTCAGATAATGGTTCTGAAGCCTCCACTTCAACTGATATCTCGTCCTGGCTATCAGAATCATCTCATCAGGACGGTTGACTGTCGGAGAAGTCTTTTCTGACTTCTTAGGAGTCTCAAACTCCACCTGTCTTAGAGAATTTGGATTCTCATTCTCTATGTCTGGAGGTATTTGTTTCAGCATTGCAGATTCATCAAAGGTAACATCTCGGCTTAAGACGATCTTCTTTGACTCGGAATTCCATAGTCTGAATCCCTTAACTCCTTCACTAAAGCCTAAGAAAACAACTTTCTTGGCCCTAGGATCCAGTTTGGATTCTGTAACATAAAAGTATGCTGGACATCCGAATATATGCAATCGATCATAATCTGAAACAGGTTGTCCAGACCATACCTCCTTAGGAGTTTTCCCATCAAGTGCGAAAGCAGGTAGTCTATTGACTATATGAGAGGCATATACCAAAGCCTCTGCCCAGAATGTCTTGCTCAGGCCGGATTGAGAAAGCATACATCGAACTTTCTCCACCAAAGTACGGTTCATCCGTTCTGCTACACCGTTCTGTTGTGGCGTGCCGGGAACTGTAAAGTGTCTGATTATCCCTTCATCCTGACAAAATTTCATAAAAGGATCTGATTTGTATTCCCCGCCATTGTCTGATCTGAGCCTTTAATCTTTCTGTCTATCTGGTTTTCAATCATCTTCTTCCATTGAAGAAAGATATCCAGAACTTCATATTTATGCTTCATGGTGTATACCCAAACATACCTGGAGAAATCATCAATAAACGTCACAAAATAATGTTTACCTCCCAATGATGCATTTTTGGAAGGCCCCCAAACATCAGTGTGAACGTAATCTAGTGTTGCTTTTGTACGATGAATGGCGGTGCTAAACTTCACTCTTGTTTGCTTGCCCATGACACAATGCTCGCAGAAATCAAGTTTACCTGTCTTTGCACCTTTCAGGAGACCTTGCTTCACCAAACCTTGCAAAGCCTTCTCACCGACATGCCCTAAGCGCATGTGCCAGAGTCGAGAAGTATCAGATGACTCATCGTCGGAATTGCTGGAGACGGCTGCTCTCCATGTGACTGTGTACCCATCCAGAAAATATAGATTTCTCTGTCGAGTACCTTTCATTGCCAAGAATGCACCTCGTACAACCTTCAGGACTCCATCTTCCATGGTCACCTTGTAACCGATGGAGTCTAAGACCCCTATTGAAATGAGGTTCTTCTTCAGATCAGGAACATATCTTACGTCTGTCAGTCGTCTGATTGTACCATCGTGCATCTTCAAGCGGATAGTTCCTATCTTTTTCGTCTGGCAGGTGTTGTCGTTGCCCATAAGCACAACTCCTCCGTCAAGCTCCTGGGAGCTTGAGAACCACTGCCTGTTGGGACACATATGATAGGAACAACCGGAGTCCATAATCCATCTATCAGAATAGTTGTCTGATGATGAAACTGTAAAAGTTGAATCCTCCCCATCATCAGCTTTATCTGCAACATTCACATTAGATTTGTCCTTGTTTGGACAATCTTTCTTCCAGTGCCCTTTCTGGTGACAGTAGGCACACTCGTCCTTCGCAGGACGTCTGTATGATGATTCTCCACTTGGCTTCGAGCGGAATGCTCCTCTTGATTTTGAGCGAGATTTACCCTGCTCACTAGATACTCCAGATCTTCTATTGTTTGCCCTACCTCGGGCAACAGTCAGCGCTTCTGATGTTGATTCTTTGTGATCAAGCTGATCTTTCTTCCGATACTCATTATTCACCAGAGCATTAGAAACGTCTACGAATTTAACCTCATCCTTACCATATAACAGAGTTGTGGTTAAGTGTTCATAGGTATCAGGCAGGGAATTTAACAACAGTAATGCCTTATCTTCATCGCTAATTTCAACATCTAAATTTTGTAAATCGGCGAGAATTTTATTATAATAATCCAAATGCTCAATCATAGAAATACCTTTATTGTACTGGAAACGAAAGAGCTTCTTCTTCAGGTAGAGTCGGTTCTCTATGCTTTTCGTCATGTATTTGTCCTTCAACTTTTTCCAGAGACTTGATGCCATAGTCTCCTTCATGACAAAGTACTTCTGGTCCTTAGCTAAACACAACCGAATTGTGCCGCAGGCTTGACGATTTACATACTTCCAATCTTCATCGGAAATATTCTCGGGTTTGGAACTCAAGGCAATATCTGATCCTTCCCGGAATAACAGATCCAGAACTTCACATTGCCACATGTCGAAGTTGTTGGTGCCGTCAAACTTCTCAATATCAAACTTCGCATTTGATATCGAGCTTCTTTGCCAAGAACTGCTGGTTGATGCCGAGGTGGCGAGGTCTGAGGTTCAGTTGACTGTTCCAAGATTTCTCCAGCTTTTGGATCTTCCATCGTGCCCGGAAATAGAGTTAATAAAGCTTGACTAAGTAAAACTAGTACTTACAAGCGGAATTAGCTGAAGCGGATGGCACGGTTGCGTCCGGAACGGTCGAAATAGCTGAAAACAAGTCTGACTTGGCCGAAAACGAGTGAAAATTGCACTGAGTTAGGTAAAAACACTTTTGGACCGAGTTGACTCAGAAATATTCCGTTAATGTAACGGAATATTCTCTGATGGTAACTGAATATTCTCCTAAGAGGCGACGTGGAGCTGACGTGGCGATGACTGGACCATGAGGTGGCGGCTGACTGGGCGCTAACGTGGCTGATGACGTGGCGCTACAGCGTCGTCTTCTTCCTTGAAAAATTCTGTAGAAAATTTCTGGAAATTTTTCCAGAGTTGACCAAATTTTGACCGAAGCTAGAGAGTTCGTTTGAGCTCCGTTTGAGATGCAGTCACCGGCGTTGGAATCGTATTTCCGAGATGAACACAACGGTACTCTCCGAACAGCGATTTGGGCACTTTGAAATTTTTGGACTTTACCAAAACCAAAGCTTTGATACCAATTTGTTACGGAAATGACCAGAAATTAAACAGAAAAATGCACACAACACAAAGACACAGATATTTACGTGGTTCGGCAATTGCCTACGTCCACGGGAGGCAGCAAACTAATATATTTCAGAATTACAAAACAGAGTTTTTTTCTCTAAACTCTCAAGAACTCTCTTTGGAAGATTTGCTTCTCTGCTGCTTGTTTTCTCTGATATTATTGTCTTGCTGAGGATCTTATTTATAGGGGAAAGACAGAGACAACCCTCCCCCATTTTCAACATAGTGGTTTGGTTTTTTCCCCATTTTCAACAATATACATTTCAAGGAGTTGGTGGGTGGTAGTTGAAGGATGTGGTAGGTGGAATTGAACCAATTTGTCAACATTCCTTGCCATCGAAATCAAACCCCAAAGCTGCACAAATATCTATAACCTTAGTAATCTCATCCTCAAGATTACATGATAACTTAAAATTAATCTTGGAGCTCCTTGTCTTCATACCATGGCTTTTAGCTGCAAGGCTCAAATTCCTCTCATTCCTCTTCGAAAAAATTTGGAGATTCTTGTTGATGACATCATCATTACCTCCCCACTTCATTGGGATTGAAATTAAATTTGAAGCTAAAAGCAGCTCGTTTGAAACCACGCTAGGACTGGTGATCAAACTCTCTCTCCTGACATCCTTAATTGGACTTCTAAATTGTCCCTCTTCAAGGAAGAAGTCTTGGCCCATGTCACCACCGTCGGCTTGAAAGTTGATGAGTCCATCACCCAATCCAGTAGCATTTTTCAACCTGTTATCTTCAGATGAGCCTTTAAACTCATCCTCAATTGAAGCTGAATTGTACCCCAAAAGACTAACAACATTTTCACTACAAGATGGGCCATTGGGTCCAACCCCCAACCCAGGATTTGGGCCTTCTGCCACCACAATTTTACTTTTCATACTAAAAATATCTCCCTTCAAGAACTGAGAATCAGAAAACGACCCCTCTCTAACCACCCAGTCCCTTTTATAGTTACTCTTAAATTTTAATACAAAATAAAATATTTAAATTTATAATATTCACAAAAACATAAATCAAATTTAAGTAAATTTGGACAAGGGTGGAAAAAGTTATTATTAAAGAAAGAAGAATTTAACATATATATATATATATATTTAACACAAGTAGGAGTTGATCCGTCTCCATTCTCATCATTTGAGTGACAATTTGCAGCTGACTCTTTGTAATTAACCAGTTTTGGTGATGCTGATGTAGGCGAGGATCCATGATCCATCTGAA
Source organism: Dipteronia sinensis (assembly GCA_033220585.1). Classification (NCBI taxonomy): domain Eukaryota; kingdom Viridiplantae; phylum Streptophyta; class Magnoliopsida; order Sapindales; family Sapindaceae; genus Dipteronia; species Dipteronia sinensis. The sequence goes on from CM065642.1 coordinate 5,936,630, forward strand.
TATATATATATATATATATATATATATATATATATATATATATATTTATACAAGTATATATAGAGGAGTATTCATAGGAATAACAAATTTACCCGATCAGGTCGAGTACCCGGCCTTACCCGGATTGGAATTCTCGGATAAAACCCGGACATGTTTTACCCGGCACCACCGAGTAAAGCTTGTCTAGGTACCCTGGTCGATTGTGTTCCGGTCCAGGTATGGGTATACCCGAATATCCGGTGAGATATCTGATTTTGAAATATATATATATATTACTTTTAAATTTTTTTTTTAAAAAAACAAACAAATAAACTTAACCCTAACTTAACTGGTATAGGATTTGTGAGGCCAAGGCCAAACAACAACATCAAAAAATTAATAACCGGGAAATCCTAGTGAATCTTGCTGGTTAATTACCATCTCTCTTTCCACCACCACCTGCAAAACACAATTATATATTATTCCACTAATTAGAAAAGCATTTGAGAAGACGTGTTTTTAATTATTGAGATACTAGTGAAAAAAAATATACTCTTTTATTTTTTTTTATTAATTTTGTGTGAGGATATTTTAGACAATTTAATTCAATTAATGTTTATATAAAAGCTTTGTTCCGAATAATACAATGCTATGTATAAATTAGATTAGAAGTGGAAGAACATGTATTACTGAATTATTTCAATTTGGACAATCTTAAAACCGTTAAAATTTTAACAAATTAGATTATAACCCTAATATTAAAAACAATTACATGGAACCAATTTAACAAAATCATTACAGGTAAGTGAATAGCATATCAATCTGTGTATGCATGGTTTTTATTATAAAGTAGATAGATTAATAGATGTTTTTTTGTATAGTATCTATCTATCCACCTATCTAAATCAGATATTTTTTTAAGAGTAATACCAAACAACCCAAAATTTTAACCCAAATTTTAACCCAAATAATGTGGCAAGTGAGTTGTCATCACCACACACAACATGAGATGATGTGGTTAATGAAAAAACCATATGCCATATCATTTGGATTGAAATTTAGGCTAAATTTTTTGTTTGTTTAGTATTAATGATTTTTAAAGCTTTTTACCATTGATAAAATTTCATTTACCAACTAAGCTACATCATTATGAACAATAGATTAATTAATAGGTTATAGCAAAAATTATTAATGAATTGACTGTTTAATTAGTGGTCCAATCTTTGATGCATGTGGACCGTACGTGCCTTTAAAACAACTCTATACATCATTTATAATGGGGTGTTTGTTTTTTGGATTGAAGTCTTAAAGGGACTAAAATGTTTTTTAAGACATTTTGTTTGTTTTTTCAACCGTTCGAAGTTTGAAAAAACACTAAAAAAAAACATATGAAGTTAAAAAGTCGCAAATTGTGGCTGAAATCTGAAGTATTAAGGGTTTGAAATTATTTTAAAATTTCATACCCAAAATATCCTCCCACAAATCCCATTATTCCAATAAAATAATATCTCATGTTTGATAGTATATCATATCACATTATAATTTCATACCATTTATGTTTATGTCGTAGGACTAAACCACCCCCAGTATCACTCGCAAATTGCACTGCAATTTATTTATTTTTTGGCTAATTGGCACTGATGCCCCTGAACTATATCCGAATTTGCACCTTACCTTCTATATATTTCTTTTCACCATTAAACCCCCTGAACTATCGAAAATTGGCAATGGTTGGCAGAATTGTAAAGCCGTCCACTTTTTTGTCATGAAAAATTGCACTAAGTTCCCCTTATTATATACATAATTGCATCAAACATAAAACAATATAGTTATATAACCCAAACACCCCTCTGATCAAATTGTAAAAATCAAATAGAAATAAATATATATATAATAAAAATTAATTTTAAATGAAAAAATGAAATTCATCGTCTTCCTCAAAAATATGGAAACATATTCTTCATAAAAAAAAATTCTTCAATATTTTTATTCAAACAATTTCTCTTTAACACCAACAATCAATCCAATCAATGAAACTACATTGTTATCATCAAAATACATCACAAAGTTCAAGTATTCCTCAATCAAAAATCCAGTAGCAACCATTTTATTAACAACAAACCCAGCAACATCACCAATATTTAGCCACCAAACCCAACAAAGAACATTCACCAACATTCACCAAACCCACCGCTGATATCGAAACACAAATCATCAACAACCACATTCAACGTCAATCACAACCATCACCCAAACCCAAATCTACCCAAACCACCACTACCATCAACGCAAACCCAGATTGAAACCAAACCCACTGGTCGAATTACCCATACCAAAAGAGAAGGAGGATGAGAGAGAGAGAGAGGAACAAGATCGAACCAAGATCGAACTCGTCGGTGTCACACTTTCAATTGTCGTCGTCACTTCTGGTCGACGTTGTTGGATGTTGTTGGGTGTTGGATTGCTTCTCGTCGCTTCTGGTCTATTGGGATTGATTTCGTGGAGGGGTTTTGGGTGGTTTTGATTGTTGGGTGTTTGGAGAAGGTGGCTTGATTAATGAGTTTGGATGTTTGGGTGATTTGGAGATGGGTGGTTTTGGTTGATTCGGTGGTTTGGATGTTTGATTGATGATGATGTTGGTGAAGAGATGAATGGATGGGTTTGGTTGTGTTTGGGGAGATAAATTTAATTAATTATAAATTTAATTAGTTGTATTTTTAAATTTAATTAACTATAAATTTAATTAGTTGTATTTTTAAATTTAATTAATTATAAATTTAATTAGTTTTAATTTTAACTTTAATTAATTTATTTTTAATTAGTTTAATTTTCATTTTTTAATTAGTTATATTCATATTTTTAAAATTTAAATTTAATTAGTTTTATTTTAATTTTAATTAGTTTTAATTAATTTTGATTTTTAAAATTTGGTCAAAAGGGTATTTAGGTCATATTATTATATTTTCCCTGATATGATGCAATTATATATATAATAAGGGGAATATATTGCAATTTGCCATAACAGAAAAATGGACGGCATTATAATTCCATCAACCATTACCAATTTCCGATAGTTCAGGGGATTTAATAGCGAAAAAAAAAGTATAAAAGGTAAGGTGCAAATTTAGGCATAGTTCAGGGGTCATCAGTGCCAATTAAACTTTTGTTTTTCCAGTCACATAAATCTCTCACGGTATATACATATATCTTCTCTCTTCTCTTCTCTTCAGAAGACAATAAAAACCACAATTTCCATTCACTCTGCACTTGCTGTCTTGCCAGTTGCCACAACCAAAATTTTCGTATGTAAAATTATTTTCCAAAAGAAAAAACCCTTCAATCAATTGTGTATTGTTTTTAATTATATATAATAATCTAGAATAATTATATCTCATCAATCAATTTTTAGACACTCTTTTTTATTTAAATTTTTCAAAAATGGTTTTTTAATTAGTAAATTTAAAAAATATTTTATTTGAATACCTTAAAAAATAAATTAAATATAATTTAAAGTTTATTATTAATAGTGTAAATGTGTAATGTATATGACTATTAATAGTTTAAGGCATGACCGCATGAATGTCAAATTATAGGTTTTTAGATTTTTTATTTTAAAAAAACAAACAACCTAACTTTTTAATTCAAATTTCAGATTAAGAAAACAAAGATCATGATCCTCTCGTTGTCTTGTTATTCCTTGACTTTTTATAATTTACTGATATATAAACAAAATAAAAAATATATGATTCTTGTCTCCTTGAGGAGATCTAAGTCGAATTTTTTTATTTTTATTTTGAAGAGATCTGGAACTCCAAATCTTTTCAAAAACCTTTCAACTTTTTTATCTAAATCTAATGTCCAGATTTCTTCAACTCTTCAATCGGTTTGTTTTTTTTTTTTTGGTTTATTTTGTTTGCTCCAGATCTCTTCAAAAACTTTTTAAATTGTCTTTTAGAGATCTGGATAGATCTCTTCAAATGTTTTTTTTTTTTTTTAATTTTTCCTTATCTCTCTCTCTCTCTATAAATATATATATATATATATATATATATATATATATATATATTGATATATAGCTTGAAGATGAAAATGTTGTTAATACAATCGACAGTCAATGGAACTGAAATTTTTATCTTCTTCTTCAGTTACACTTACACAAACAGTTGATATTCTTCTTCACAAAGTGAGAGACTGAGAGTTGATAATAACTCAGAGAAACAAGAACCCATATTTCTCTCAAGAAGTCTTCGACGACGATGATGGCATAATGTGTGTTCGAAGCTATTGAACGCACTGGACGCCACAGACAACCACACTGAACGCTATTGAACTGAGGTATAAATTGAAGATTGGGGAAGTTATTAACTATCAGCGCAACTGCTAATTGACTTTCTGTGCTGAGAGTTTAATTACTTCCCCGGTCTTCATTTTTTAGGAACTCAAATCTACCACATTGAGTCGTCATTGCTAGGCCACAAAGAATCTTAGTTACTAATGTGAACGAGGTACAGATTTGATTATTATTATTATTATTATTAAGTGAATCTGTTTATGTTGCTTTACGAGAAATTGAAATTTTATCATTCAATAGTGAAATAACTGTATTTTTGGCCAATTCTGGATTCTGATGCTGAGGTGCAATCACTTGAAGGGGGTACTTCACAGATAGTCCAATGAGTAAGTAAATGTCATGTTAATGTAACTTGAAGAGTCTAATGTTTTTTATGAGACTTTTATGTGCAAGTACCAAAATTTTAATGTGGGATTAGATAGTAGAAGCTACATAATCAGATAGAATTTTCTGGGTTTTTGTTGCAATTTAGTTTTTGAGCTTTTTACTAATAGTTCAATTTTCATGTTGTTGATGATCTTTTAATGTGTATTGTATGTTTATTGCTTGTGAAGATTGAAGTTTTTGCTTTGTATTTTATCAGTAAATGTTTGATTGGTTCAATAATTTTTTGTTTTCTTCATTGGTGGAATATCAAATGACTATTCTGTAATCAGTAATCCTTATTTGGTATATTGGCCTAATCTGTATTCTGGTGTTTTCCAATATGGTTTTCCTGAACAATTTTATCAATGTTTTCCAATATGGTTTTCCAGCATCACATACTTAGGTTCTGCTACTCAAAGACCTGTGTGTACATACTGGATTTTAGGAACATGTTTTAATTGTAATTAATTAAAGTAAATATACATAAGTAGACACCTCTTAATAATTGTAACCATTAGAAACTTGGTTTGGGTAAGTAGCTTTGTATTTTAATGTTATTAGTGTTTCTTCGATAATTAAAGTCAAAGGGCTTGGTTTTTTGTTTATGTTTTGATTGCCTTTGCAGTTGATGAAGTAAGGAGAGATCACACCTGGGATAGGTTCTCGAGGAGAAAAAGATTGTTGGAACTTCTCTCAGAGAATAGTGTCGCCATCCTTGCAACTGCTCCTGTAAAGATGATGACTGATGTTGTGCCATACACGTATCAACAAGATGCTGATTACTTGTATATTACTGGCAGTAAGCAACCTGGTGGTTTGGCAGTTTTAAGTCTTGAGTATGGTTTATGCATTTTCATGCCAGAAACATCACCTCATGTATGACCTTTCTATCAAACGTTTTCTTTTATGCTCTACTTTATCTGTTTTACAAGATTTCTGCAGTAATGGCTTCAAATTGTTGTGATTTGTGGTCTACTTTGTTACAAGTTACTGAATTTATATGATGTTTTCATGTCATATCTTCTTTTAAACAATAAAATAAAAAGTTTTATTCTTCTTGTAGTTATACCAAATATGTACGTGTGTAGCACCGCAGCACCGTTACTACTTGTGTTGATAGGTTGAGATATAATGAGTTTGAGGAAATAAGGGTATTTAGCACTTTTTCAAATTTGACTTGCACAACTAACACCACTTTAATAACTCATGTTTTATTAGCACCAAAGTATGTGATGAGACCAAAATGCCCCCACTTATTTTTTTTTAACTTTCTCTCTTTCTTCCCATTCTCTCAGGCTACCTCTCTCTCTCTCTCTCTCTCTCTCTCTCTCTCTCTCTCTCTCCATATTCACTTTCTTCGAATCAAAGAACGGTGATGGATGGTGAGATATTTCTGGAAAAATTTGGAATACGAAGAATCGTTTGGATGTGAAGGCAATATTTCTGGCAAAAAAAGTCTTTTGTTAGGGTTTTGTTTTCAAATTATATTTTTTTGATTTTGAGATATTTATTTCGTTTTGGTTGATTTTGAGTTTTCAATTTAGTTTTTATTGTGAATTTGTTGTCAATTTGATGTGAATGGTGAGTTTGTTGAATCTGAATGAGAGTTTGTTTGAATCTTGAATTGGAGGGTTTGGGTTTGGGTTTGGTTTGGGTTTGTCAAATCGGAGAAGATGAACAGTAGCCGAAGTTGAGATTTTTTTTTAATTTCGAGACTTATTTGTTCCATTTCGAGACTTATTTATGAATTCCTAAGACTTATTAGACTTACTCGAGACTTAATTCATGAATACCCGAGACTTACTCACAAATTTTCGAGACTTATGCGTTTTCGAGACTTATTGGGGTAAATCGAGACTTATTTTGAAAATTCGAGACTTACTGGGGCGAAATACAATTTTGTTTTTGGTGTTTCTTCTTCCTCGTGATGGAGACTTAATTTATAAATACTTATTTGCTCCATTTCGAGACTTATTTATGAATACCCAAGACTTATTCATGCGTTTCGAGACTTATCCATGCGTTTCGAGACTTATTCATGATTTTTCGAGACTTAATTCATGCTTTTTCGAGACTTATTCATGCGTCTTCTTCTTCATCGTGATGGAGGTCTGTTCGACCTCCATCAATGGTGACAGTGATAAGCCGACGACAACGCCCGTTGACTCCGGAGATAGTCGGATCTGGAAAATCGGACGACGCCTAGTTCTTTGGCGCCATCGGTTTCGTCAGATTCGCGATGGATCGTCATAGATCCGACGATGAAGGTTCGACCATGGTCGGGTTTGTCTTCGTTTCTCTCTCCACACAGCTCGAAATTGAAAACAAACACTTCAGTTACAACAATTGGCACTGGACGGACGTTTTCCCGGTGGTTTTGTCGGTCAACTCACCGGTTGGCGGCGACAACTCCATTGATGGAGCTCCATCAATGGAGGTTTCTGAATATTAAAAAAAAAGGACTGATAAAAGAAAAGATTAGAAGAGAGGGGGTATTTTTGTCCAAATCCCATCTTTAGTGCTATTAAAACAAGACTTATTTATGTGGTGCTATTTGCACAAACCCCACCCAAAAAAGTGCTATTTAAGTTTTTGACCCGTTTGAGTTTAGCCAGAGCCATTTACCTCAATCTGTGAAAAAAATAACATGGACATAGTGGTGATATCGTGCTTAAATTTGTGTAATTGTTATTTATAGAATGTTAACCGGAAGGGGCCACCCTGTCGGTCCCTGGGTTTGTAAAAGCCTCGGGACCCGAAACTTAAAATCATGGCTTCTCCATGTTTTAGGGTTTTGCTCCTTGAATTCTGAAAATGTAGATGCTTTTGGAGTTGCCAATGTCCGTAATAGTCTTAAGATTTCTTATTATTATTATTATTATTATTATTATTATTATTATTATTTATTTTAAGATAATCTGTTTATGTAGCTTTAGAAGAGATTGAAATTTTATCGTTTAATAGTGAAATACCTGTATTGTTGTGATGCATTTCGAGCAGATTATCATAAATAACTGTATTTTTGGCGTCCACATGCTTCAGAGTCAGAGCCATACTCATCCGCCGCCAATTCGAGGTACAATATTCATGTCCCTGGTTCTTGTTCACTGCTCCAGGAAGCAATGCTACATCATTCATTCAATCACTTATACATACATATATACATATATATATATATATATATATATATTAGTATCTGCGACTTTGATCAATTCTCCAACAGCAATTTTGGATCCTAAATGTTTGCTTCTCTGTCATTTCTGTTCAGAGTTAAGATTCAGGTCAATCTTTTTGAAGCCTCCTTGAGAGACTTGTTTTTGCCTATGACATGAAGAATTTGCTAATCTCCTGCTATAGGACTTGTAGTTTAGTGAGAAAATAGAGAAACCGTATATAGACATAGACACTAGGCATGGGCGTGGCGCCAATTGCAGTCCCCCCACCCCTACCCCCACCCCCACCCTCACCCCTACCCCCATTCCTAAAATCTTCCTCCACCTCCTTTAGGGATGGCCAATGGGGAAATGGGGGCGGATGTAAGTCCTCCCATCCCCAACCCCATTTTCCAAACCATCCCCCCCTCCCCCTCATTTTCCCAAATGGGGATGGGGTAGTTTTGGGGGACCCATCCCCAACCCCATTTCCCCATTTCCCCCATTTTTTCCCGTTTTTTTTCCTTTTTCCCATTTCCCTAAGATCCCCAGTTTCCCTATTCCCCCATTTTCCCTGTATCAATAGAAATTACATATTAAAAAAACGCACATATACACAATTCATTAAATTCAAATAGAAAATAAAGATGTATATATAGAAAATATAAAAGTAAATATATTATATATAATATTATAATATTTGGGGGAAATGGGGATGGGGGCACCTACCCCCATCCCCATCCCTATTTCTAGAAATTTTTGGGGGAAATGGGGATGGGGTCGGGTCCCCCCATCCCCATCCCCATCCCCATTTTAATTTGGGGTTAAAAATCATCCCCCCCATTTCCCCATTTCCCCCCAAAAAATTTCCCCCAAATGGGGATGGGGGAGTGGGGATTTGGGGCCCCAGGGGAAAATGGCCATCCCTAACCTCCGTTCCTCATTTTCTCATTTTCAATCCTAATATTTTCCAATCCGAAATTTAGAATTCGGGATTCGATCATTCCAATCATTCGATTCATCCAGTATAGATATCCAATCCAACAAATAATCCAAAATTAATACAAATATATATAATAATACTAGTATTACAAATAAAAATCTAAAACAAATTAAAAACTAAAGTTTTTTTTAAATAAAATAAAAGCAAATACATATATATATATATATATATATATGAAGAAATCAGGGAAATGGGACCCCACCCCAGCCTATTTAGGTTTGCCCCCGTGGCCCATGGAGGTGGGGCTCTATCGGGGAAATGCCCATCCCTATAGACACTCCTTGCTTGTACAACAGTTGTATAAAAATATTTAGACAGTGATATTTGTAGCAGTTGACTGATTAATGGCAGACTGTATACAGTGATCTGTTTGGAAAATTCCGTAACAGCCTTTATGAAAAGATTGTTTCAATAAATTGTAAATCTCATTCACCTTTTTTTTTGGTTTACACCATTCGGTTTTCGGGTGGGGCGGATCCACCATACGGTGCAATCGGCCCTGTCCACACCCCGACTAATCCGGACTCGCACCGGGTGGGCCCATTAAGGAGTAAAGTGCTCCCAATATGTGCAGCTCCGTTCACAAGGGGTATTGAACCCACGACCTTGCTTAAGGATGAAAGTGCCGAACCACTCACACCAACACATGATTGGTCCCATTCACCTTTTGATTATCATGGTTGATGGTTCTGTGATCATATGATTATGATATGTGATGTATGATTATGTCATGTACTCATGTTTGATTCATATTGCAAAGAATATCTACACAATCCATTTGTTGGTAATAGTGGATTTATTTTATGGCCACTTTTATTTAAAATGTGTATGCTTAATTGGTCCGGGGACTAAACGAATTGTAACTTGTAAGTTGTAACCCATTATAAGCATTAGGTTCTCTTACCTTCTTCAAATTCAATGCAAATTAATATTACACTATTACACTGGAATGAGTATTGGGAAAATGAGATGACGGGTTTGCCAACACAAACAATGCCAATGAGGAACCACTCACATAGTATCTGTATTTTCTCTGGGCATTGTTTATCAGGATTTGTAAAATCAGTATTCAAAGTATCACATGTTGGCCTGTATCCAAATCTTTGTATTTGAAATTTTGTATTCACAAGTTCAACAGAGATAGTTTGTCATAAACTATAGAAGCAATTATTTTTCTCATTTTTTGGTGGATGGATTAATGGTTTTAAACATCATCAAATGGGTACTTTTTTTTGGGTGGTAAAATTAGGATCAAATTAAGTAAAATCCAGTCCTATAGTTCATCTTTCAATTTGAAAAAAGAAAGATTAAAAATGTACCACATAATCATTCTTTTTAATTTAGTACGTTGAGATTATATCACCAACTAAAGCAAGTTTGAAACAACAAACTGTAGATATTTGAACAGAATTAAGTACCTAGCATGTGTCTACATCAGTTTAATTACAAGGTATCTATATAGAATATCAAATAACATTAACAAAAAGTCAAAACCGAGAAAATTAAAATATATTTACAACATAGGGTATAAATACTTTGTCCTTCTATCTACATTCAATTGTATATATGGTTTGCATATAGAAAAAAAAACACATCATTTTGAATGCTTATATTCTAAATAACATTACTCATATTTTTGTGAAATTTTATCATACACTTATATAATTTAAAATGCTTACATTTGAGTTGACACCAATTATGATCTATTCTGATAAGTTTTTAGACCATTTCGTGGTTGATTAGAAATATAAATAGATGGATAAAATGAGATTGTAGGTTCGAATTATGTCTCATTCCTCCATTCACATTACATTGAATCTAGTTGAGAAACCTAAAAAATATATAAAACTACAAGGTTGTAACTTGTAATAGTTAATTAGTTATACATAATGGATCAATCATGATGATGTCAAATGACACACCTTAGCAACTTATGTTATTGGTCTATGAATTGAATATGGCCACCTAAGATAATTTTGATTGGTTTAATTTCAATTGAACAACTTTAATTTTGAATTGATTCACTTTTACATTTAAGGCAATCTAAACTATAAAGTGACAAAAGTTAATATTAATGTAGGTGGGAAAACACAAAACAAAACAAAACCATTCCATGTGAATTGAATTATTAGTGAAAGAGTACATAAAATCAAATTTGTTTATATTATAAAATTGAAAAGGTATGAATTTGTAAGATTTAGAGTAGTTGATACTTGATAGTTGAAACAAAAATTGAACAAAACAAAATTATGTGAATTGAATTATTGAACCTTCTGAAAACCTTACCATCCGTGAGCAACACACTTCAAGCTAGAGTTTGATTATAAGTTAATTAAGAATTTTGAACAATATCATGTGTTGAAATTTACAAATTAGAGTTTAGTATTAATTTTATTAGATAAATTGAATCACGACTGGAACAAAGGTAGGAGTAAATGATACTCCCAACCCCCAAGTCAACGCTAGACGAACTCGTAAAGAAAGGGTTGCATGACATTGGATAATATATGGATTCTTATTAAGTTACTGTGAGTGGTGGTCATCATGAGCTGTTATATTAAAACAAGACAATAACTCTTACTTTAATTTTTTTCTCAGCTTTTTTTTTTTCCTTTCTAGCATCTGGAAGTTAGATGCCACCAACCCATATTATAAGCGTGACTCTTGAACTAAATTAATTTAATAAGTTTTTAAATTTTAAATTTTTTTAAAAAAGACTTATTAAATGAAGACTTGAGGTAATTTGAAAAATCATCTTAATGATTTCAAAGCAATATTAAATGAAGCGTTCATGAAGGAAAAGAAATACAGGAATATGGGTTTCCATATTCTTCGATTTGAGATGTGTGTGGGTACAAATAGGAAAAAGTGAATGGATGATAAATGCAGGAATATGGGTTTCCATTTGGGCTCAAAAAATAAATAGCATTTTTTGGAGGTAGTATTTCAACAATGTCACTACTTTAATAACTTATGTTTAAAAGTCACCTATTATGGTGAACGGACAAAAATACCCCCAATTGTTGTTCCACATCAGCTTTCTTTCATTCAGTTTACAGTGACAAAGTTGTGAAGTAGAGAGAGAAAGTCTGGTTGAAACTCAGGCAATCACTTGAACGGTGACAGAGTGGCGCTACGCATACGCATTCAGGGGTCGAGCTTTTTTTTTTTCTTTCAATTTAAAGCTCGGAGCTTTTATGAAAAAGCTCGGAATAAGCTCGAAACCTTATGCAAAAAGCTCGGGCAGGGCAATTCATGAAAAATCTCGGGCAGTTCATGAAAAAGCTCAGAGCTTTTATGAAAAAGCTCGGAATAAGCTCGAAACCTTATGCAAAAAGCTCGGGCAGGGCAATTCATAAAAAATCTCGGGTAATTCATGAAAAAGCTCGGAGCTTTTATGAAAAAGCTCGGAGCTTTTATGAAAAAGCTCGGAATAAGCTCGAAATCTTATGCAAAAAGCTCGGGCAGGGCAATTCATGAAAAATCTCGGGCAGTTCATGAAAAAGCTCGGAATAAGCTCGGAGCCTTATCCAAAAAGCTCGGGCAGGGCAATTAATGAAAAATCTCAGGCAGTTCATGAAAAAGCTGGAAGCTTTTATGAAAAAGCTCGGAATAAGCTCGAAACCTTATGCAAAAAGCTCGGGCAGAGCAATTCATGAAAATTCTCGGGCAGTTCATGAAAAAGCTTGGAGCTTTTATGAAAAAGCTCGGAATAAGCTCGAAACCTTATGCAAAAAGCTCGGGCAGGGCAATTCATAAAAAATCTCGGGCAGTTCATGAAAAAGCTCGGAATAAGCTCGGAGCCTTATCCAAAAAGCTCGGGCAGGGCAATTCATGAAAAATCTCGGGCAGTTCATGAAAAAGCTCAGAGCTTTTATGAAAAAGCTCGGAGCCTTATCCAAAAAGCTCGGGCAGGGCAATTCATGAAAAATCTCGGGCAGTTCATGAAAAAGCTAGGAAAAAGCTCGGGCAGAGCAATTCATGAAAAATCTCGGGCAGTTCATGAAAAAGCTCGGAGCTTTTATGAAAAAGCTCGGAAAAAGCTCGGAGCCTTATCCAAAATGCTCGGGCATGGCAATTCATGAAAAAGCTTGGGCAGTTTATGAAAAAACTCGGAAAAAGCTCGAGCAAAGCAATTCATGAAAAATCTCGGGCAGTTCATGAAAAAGCTCGGAGCTTTCATGAAAAAGCTCTGAAAAAGCTCGGAGCTTTATCCAAAAAGCTCGGGCAGGGAAATTCATGAAAAAGCTCGGGCAGTTTATGAATAAGCTCGAAAAAAGCTCGGGCAGAGCAATGCATGAAAAATCTAGGGGCAGTTCATGAAAAAGCTCGGGCAGGGCAATTCATGAAAAAGCTCGGGCAGTTTATGAAAAAGCTCGGAAAAAGCTATGAAAAAGCTCGGAAAAAGCTCGAAGACTTATTAAAAATGCTCGGAGATTCAAAATTGACAAAACTAATATCCTTGAAAAAAGCTCGGACAACAATTTAAAAGGCTCGGATAGCTTTACAAAAGGCTCATACACAATGTTAAAAGTCTCGGAAACCCAGATCTTCATCATCTTATACATAAATTTTACCAACTCAATTTTCAGACAAGTTTATTGTAGAGAGAGATAGAGGAGTTACTGAGTTCATTGTTTGAAGCGTAGAGATGGAAGTACAAACAGAATAAAAAATTAATTATTTAAGGGCAATTTTGGTAGTTCACCATAATAGGTGTCTTTTAAACATAACTTATTAAAACAGTGATGTTGGTGCAACACACCTCCAAAAAAGTGACATTTATCACCATTTCCACGTTTCCATATCCCCCTACATTATTGCTCAATGTCCATCTATCACATTAGTATTTTGACTCTTTTCTATGGACACTTGAGAAAAAGGTTACAGGAAAGAGTCGTTAATTTGTGTGTAAAATATATACGGTGATGTCATGCATTTATGGGATATATGGTTGATTATGCCTGTCATGCATGCATCCCATGTTGGGATGGGCGACCCATGCTATATTATTGTTGCTCTTTAGAGCATCTCTTATTCATTCTCTATCTCTATATCTAAAATAGAGTTTCAAAAAAAAAATATTCTTTACAAATTCCATCTCTAAAAAATTTTCACTTCCACCACACTCTATATCTTTATCTCTATCTCTATCCTTAATTCTATTTATATCTTTAAATAACTTATATTTTCATTATTATTTTTTAGTTTCTTTAATAAATTATTGTTCAACTAAATTTTAACAAATATTATTTATAATAACATTTGTGCTTTTTTTACTTTTTTTAAAATATAATGTTTTATTAGTGTATGAATTTATAAATATCTTACTAATAAATAAATACACCACTCATCAATTTATTTGGAGCATTTGTTACTAATTTGTTGTTGTATAAAACTTTCTCAACCAAGTAAATACACCACCCATCAATTTATTTTTTTTATAAATAGCTACTCTAGTGAAGAGAATAAAATTATAATGATAGATTTGGATTCCATTAACAATCCCAACGAACGTGAATTTTTTCGAAGAAAGAAGATGGAAATTTTAGAAAAAAAAACACTCACAATTCCCAAATACAAAGTGGATTATTTTCGGGTGGATATGAAAGTCATTTGGATGACTTTTCAAAATATTAATGTATCTAGACATTATCATATGTTATGTTGTTATTATTTAAGTTTTTTATTTTTTTAATCCTTATTTTAATATTTTTATGTTATTGTAATTTGTAATATTATTATTTATTATTTCAATACTATGTTATTGTATTACTAACTTATAATTATCAATATGTAATAATAGATTTTTTTATAACATAAAATAATTGTTTTTAGTGTAAATTATAATAAAATAATAACATAAAGAACAAATGATAAAATATGGTAAATAAAAAATTATTCATTAATATTCAATATTGAACTCATTTTGAAGATCTAGATGAGACTTTTTTAATGGTATAATTTTTATGTTAATACAATGTATAAATTAAAATTTATTATACATTAATTGAATTTAATGGAAAAGGTAAAATGATATAAATGGAATAAAAAATATTAAAAAGTGAATTAAGTTGATTCTCTAAATTTAGAGTATCAATATTAGAGACTCTTAAAAACTTTCTTGGAGACATAACTTTAGAGTATTGTAGGAGCAACGCATACTCTAAAATTTTTTGGAGATAGGAATTAAGAGTATGGTGGGAGATGCTCTTAATTGTTTTTTACTTTGAATCGACGACCACCGACCACATGACAAACAAAAATGATTGAGATTTGAGCTAATTACCACCCACTTATACCTACCACACCTCTCTCTCTCTTTATGTAAAACGGGTGGATTTGGGAAATGAAATAATTTCTCATAAAAATAATATTTTTAAACATTTCAATTTTATCACGTTTACATAATTCGTAATAGAACTTGTGACCTATGAGTACTAAAATTCAAAATTTATTTGAACAATGCTCATCAATAAGGATATTTTTAGAATTTCGTTAAATTTTGTTAGGATAAGGATATATTATTAGTGGATTCTCGATTTCGTTTAGATAAAATTGATATTGTATGCAATTTTGATGAACATTTTTTTAATGGAAGTCCTTTTACCAATAAAACCGATTTTCATTGAATTATTGTATTGTTTCTTTTAATGAATATTTTTGTAATATGTGTTACTCATTAATTAATACTGATTTGGGTACCTTTCTCACCTCATATTATCCTTTCCAAAATCAAACCGACCCGTATAGACGTTCCACGTCAATCACGTCAATCTTAGTAATCCTCCAACTAATTGAGTTGTAGTTGGCAAATGAAAATTTGAAAATTTGAAAATTTAATGTTTGTAGTCTTGTAGAGAAAAGATGAATTGAGTGCTAGTTGTTGATTAAAAACTAACGGCTCAGATTTTCCCATATGCTCACCTACCCGTTTGCCACCACCTATGATTGTGGTCTCTGTGAAATGGATGGATGATAGTATAATTGTTTTAAAAGTAGGTGGAAATAATTATATTTCCAATTATAGTATGGTTACCCTTTTTGGAAGACTGATTCCAAAAAAACCTTAAAGGAATTTTTGTCAAATAATTGTCTTGTCGATCTGCTGCCATGCCCATGTGGTAGGGACCCAACAAATTAAAGTCGATCTGCTGCCATACCATGTGGTAGGGACCCAACAAATTAAAGTTAAGAAACTCATCGTAAATAACAAACTCAATCAATGGTCTGATTTTATTGTTCATAGTTTTACCAATTATATTTCTAATATCGTTGGATTGATTTAAAAAGTCTTCTAAAAAAATAATAAAATACATCCTTTTAAGTATTATTAAAGCACTTCACCCCTAAAAAAATAAAAAAATTATCTATTAGCGACCAAT